>NMRA01000051.1:1254749-1272760 GCA_002633005.1 Phoronis australis
CCTCAAAAACGCACTTCTCGGGGGTGGCGACGGGGCACTGCCGGGAATCAACACAGACGGAATGGCATCCTTCTTCAGGCGTTGTTTCGCAGGGACCTTCATCAGTTCAGCGTACAAATCCCTTTCGTAACCGGAGGGCAGAAAGTGCTTGCCACACACACGGCAATTCTCCACTGCTTTGTACGTTGCATGGACGGGTATGCTGCGTTCTTCACACGAACGAGCCAATTACGGCGAAGTGTGTCATCCATCGAAAGCGATGCAAAGGTACTCCCAAAGCGCGCGTGAGCCGATAACTAGTAAATTCCGGTACGCAGCAACAGTGTGGCATGACTAGTAAATGAAAGCAAACGACGACGGAACTTAACACAACCAAGGTAGAGCAATGACTGACTCGGCAGCTCTCACAGTCAGACTATATGAAAAGAAATTGCCGCGAAATGCCTGCCTCCTAAAACGTCACTTCCGCAGAAGCGGATGAGTAATTAATAAAATTACGAAAAGTTGTAATTAAGTGGAAAATATGTCTAGGATAATCAACCAACTTTATTTTAGCTCAAAATGACATGGAAAAAGGTTGCCTTCGCCTATAAATTGCCAGGTCGCATTTTGCAACCTAGCCATAATCCAAGGTCGCATTTTCAAAATCCAGCTCGCAATCATAAATGCCAGGTCGCAAAAATTTCTGCCATTTTTACGCACCAAAATTGATTTTTTAGATCATCGAGAAAATGTTTAGATTATGCTCTTATCTGCAGCGTTAAATACTCGCAAATTTCAGATCCCAAAATTGACTTCGTTCATGCAGGTACGGCGTTACTGTTCTTCTCGACCGCCATTGAAACTCTCTAGAGCGCAAGGCAAGTTGCCGACGTGAATGTTGAATTAGTGCTCTCTAACTGACATGTGCATTCGAGTAGCTAAGTCTGCGATGTGAAAGGGGAGAAAATGCCCGTTGAAAAAGTATATGGGATTTTGCTAGGTCTGACCTGCTGCTAGCTGTCAGCAAAGTCGTTAAAGAGTCAAACCAACTCCGAGTGCAAATTTCCTCCGCTTTTTGTTCGCAGCCCAAATTTTGCAGCTTAAGTGGACATTTGAAAAATTTCTGTCGAAAAAAATCTGTGAAAGCATGCCCTAACCGAATGAACAATTCAGTGCAAATTTTACAACTTATGCTGTTTACGTAATCGGCAATTAGTTTTCTATGAATTGAATAGCCTCAAAATAATTCCTGACTCCCTCCGTGAAGGTTTCCATCGGGTAATGGCAAGTTTGCTCCTCAATACCTTCCAAGTACGGGAAAAATAGGTCAGTCACAAAACGACACGCATGTCAATAGTGTTAACTTTCTTTCGGAGGTATAAAACAAAGCCGGGATTTGGTTTTTACATATTGAGAAAAGAAGTTCTTTTGAACTGAATTTGTTGTGTAAAATGAGAGTGAACACCATATAGGCTCCGTGTCAATTTTAAAGCACGCGGGGTCGTTTGTAGTGCGTTATGATGGGCGCTAGCCTGAACTGTAGGCGCTTAATAGGAAATTCCCAAAAGTTGAGGGGAAACGCTTAGTAGATCAGTGAGCGCTTATTGTGAAACACTTCAAAGGTAGGGAGTAGGCTTGTGCGTGAGCATAGTCGTTAACCTGAGTGTTCGTGGTAATAAGATATTAAAAGACTACAATGGTAAGACACGTTATAATAATACGATTTTGCGAGGCAAACTCCATCTAGTAGAGGTAACTTTCTGGATATCATTACCACCTAAACTGTACCCTTTTTAGCCACCCGGAATAATTTTTTTTTTTAATTGCCCGCTTCAGCCGGAACAAGATTGTTTCTATTGGAGTCTGAACATTTTTATGGCGGCGGGCATAGAATATCGGGTTTAGAGAACATCGACCTTGGGAAACATCGGAACCGGAAAATATCAGTTCTGGGTTATGCCAGTCGAGGGTGAATATCGTAAAGCATTGGGTCTTTAATAACCATTGGCACCCGGGTGCTTAACAGAGCCAAGTCGGTATACTCTTTCATGTAAGACTGTCGCTATTCTCTTTTGTTGTGCAGCTTTGAACTGGTGCACACGCATGAGTTCACGCACTTGAATGGCTGGAATAGGCCTACACTTTACGTTGGCAACAATGCGTGAAAGACAAATCATATTTCGTGCATGTAGCTCCAGAAACAAGTAAGGGGTTTGAGAATTTCTTGGCAACTGAAAGTAAAGATGTGATCATTGTTTGGGGAATAATAGGGTTGTCATTTTAACTTTGGCTGTCTTATGGGATTAAAATGATTGTCTGCCGGGACTGCTTGCACACTAACAACAGGACCGACCAGTGCCGCAGTGTGATATCGCATATTGTCGTGGATATTTGGTACATGTAATAAGGACATCTTATGCGAAAAATGAACATATTTGTCCACCACTGAGTTTGGTAACTTGATCGCTTAAGAATTAATAGAAACACCGCTGCTTTGTGACGTCTTATCACGTGTTATGCAGTGGCCCGAAACTTTCTTCGGCGAATCTGGAAATTTGCAAAAGTGGCGGAAAATGTTAGCCAATGAAACGCATCAAAGATCAATTTTGCATATCCCGCGTTCACGCGACTTGCTTACAAGTCATTGGTAGGGCTGTTCTCAGTTAGTGTTCTTTTGAACTTGGATTTGGCAACATCAAAATAATGGTCAGATTAACAAGAGTTGCTTTATATTTGCCAGGTATCTGCCGAGAAGTGTAAAAACTCAGCTCGCATTCGTTGGAAATTCCGGGTCGCATTTTGCGACTTGATAGGAGCTGACAAAAATCTCAGCTCGCATTTCCAAATTTCAGGTCGCATTTACGACACAGCTCGTTATGTCGAGCCCTGGCACTATTTCCTGGTTGACACTGCCATGTTAGCTCAACTCAAGATTACAGCGACACTTGTTATTAATGACATAGTATGGAGGACAAGTAGCAGCATTTCACATTTTCCAATTTTTTATAATTGTGATCACTTGACAAGTTTTCCACGAAGTTGTCTGCAGTGATAGGCCTACCCTTTTCACCTGAGAATTTGGACCTCAAAAATAACCTCCGCTTTTTTCGTGGATTCTTGCTAACAGATGCATACCATACCAATGTCACCACAGGATCAAATTCGAACCCTTGGGACCATAAATCGGGCAGGGGTCTCGGTCAATTTGAACTTATGAAAAACGACGATCTCCAGAAGGTGGTAGATTACGGTAGTTCAGTTTTTGACCAACGGGACTCTTTCCATTCAACACGACGATATTTCTACTGAGTACAGGGGAATAGTACGAGGAGAAATTTCACGAAAAAATACTAAGGGAACGGGGTAGGAAAAATTTCTGTGTACTTTTGGAAAGATAATTTTGCAAGGAATCGAACGATACCAAAATCATAAATGTGTAAGTCAATGTCGTCATATTGTAAACAATTATCAGGACGGTTACTAATGGTTACAGCCGTACAAAAGTAATGTTTGAATTTTGTGACAAACT
Source organism: Phoronis australis (assembly GCA_002633005.1). Classification (NCBI taxonomy): domain Eukaryota; kingdom Metazoa; phylum Phoronida; family Phoronidae; genus Phoronis; species Phoronis australis. Next base: position 1,258,261 of record NMRA01000051.1, read on the forward strand.
GGGACAAAAAGGTCGATACATTGCTTTGAGACCTTCTACAGGCCCACTCACAAGTGTTGATTTATGTCCACAGCCCCTGCTCGGCCACCTACCTCCCTGCTTGAGGAATTTTGGAAGAATATGAAATGGTTTTGTTAACTGTGCAATATTGTAATGGCGGCTTCCAGTGGTCTCTGCCATTTTTCACAGTGACAAGATTTTTCATCTACACCTATGTGGTCACGTGACCTGTTATTTCAAGTATAGCCCTAAGGTGGTGCTCTCACTGGTCACCCGCTGATGACCATGCCTATTTATCTAAGGCACAGGCGTCGTTATCTTCTTCTTCTTGGTTTAAGTGACCACACTCTCTCCAGAGTATTATGTCACTGTATAACAATGAAGATTAACAAAAACGAGAACTACTATAACAGGTTTACAAGGATATATATGCATACTGTGAGCGTCACCGCAGAGGTCAGTTACTATAGCTATATCGTTAACAGATAAGGCAGTCGGTAATCGGGTGCTCCAAATGAAGCACCCCACTATGTTACTTCAGAAAGGCAGATAGCTTGCTGACAAAGATATCAAGAGAAGGGACTGATGTAATGCAGCCCGGCAAGCTATTCCAGTCTGCGACTGTTTTAGGAAAGAATGTCTTTTTCCTGTAATCCATCCTATTTATTGGAATACTATAGTTGGATGACCTTCTGGTACAGATGCCTGAGATAGTAAGATCTGTGGTGGGCGCAACATCAGAGTTTATGATCACCGACTTCTTGTCATATTTGTAAAACATTTTCAGCCAACAGATTTTGCATGTGTGGCTGAGGGTGGACCATTTTAGGGTTTTTAGCATTGAACCAACAGATATAGATGACTGAACCGTCTCGTGACCCAGCGAGCAGCTCTCCTCGGTACTTTCTTTACAGCTGCAATGTCTTTTTGGGTATAAGGGTCCCAAACAGTAGAGGCGTATTCCAAGGTGGGTTGAACCATTGTTTTATATGCAAACTCCTTACATCGTTGGCTGCTTATACGCAAGTTTCGCCGAAGAAAGCCCAGAGTTTTATTCGCTTTTTTCTGGATGTTGCTTATGTGGGATGACCATTTGAGGACATGTGAGATGGTAACGCCCAAATATTTAGCCTCCTTGACTGGCTTTCGCGTGTGATTGTGGAGTACATATGAGGTGGTCTGGATTTGGCGTTTTCTGGTCAGGGTGAGGGCACTACACTTGTCTGGGTGGAAAGCCATAAGCCACTTGTCCTACCACAGAGCAAGACTATCTGAATCTTTCTGCAGAGCTTCTCTGTCAGTGGGGGAGTTAGCAATGTTGTAACAAATTGTATCATCTGCAAAGGGTCTGATCTTACCAGACAAGCCAAGGGGAATGGGGTTTATGTATAATAGGAACAAGCAGGGGCCCAATACTGAGCCTTGGGGTAGGCACCTATTAGTGAGATGAAGCTATCCTCTCGTTTTTGGATGGATGTTCTCCGTAGTTTGTGCCACCTAGTGGCCATTTTTAGTATTTTCGAGTCTGTTTTTTGCATCCACCCCCCTATCAACCAAACCGCTCAAAGGATTATTGTGAAAATTTGCATATATGTGCTTTCTATGAAGAGAACGATTGACAATGATTTTCCGACAATTTCGACTACTGTGGCGCCTCCTAGTGGCAGTTTCTTTTTTGTGCCTATGGCTGTATCTCCTAAACCGTTCGCAGGATATTCATATGATGTTAACAACAGACGATGACTACTTTTGGATGGATCCGACTACCGGTGTGCCCCCTAGTGGCAATTTTATTTTTTTACGTTTACCTTTGTATCTTCAAAAGTCCTTAACGGATTTTCATGAAATTTAATATGTTGGCACCTATTAATGAGGTGACCCTATCTCCCCATTTTCGCATAGATTTGACGTAGTTTGGGCCACCTAATGGCCATTTTTACTGTTTTCAGGTCTGTTTTTTGCGTCCACCCCTCAACCAAACCGCTCAAAGGATGATTGTGAAAATTGGCATGTATGTGCTTACTATAAAGCGAACAGTTGACAATGATTTTACGACGATTTCAACTACTGTGGCGCCTCCTAGTGGCATTTTTGTTTTTGTTGCGCTTATTGCTGTATCTCCTAAACCGTTCACAGGATCTTTACGTAATTTAGGAACTGTTTTTGTATGATGTTGACTACGGATGATGATGACTTTCAGACAGATCTTACTACTGCTGTGTCTCCTAGTGGCAATTTTAGTTTTTTACGTTTAACTCGGTATCTTCAAGGGTCTTCAACATAAAATTTTAAATATAGGCATCTATTTGGTGTAATGATGCTGTCTGCCTGTTTTTTGATGGAATCGAGGTATTTTGCATCACCTAGTGACCACTTTTGCTGTTTTCAAATCTTGTTTTGGTGTCCTTCCCTGCATCAACCAAATCATTTAAAAATTGGCAAAAAAGTCTCAGTATGAAGAAGACCTTTGATGATGGTGACTCTCTACTGTGGCGCCTCCTAGTGGTAGTTTTGTTTTGCACCCATAGTTATATTTCTTAAACCCACTGCAGGATCTGTACTAAATTTAGTAAGTGTATTTATATGAAGATAACAACAGACGACGACGACTTTCAGGCGGATCCAACGGACACAGTGCCCACTAGTGGCCATTTCATTTTATTCTGTTTTCCTTTGTTTCTCTGAAGTTCCTTGGCAGATTTTTATGAAATATGGCATGTTCCCGTTTTTGAATGGATTGTATATTTTTCGCGCCATCTAGTTTCCATTTTTACGATACAAATAAATAACCCTAAATGCACACCATTTGCAATGCATTCGTGGGCGCATTTCAACGCTCTGCATTGCTCTTTTTATTATTAGTTTTCTGAAAACAGGAGTCAGAAAATATCTGAAGAGTCAACTCGTCGCTAACATGTGGTCTATAGTAGGAGCATACCAACAGTTTGCGACGTCCTTTAAGTTGGATGGTTGCCCAGATGAGTTCGCAGTGTTCCCTGGAGAGTGATGTTTCTTCAGAACAAGTGAGGGTATTTAGTACAGCAATTAAAACACCACCTCCGTGTTTGTTATAGCCAGCCAGGTAGCTGTGTAAAGACTATCGTCAAAGTACAAATAGGTACCGCTGTGTGTTGAGCTCTGTGAGACCCCAAGATTTCACGCAGCCCGGGTGGTTCTGCTCGTCAACTTACCGTGAAACTTATATCAACACGTAGAGCTAACGGCCGGCAGAGGTGCATGCAAAATCTGGGAGTCATTACCCAACTCTCATCTTGCCTGTTGCAGCTGTTTAAGTGAAAAACAAAGAAAATTCTGTCATTGTTTTGAAAACAGTACACTTGTGACACACACATACCATAAAATTTTGCGACATCTCTCGGGAGATGGTGACGGCAGCAAAATTTGTTCTGAAATTTGGTTTGTTGGTAATGCATGTATGAACAATTACAATGTAGAAATGCCTATAGTATGTGCTTGAATTGCTTTAACATTTCGAAATGGTGACTTGTCAAACTCGCATTTGCATAAACCTCCGGAATACAGGTGTTGAACAAGCTAATATGTACTACCCCCTTCTGTTTTTTTACGCCATGTTCTTGAATTCCTCTAGGTCTCCACTGTTTCAAGTGCCAGGATGTGGAACTAGACTCGGACAGTAGTGTGGTGAAGTCTCTGATTGGACCATTACCGACTAACAAAGCTTGTGCCTCCACCACATTCAATGCCTTAGACCGTGGTGTGTCTACTGAGACATGCTCAAGCAGTCAAGTCTGTGGATTTGTCAAAGGAGGTTTCTCATTTACAGTCCCTGTTCGTGAGTACACTCGGACACCCTACAGGATTCTAATTGAAGTGAATGGTAGTTCTCACACAAATCTTTCTACGCAGGTTCACATTCTGTGCTCTTGCGACACAAGCATTGGTTTATGATGCAAGAAAGCACAATTTCCTCCGGTGAAATTTCAAACATGGTATTTGCAACCCACCTTATAATTCATTTTTGTTAATTTGATTCGATATTTTTATCACGTTACAAAGTAAAGTTGTGTTCTATTTACAATTTTTATTACTTGAAAAACCAATTGTACACTTAAATGCATAACTGAGTAGACATGGCATTTTCTGTCTTTTCCATGTTCATGTAATACCTAGAGTTGTGTTTTTCCATTTATCACCAGTTGGCAGTGTGAGCGCTCAGGCCTACCAACGGGGCTGTATAGACAGTGGCCAGAGTAGTGGCTGTGTCACCGACAATGAGAAGCTGCGTGAATTGTTTAAATTCTTGTCAAAGTTTGCCGATGTGTCGGTGAATGCTGACGTGTGCTACTGTGACTTCGAGCTCTGCGTGGCCGGTGGTTGTGGTGACAACCAGTACGCTATTGGACCAATCTGGTGAGTTGCAGGGGCTGTTGGGGATGACCAGCTATTGGACCAATGTGGCGAGTGGAAAGGGATGTAAGATGATCAGATATTATAATTGCTTTTCGTACTTTCCGGGCTAACATAATCCATAGTTAATTATATTTTCTGTAATTTGCATTATGCTGATGGCCCAAACTTGAAAATTGAAGGGGCTGAAGGGATGAACAGTATGCTATTTTCTCAATGTAGGGAGTGGGAGGGGCTATGGAGATGTCTAGTGTGGTGTTGCACCAATCTCGTGATTGGGAAGGCTATTGTAACTTTGAACCAATCTGATGAATGGGAAGGACTATGAAGATGTCTTGTGTGACATTGGACCAATCTCACGGGTGCTATGGAGATGACCAATTTGTTGAGCGCGAAGGGCTTTGGTGATTGTTAACATGTTATTGCTTTTATTTAGTGTCATGGATATGACTAGTGTTGTATTAGATCAGTGTAATTAGAGGAGCAGGTGTGGTGAAAATCAGTCTGATATTGGGCAAATGTGGCAATATTGAGTTTTGAGGACTACCACTAGGTTATAGGTCTGCTTTGGATCATGGGAAAGGCTGTTAAAGCAAGCGCAACCAATGTGTTTTTGTACTACTGTGGTGAGTGTGCCGAATAAGTTGTAGGGGTGACTGATTTACAATTTGTCATATCTATTGTATGAAATGACCGACAGAATCTGTATTAGTATGATTCTTACGTCAAGTCACCACTCTGTTATGTTCGCACAAGTAAATCCTGGGCTCATTTGTTAGTGCGACTTAGCAAAATTCCCATGTTGCCAAACTAGAACTTAGGCTGTCAAAACAAGGAAAAATTGCACTGGGGTTGCGGTCCGTTCTAAAAAAACTGAATCAGTTAAGATAAGTCTTAGACTCAAATAAAAAATGAACTTGAGTGTTTTTCCTGGAATGGGTCCCTGGCCTCTAGAAACGACAAGTAGGTTGGAAAGTGCTGAAAATGAAATGGAAAAGGTACCTGATGAAAAAACTAGCGAAATCAGCAAGTGTCCGTCCTGATTCCCGAGATCACCCAGGCAGCGTCAAACCGAAAGTGATGCATGTCTCGAGTACTCGATAACGACTAATTTCTCCTCTTGAACCCAATATTCTGCACAGGCTCACCTCCTCAAGGCTTGGAATTTTCCGTGGAAACGCGGATTTCTGCTGTTTCCTTTTAGTCCCTCCGCGTATTTTCGTTATACTTCAGTGGAAAAAATCGGATTTGCCATAAAATTATCGCTGCAAATTGGTTTCTCACCGCGGCGTTGCCGACGGCTCGAAAAGCGGAAACTGCACTTTATGTTTCGGAAGAACGGAAATTGTAATTGCGGATCACAGGCTCTCGAATTTCCCGATGACTTGTAACCATATACATTAAGAAACATTCTTTCTTAGTAGTGAGTGACGTCAGAGGTAATCGAGGAACAGATAAATTCAAGCGCCTGTGCCTGGGATTGCGTGGTTCATCAATGGCGTCTGCATTTGGTATAAAATCGCAGCGACGAATAGTGCGATTCTGCGGTCAAAAATGCGTGGAGCGTGGAGTAGATAGAAAATTTCGTGGAGAAGTGGATAAAAGATATGGTCAATGTCTTCACAAACAACATAAGTCAAGGTTTGTGCTCTGTAAACTTTGAGAGAGGAACAATTACGGAGTTCGTGGGCGGGTCGCCTCGGACTAAGTTGGAGTCGGAGGACTGACTGAAAACGATGAAACACTAGAGATAAAAACGCTTCCTGAAAGGAAACTCAACCGTAACCGGTTATTCGTTGGATTGGAATCGTGGGATGTGAGCGATGTATGAAATTCTTTTGTTTGATCCCACATGCGCGCGCCCGTTGCCGTTGGCTGCTAAGCCCTAGCTAAGGCCTGACCGCTTGAGTGTGATTTTCTACGTGACGCTGAAACGGGATACAAAGTGCTATTTTCGTTACTGCAAATGCGCTTTAATGCCTTTTGTGTATTTCAATTTATCTTGACATTTTTCGTGTTCTATTTTGTGACTCGAGTTTTGCAGTTTTAGTGAAGTGATCACGTGACAGATTCTGAATGATCTGATTGGTATAAGCCATTGTTTACAAATTCTGGCAGACTATTTTCAGAGTGTCCTGATAGAACTTTATTTCTTATGTCACATAGTTTCTTCTACACCAGCATGTCTTATGAACAATTAACTCCTGTAATTACTGTTTGAAACTAAATAAAAAGTTTGGCCAACTTAGGACTGTGATTAATGCATTCATTTTTCCATGCTAACAGTTGGGTATGAGCCACAGGTTTTCGTCTTGACTTTTTCCATTTGCTTTGGAATTAAAATTTTTGTTGGAATTAAATGTGTATGTATTTCAGGCTTTCTAGTTAATCTATGGATCGATTTTCAATTTCTTTGTAATTTTGTATCATAATTATAAGAATTGAAAATCATTTTATAGGTCTCCCTCAGTGCAACAAATCAAGAATAAGCTCCTGCCACTCAGACTGAAAATTTTTCATTGTTATCGTTATTATTTTAATTTTAAAAAATAATTTTTGTTGCATCTAATTGCGTTCATTGTTGTTGCTGAAATAGATATCAGGTACTGCTTAAGATGAGTGCGTTTTGTCAACACGACACAGTAACTTTTGATCTGTTGAGGTATGGTTTAGATTGAAATGTGTATTTAGGGCCGTAAAAATTCCCTCTTTTTTGTCATGGGTCATTCCAAGCCCTGCCTCCTAAAACAGAAGCAGACAATCTGAACACTGTCCATGCATGATCATAAGCGGGCCGATTTTTGTTGAACTATTCCAATTTCTGTCGGTTTACATCCTGTAGTATTTTGAATTTGTCATGTCACTGTTCCCGAGGACTTGAATTGTTAGTACTCTTACCAAGTGTTCAGCCAGTATACCCATCTTATTGCTTCAGCCTACAGAAGTGGTTGGCATTCACCATCGCTGGTGGTGTCCTGCTGTTAATCACTGCCTGCATTGTGTGTTGCTGCTGCTGCTGCTGTGGATGCTGTCGTCGTCAAAGTAAGTACAGCAACATTAGTTGTGTTTGAATTAAATCTAGTCTGCTGGTCTACTTACAAAGTTAAAGTCCTTAGGCTTATCGCGCCTCCTTCAAAGAGGAGGGTACTGAAGACTGGCGGGAACCGTTGTCTCTTGCATTCTCACAAGATGTCGTCTGGTTAGCTACCCCACGCAAGCTCTCATCTCAAGCAGACGACGTTTTGAAGTGAGCTCTACCTTATTTGTTTGGAGAAGGATTAAGTGATTTGATGAACAAAGCCTCCTGCACACTTCTCATGCTCATGACATCGCCATTGTGTTCGTTAAGGTTTTTTCCCCGGAAACCGTCACTTCTTCCGGTTTCTGTTGATTGGACTTGTTCATCAATAAACACTCGCAAACCTTCTTATATTTAACTTACTGTCGCATTGTCATTTTTGAATTCATGACCTGTGTCCTGGAGGTGATTAAAAACAGCCGAAGACAAGTTGGAAAATGTGCTCCTATGGAGCTGACAATGGGTGACTAGTTTCAGACCAATCGTATTACCTGTGCCCCAGTGGACAGTTTTATTTTTTTGTTTGCCTTCACCTTTGCAGTTTATTGGTGTATTTTCGTAATATTTTGCAAAATGAGATATATCACCACGACCCCTTTCAGCTTTCATATAGATTCAACATATTCTATGCCTTGTAGTGACAATTTTTATGCGCCCACATATTTATGTGTGGATGCATTATGCCATCATCCCCGTCTGTCCGGCGTCCGTCTGGCATCCGTTGCTCTATCTGCAAAACCCTTTGACGTGTGTTCACGAAATTTTGCACATATGTTCCTTTCATGGATGGGACGGCATGAGCAAACTTTTGGACAGGTCCGACTACCGGTGTGCCCCCAATTGGCAATTTTAATTTTTTACTTTTATCTCTGTATCCTCCAAGGCCTCAACGGATTTTTATAAAATTTTGCATATAGGCATGTATTAAGTAGAAGCTATCTTCCGGTTTTCGGATGGGTTCGAGGTATTTTGCACCACCTAGTGGTCATTTTTACTGTGTTTGAGGCTGTTTTTTTGGCGTCTATCACTCTATTTACCAAACCGCTCTAAGGATGATTGTGAAAATTGGCATGTATGATTTTACTATGAAGAAGACGGCTGACAGTGATTTTTTGACGACTTCGACCTCTGTAGCGCCTCCTAGTGGCAGTTTTTTATGCATCCATGGTTGTGTCTCCGAAACACTCTGCAAGATCTTTACTAAATTTAGCAAGTGTATTTATATGAAGTTGACAACGGACGATGACAACTTTCGGAAGGTTCCGACTACCAGCGTGCCCCCTAGTGGCAATTTTAGTTTTTTCCGTTCACCTCTGTATCTTCATGGGTTCTCAACATATTTTCATAAAATTTGGCTTGTAAACATTTAGTAGTATGATGACGCTATCCCTTTGTTTTCGGTTGGATTCGACATAGTTTGCACCACTTAGAAGGGATATACCTAGGTTTCAAAACCCCGCTCGCCAGCTGGGCGAGTGAGCCAGAAAATCTACTCGCCCAGCCCGATGTTCAGTCGCCCAGCCATTTGCGTCACTTGCTGCCATTGTCAATAAAAATCATCGTTTCGTGCGTTTATATCACCATCTATTAGGGCTAGTAGCGTTTTTAGAAAATAAATTCCTACCAAGAAACTTTTGACGTCGATGAATTCCCAGCAACACAAGACGTTACCTTGGCACAAAGCTGCAATGTAGTAATATAGGCTATAGCTATGGCGCCGATGTGGGTAAAAGACTGACCAGATAAAATCTGGCACAAAAGTAGTTTTATTAAAAACTCCACTCTTCCTCACTCCTGACTCCAAAATGGAAGCGCCCAACCAAAAGCAACGGCGAAAGAAATCAACTTGTCATTAAGCGCAAGTCAAGCATTCTGTCTACATCCATGTGGTCAAAAACTTATTCTTTGAACTTTTGATTTGCCTGGTGACTTTTTACATGTTGTTTGTTTGCTTCATTGCTTTGGCATCGGATGGAGCAACCCTATGCATAATAGTAATGTCCTCGGATTGTTGAACAAGCGCAATTTTGGCTTTGAACCAAAAAAGAAATATACAATGTATATGAAATTAAGTTCAAAGTATTCAGTTAGAAAATCTGACAATCATTAGCACTGTTTGGTTGCCTAGGTGTCCAGTGGAAGCAAATCTTTACAAAATCAAGTGCTTCCCTTAAACATACACCACGAACTAGCGGAATCTTGCTTGATCCGTCTTTTCTCTCAAGAAACTTGCCCTACTGAACGCACGCCTACCGGTGTGAATACCTTAGTTCCAAGAAATGACGAACAGCCACCGAGGTATGTAAAAACGCAATCACGCGGCCACTGTATCGTGCACTACAGGCTGTCAGAAGTCCGTTACTTCAATCCCCCAACCTATCTTTTAACTGATATGCTTAAAGTCCAACGTCGGTGTAGCTCCGTGAGGATAAACTCTGTCTTCCATGCAGTAAGGAACAACTCAAGACCTTAAAATTTTGATTTTAACCGCCCAGCCCCTGTTTTTTTTGATTCCTAGTTTCACTTGCTGTGAGCACATTGACCGGTCTTCTGCCTTTCCCCCCCATTTTATTCGATTCGGACTAGTCCACAAATTCGTTTGTGCATGACCAACCACTGCGATCTGCTGTCTAGACAAATCGCGTAAGGGGTGACAGTCTACCCGCTGACCAAACTGAACCTTTGTTTTCATGATAAAAACAGCACAAGGAGGAGAAAATTTATTCGTGTTCATCTGGGAAACAATAGAGTGCTTTTGCGCTCTGAAAATTCGCTCGCCACCTAGGCAACCGGAAAGACAATTTCTACTCGCCCAGCACCATTTTTACTCGTATTGGCAAATGGGCGAGTGGCTAAGTATATCCCTGCTTAGTGGCCACACTCTTTTTGAGTTTTTTGGCATCCTCCAAACCACTTTAAGGATGATTGTCAAAATTGGCATATATATGTTTTTACTATGAAGAGGACGGCTGACGATTTTCCGAAGACTTCGACTACTGTGGTGCCCCTTAGTGGCAGTTTTGTTATTTTTTTGCGCCCATGGCTGAAAATTGGCATATGTGTTCTCAGTGTGAAGAGGATGGTTGACGATGACGACTTTGACTACTGTGGCGTCTCCAATGGTAGTTTTGTTTTGTGCCCATTGCTGAATCTCCTAAACCACTGCTGGATCTTCATTGAATTTAGTGAGTGTATTTATATGAAGCTAACAACATACAATGACGACTTTCAGGTGGATCCAATGAACATTGTTCCCCCTAGTGGCAATTTCATTTTTTCTGTTTTCCGTTATTTCTCTGAAGTTTCGTGATAGATTTCTATGAAATTTGGTGAATAGCTTTCTACTAAAGAAGCAATGACATATTCCCATTTTCGTATGGATTGTACGTTTTTGCACCATCAAGTGGCCATCTTTATGACACAAATAAACTACCCTAAAAGCACACCTTTTGCGATGCATTTGTGGGTGCATTTCAACGCTCCGTGTTGCTCTTGTTTACATTTGCCTCAGTATATTTTGTTTTCCTTAACTCATTTTCATGAAATGTGGAGATGACGATACTTTCTAATTTCCAGACAGGTTCCGTTTGATGTATTCTGTGCCATTTAGTGGCCATTAAGATGCTAATTAAAACTCCTAGAAGCTCGTTGTTCGCGGTGCAGATGTTGGCACAGGTCAACACTCTACATTGCTCTTGTTCATTAGTATATTACATTGCTGTTTAGCAATAAAAAACAACTAAAATGTCTGGATATTGGACTATGACCTTTGTTGTTAAAGGTAACTATGGAGAAGAAAGTGTTAAAATGAAATAAAGTTATCAGTGTTGTGTACTTAGTTGAAGAAGCATCAAAAATATGTTACTGAGATAAATAATAAGTTTGAAGATCAAGACTTTTCAAATGTTGGGTTTTAATCCAACTATTTGTGTTATCGTGATGTTTTTTTTCTGTCGCAGCACCAGGAACTGTCATCGTCTCTGGTCCAAATCCTCCGACATCAGTGATTCATCACCACCAGCACACTGCTCAGGGCTACTCTCGTCTGCACAATACCAATGAAACTGTCTAGAATGGTGCCTGTGTTCCACAATGAGGCAATATGAGACATTTTAATATCTGCATTTTGAAATATACATAGGTCTCAAAATTTGATGTTTTGCAGGGTTTATTGCTTGCATTATACTTTCGATGTCGTTTCTGCACTTTGGATGATCACTTTCCACTTTACTTTTTGTGAACTCTCTCCTTTTTGTTCATGGTTGTCATGGTGCATAGGGTTTTAATGGTAATAGACCTAATTTGTGGTCGATACATGTAAGATATGAAAGACATGATATGGTAAATATTCTTCAGTTTGGGACACAATACGGTGGACAGGTGACATTGTATTTCTCAACACAAATACTACTTATTGCATGGTTGGCATGGCGTAGTTATTACCAAACAACATTTGGTAAAATTTTGAGCATTTGCAACATTGTGGTAAGACTCTGCAAACTGGAAATATGGCAATTTAACAATTATTTTTTGTCCCAAAATTAATAAATTTTTACCTGGATACTTATTGACCTGAGTTGTTGTGGAACTCTGAATATGTCTCTTGTCTTCTCGATGTGGGCACACACGTGTTGTTTTTGATTTTGTCCTCTGCCTAGTTAAGCGCAACACTAATTTTGTTTTGTGGTAGTTTGAGACCTTTGCTTCAAAATTTTCCGCTTATCTGTTAACTTCTTTGATTTGTTACAAGAAATTCTTTGTATTAAAATAGTAGTCATTGTTTGTGTAACTTTGGAGTTTATCTGTTTATCAGTTGTGTTTTTTACGACAGTAGTTGTGTTAAATTAGTTGTTATTTTCTGGAGCTGTGAATATCCTTGTTTTGATGCTATTTGTTATCCAAAAAAACAAAATGTGTTCATTTGTGGGGCTATTTTTGTTGTTGTCTTACTATTTTAAACACTCTTGTTTGTTTGTTTTCTTACTGAATGGGTTTCGTTTATCAATTCCAATGTATGGTTTTGCGTGTTGTATAATTATTTCTAAAGTCTTCCCTGCCAAACTTTACAAATCAACACAACTATCAGTGAATGACAATTCTGCTTCATTGTAAAAATAACGTTGGTTAGTTACTCTTTTATTGCCAGTTTAGATTTTGCTCCAAGTGCCCACCCTCTTCTGTAGGTGTGTTGGCAAGCAGCTAGCAAAGTTATTGATTTTACTAAGCTCTAAGTCATTCACTTCTCATAGTTCTGATTTGTAAAGTTTAGTAGGGATGTCAGAGTATTTGTAGGAGGCAAAAATCTGGGTATCATTTTTGGGTCCCTATAAAGTTTCCCAGTAGGACAACATTTAACGTTTTTACTGAAATGTATTTTGTGTGATTTTCCAGCAGTATGGCCTTTTGGGCTAAGAAAATACATGTGAGACAATTTCAAAGACATTGCTCATTAATTGGGTTATTGTCCAATGGTCTTGCAAAGACTGTCATTGTGTTAGTGGTTTAAGTTCTTTAAAATTATGTTTTGGTATAGAATAAAATATTTGTTGGACATTAAATCAAACTTTTGTTAGTATAGCACTCATATAGCACTGTCACGTTTGCTTGAAGAACGTAACTCTCATCAACCCAAGACTTACTTGCATTTGGTTTACTGAGGTTCACAACTGAGGATACAGAGTTGGCAGGGAGACTAAGAAAAACACTGTCTACCTTCCTTACCAAAGTTTTTTTAAAATAACTTTTCAGCTATTAATAGTAAAGCCATATAACTACATATTTTTAAATTCCTTATGAATCGGAGAATCGTACTTTGTGCATGAGAACGATGTTCAGAGGTTCTTTTCAGGTGATTCCATTTTCGTTAAAAAAACAATTTTCCAGGGAGATTGGCGTATTTTCCACAAATTAATTTTTCACTCAAAACTTGCGAATTCTGTTTCTTTGTTTTATCATCTACAAAATGGTGTCTGGGATTTGCTTTTAAGGCCTTTGAGCCCGAGAAATAAGATGTTAAAAATCAAGACTTCGGTTATTTCAAAAATGTCGTCCTTATTTTTGACAGGATTTCTCGGTAAGAGGCCTGAAAGAAAGTACCTGACACTGTTTTGTACGTAACAGAACAAAAAACAGAATTTTCAAGTTTCGAGCGAAAAAATGGATCAATTTAATGGAATGTGAAACACGATTTTTGTTAATAAACCCACACCTGGTTCGTAACCTACTATTGGCGGTACGCAAATTACCCCGATGTAGCTATTCATACCTTCCCAGTCGCCATTTCCGCTACAAGTTATGGGTAGCGTCGACATGTTCGCTCTCGCTTTCTACGGCCTTGTGTCTGACTCCACCGCGGTGGATGGATTGAAGGACGAGGTATATAAGTTGCAAGCCTTTGGCAGACATAACAACTGAGACACCTTGTTTTCACGCGTCACGTTTTGTCGTGGCGATTTCTCACATTTTATGAAATGTGTCAACGAAAGTGCACTGGCAATTGTGTATGATAAACAATTGTAACCCATTTTGCCGGGACACGGTCAGTTTTAGGCCAAAAACGCATTGTGGAATTATTTTGTATGTAATAGACTTCTTAAAGTTATATTCATAGCTTATTTTTTACTAGAGAACAAAACCCGTTGTGTTTGTGATTTTATTATTTAAGATCGCCAGTTCTTGTCGTTGACTTCCAATCATTCGCCGGCGTGACTATCAATAAATTACGCGACGATATACACGGGCGGCGCACCAGGGGCCTGGGGGGCTATAGCCCCCCACTTTTTCAATGCTCCGGCGCCTATGGTCTGTAGATGGTACACCACTGGGAGGCTATAGCCCCCACTTTTTTCAGTGCTGCGCCGCCCATGAGTGAGAGTCCTACAATAACAATGATATTCCCGTAAGCAGTAGCCAATGTTCCCTCGATCGGCACTCATCGTCGGCCCACCGCATTTGTGTTGAAGGGAAGTTTGCTTACAAAAGCGGATTTAGGGGGGCAGGGGGTCCGCCCCCTGCCCCCCCCCCCCCCCCCCC
>NMRA01000510.1:0-11371 GCA_002633005.1 Phoronis australis
ATGAAACAACAATGGCCGCCAGTGGCTGTCCAATAGGATTTCGCTAGGTGAAACGTCTCCCTCTCTACAGTCTCTGTTTTAAGCTATGTCCTAGCGTTACTGAACGGGAGGCTGTATTTTAGTAGTAGAACAGCGACCGGAAACAAAGTAACCAAATAATACGTACGAACAGTATACAAATAATGGCGCTTCTCTTGTAAATTATTGTCAATATATGGTGCACAACCTCACAAACTTCACACGAGCAACAAACAAACTTGTTGGAAGAGATTTCCAAGGTTACATATCTCTTCTAAGTTTACTGCTAAGGTTCACTATTGTGAATCCAGATTCAAGTCCGACAGTTATGTCTGCTACTAAATGAGGCGGAACTGACATTCAATTGTATACGTGTCCATTTAGTAACCATTTTAAGGGTGTGCAAAAAAATGAAGAGTTCTTAAATTATTGATTGCTTTGTTTGCGAATGAGCTCAGTTCCAATCATTCACAATCGCGAATCCTGAATTTAAAACGACTTATTTTAAAACAGGGGCAACATCGGGGGCACGGGGTATTCTCAATCATTTCATGGTTGGGGCGACTTACGGACGGATTAGGGAAAAGTGGAAGTAATTCTCTGATTTGGTGAAGACGGGCAAGACCTGGGTAACTTAGTAAATTTAGTTCCAACTCGGTACCTATTTCGAAGTGGTGGGTGAGGTTGAAGTCGCTACAGATTAACTTCTTAGTCACATTTACGGTAAACGCACACCGCGGCCTCATTCAGTTGCACCTATACCATGCAAGTCTGTTCATATTTAAGTTAAACCTATAGGTCTGACCAAGTCTAAAGTTAACCTGGTTTAAGATCTTGAATTCGATCAGATCTAAAGAATATAGACTTCGTTGTTGAAATGAAAACTGACTGAGACCAGGTCTAAATTGGAATACACCAGGTTTTACTAGACCACTGGTCTAAAAGTTAAGCCACCTTTATGAAATGCAGATTATCTTTAAGCCTGGTCTAAGTCCACTTTAAACCAGGCTTAACTTTTGGAACCACCTTTATGAAATCGGCTGTAATAGTCCAAGGCTCGATCTACAAGTTGGGGACGAGGTGAACTACCCGGGCTGTGTGAAATTTCTGGGTGTAACGGAGACACTGACGCAGTGGTCAGCCAGCTCGCTGTATAAAGGCTATAGCCAAAATCCAAATTGGTTTATCGTGTCCCTGTCAATAATATAACGGCATGATAAAGTTTATTAATGTTCGTACGTCAGGAATATAACAATCACGTCTTTTGTACACATACGCGCACGCCGCAGATCACATCTCGGAAATTTCCGACTTGACGGATGACAATGAATGAGCACAATGAAATTAAACGTCGTTTTGCAGCTTGTAAGATTCATAATAAACGCATTTTGAATATTGCAATGCATGTGTTCCAAAATCTAAATAACTTGGGTCCTATATTTTTGTATTCGTGCACGCCAAATGAAAGTAATCGTNGAAAGTAATCGTGATGTTGCTGTGTTGCAAAATCTCTTATACTGGGCCGATTTGAAAAATTGTTGTACTCATATTTGTTTTCGCTCTTCTCTTCAAATATTACAGTAAAAACTACGTAAAACTCTCCATAAAAAGTACAGTCTGCTACGCTAGATTGTAATCAGCTGATTATATCCGCATGAGCGAAGCCAATTATCCTCGCTCCTGACTCGATGAATGGAGCAGCTTGGCGCGGGATCCCTTTCGTGAGCCGAGCGCGACTCAGCCAAGGTCTAGTTCAATCTGCCAAACCCCACCTTTTACCTTGACAGGCTGGGTTTGGGCCAATCTTATTTAGTAGGAATGTTTATAGCATGGCCCCCTTTAGTGGAAATGTTTAAAATGATGATCATTCCTTACACCTGTGCTCTATGCGATGCACACGATGGACGCGTACGCTCCGCATTGCTCGTCTTCTTTTTAACTCAGGTGAAACGCTTTTAATGTTGTGGTCATGAGTCTGCTTTGACACTGACTCGAAACTGAATGGGCTCACTTTTGGCGGGGGCAGTAGCAGTAATTTTTACAAATTATGATTTTGAATACATGTAGGACCAATCCGAACTTATAGGACTCCAACTCAACTTCACACGTAAACTGGCTGCGGTTTTCGAATCCATTTCTCAGTGCACGGACATCAGTAGTAAAGCGCACAGAAAATTTGATATTATTGGATACCGAATGCTAATCCCAGTGAGAGCTGAGCGAGTACATCTTCCGGCAATTGATAAGTTTTTTATCGAGCATACAATCTATTCACTGGCACATTTGTTGGTTACAGTTCAACAAGTGTTCAACCAACATGCACATACTAAAAACGTCTGCAGTCACAAAGTTTACTTAACTATTTAAAATGTGTTTACCAAGTTGTTTTTAATTCACGAAAAATTAATGCTATACGCGACCCACCTTCTACCCCAAAATCAACTATGAATGATTTGGACCAAAGAAATAACCTCACGTTTCTCCCTGCTCAGGTTACAAAGAAGTGATTTGTGAGCGATGAAAGACACTGAGTTCATCAGTTAACTGGAGCTGGATGGTCATTCTGGCTGGTCATTGTATAAGGCCTTGTAACGACCAATCATAAAAAGAGCAAAATTTTCCAGGTGACGAATGTTTCAACAAATAAATAGGCTTGTGTGATAGGAATATTTTTGTGTAGTAAAAGTTAACTGCAAAAGACGTTTTTGCATGAATAATGTTAAAAAATGATAGAATTAAAGAAACGAAAATGAGTTAACTGAAAATCAAATAAGAAGAAATCGAAACCAAAAAGAGGATATCCTCTTAAGAGGAAAATGAAGAGTCCTGTTCTATGCCCAAAAGGCCAACCTCACCAACATCCCATTCGGACAGTTCTTTAGAAGTTGAGACAATGAGAAATAAACAATTTGAGACCACTGCCATGTAACTGCCGGATGGTCCAAACAAAATGTGAGTTCTGACAGAAAGCAGGTTTAACTACACCACCACCACCACCACCACCACCACCATGACGTTCACATAGTCATCTACTATCAGGTAAGCACAGACTACTGAAGTGTTCGCGAGATTTCGACATGGGTATCACCAGAGAAGCACACTTAACTTTTCTCGCGATTGATTTTATCTAGGGAACGCAGTCAGTCCTACTTAAACAATGTAGGTCACCATCGCACAACGATACATACAATCACATTCCACATGATCAAGAATACACAAGCTTCAGGTGTATTACAAAAGTAACCCTGGAACTATTAATCAGTCAGCTCCAATTCAGAAACAACGAAACAGGAAATGGGTAATGCAGCACTTTCTAACAGTGTGAATGACTCAATTCACCACTTGCATTTACAAAGAGTTTGAAGGTGCTGCATTATGTAGTGAATATACTAGTTCAGTGAGTGTTGTGGGAGCCATGGGCGCACCCAGGGGGGCTCGAACGAGCCCCACCAATTTGGCGAAATGGACAAAAAGGTCCGACTCAGTGAAACAAAAAGCACGAGTAAATGAGACAAATGTCCACAAAGTCCACAGGAATTCGGGGCGGATGTGCATTTGGCGGGCCTGAAGCTAGTGGCCCTGTTTTTTTAACCCTCGTTGATTTTTTTTCAGTAGAAGGTCCGCATCGAGCCCTCCAATATTTTAGGCTGGGTGCGCGCATGGGAGCTACTGAAGAGTTCAACATCTCATTGAATGAATTCTCATTTCCTCATCCTGGAATTGTATCTTACACACTTAAATACCACTAATAGAAACCATTATGAACATTTACCTGATAAATCTCTTATCGAACAGAGTTTTCATTTGATGCAGACATGTAATATGTGGGAAATGGGTAAAGGTCAGAGTTACTTAAAAAAAAAACAAAAAACAAACACACAGTAAAAAATTAATTACTGGTCACCGAAGTCAATGGTCTTCTTTCGCAGAGGTAGAAAAATACTTCATGTTAAAAAGTGGAGCCCCTAACAGACAAGTGAACAATTTATCAGGCCTCACTCAGCCAATCAAATATGCCGATGTCTGCATTGCAACTCACTATGGAACAGTAAAAAAGTGGCTTATGAGTAAAAAAGGGTACTTAAACCGTTATAAAACTCTGACCAGAGAATGTGATAGCAATTAGCACAAAGGTATTACCAATGCCTTCCAGATGTTCTGGCAATTGGTTATTAGTCCTAATTCTGACAACACAGAAGATTTTCAAGTCCTGGTGCAAAAGGCATATTTGTGAATAACTATTACACAGTTACCGGTATATCCATTTGAGAAAAGACAAAATGACAAGCAAAATTTAAACACTCCATAGTCTTAATAAAGTACAAATATACAACCTTAACAACATTAAATATGCAATGGGCCAATAAATTACCTAATTACCACATGACCAACAGACAAGAAAACACTGTTCAAAATTATTTACACAAAATGTCTGAAACATGCTATTCAAATTACGCTGCTATATATTGCTACTACAGTTTATTATGAGTATATCATTAAGTGGACTGACTTCATACAAACATATCTCCACAAATCAGCCAGAGTGGTAGACACTTAGACCCAGAACACATAATCTACATGCTTGAGGAGATATCACTTTTTGAAATAGTGCCAACATATTGTCAAGAAATAAGCCATATCACCAAATGGCAACAGAGTATTCACTCAGAGGGTAAATATTCAGTGCCTCGGCACAAACTCCATTTGTGAGTTCATGTAAAATCTCCTACTTGCACTGTATGAACTAATACAATACATGTATTCGTGCGACAAAATCTCACCAATTTCAGAAAACTATAATTCACTAAAAAATTTTTTTTCTTTTTTCAGAGACTTCTAACATTGTTGTGACTTTATAAGAAACACTACCTATGGCATGGATATTAAAAATGAAGTAACTCTCTTATGAAGTGTTCTCAACTGATAAGATTTTACTGTCACGTCATTTTGAATATACTATTGACAGCAATGACTGTAAACTTGCTTGATGTGATACACCTAATGCCAGACGCATTTATATGTGTGCAAACATGATTACAACAAGTACCTTTAAGAAATTTCAATTTTTGTAAGGATTCACAAACAAAGAATTCCAACAATTCCTTTAAAGCAAGCTAACTGTTATAGGAAAAAGCAATTAAATGAGCATGATTTTCAATGGAAAAAAAATGCATAACACAAAAATGCCCTCCTGACACAAGTGCAGAATTTGAAAGACAGTCTGTTTAGCCTTACAGCAGAGATTTCTCAATCATGATCTGCTCAAAGCCATCTGGTGGTGTGTGGTAAAAGTTACTAAATTGCACATCCATGATAGCACCTTCGTCAACTGTAAAAAAAGAAAACATACTAATTACAATTATGAAGAATTATTAATTACTCATAACCTGCACAAACTGTACCAAAGCATTTGAAAGTAAAGTGGCAATTCTGAAGTTCACATCACAATGATTATAGCTTTTGTGATGGTTTTAACTGTAAGCCAGATATAACCCTATGCGAGGATGGTTAGCAATCAGTTGTAATGGTTGTAACCCAGTGTGAACAGTCAGCACAGTTGTGAAAGTTATAACCAACGTACTTTGTATATGAGGCTAACTGAATACTACATAGCACACCAAACAAAAGCAGCAACTTGGGTTTTAACACTGTTGTTACTCTTGGCATGAACAGCTACTGTAGAATTTAAATAAAAGTTGTAATGGTGCGAAAGTTATTACCTGGTTTAGTTGGTGTGAACACAACAAATGACACAAAAGTACAAACTGTAGAACTTATGTTGGTGATTAACAGACAATGCACAGAGTATATTCAGGCAGAGACAATTGCACATGAAGTGACTGACATAAAATACTGGAATACCACGAACATTAATACCTGCCACTTAGAAGTTGGGAAAATGCCTAAGTTTGAATCCTTCAACTTGAACATGCTGGGTGAAAACTAAGTATGGTACATGCAGTTGTCAGTCGGGTGAACTCACAGCAGAAGAAAACTTGCTTACATGAATGTCACTGTTGCTAACAAAAATGCAACATGGTGACTTAACAACTAGCAAAGCCTGGGTACTAACTGGCCACATGTGAGCTGTTGGTGATAGATGAGTGAGCAGAACAAACTTTGCGTTTTCAGCTAAAACTGCAATAATTGTAGTGAAGAGTTTTAGACCTCAACCTTACCATAAAACAATGGATAGACAGTGCCTTTGACTCCTCTGAAAGGGCTGTTCAGCTGCTTGCCGTTCAGGTAAAAATTCAGTTCTACGTGATCATAAGTTAAACCCTGAAATCAAAATGTGGCAAAATTAAGATAAATGTAATCAAGAAAAAACAAAACTTAATTAAAAACAAATTGGTCACCTAACACAAAACAGCGCAAGTGAAATATAAAGCCAATAGTCCGCCGGTGATTACAAAAACCATTTAGATCATGTTTTGGTTATAAACCAACAGTACATTGCATCTGTTAAAAGCTCAAAAAGACAGTATATTTGGTGAAGAAATTTGTATCACCAAAATGGCCAGCAAGAAATCATAAAATGTTAATTAGCAATATTTTTAGCAAAGTCTAATACTCTGACCAAATAGTTTTTTGTTTCTTTCTTCGTTCACACCCTACATTTTTTAACCTATCAACATGAAATTTCCAAACAACAATCCTCACGAACAGTTTAAGGCTAATTGTTTTTGATTGAAATCAGACCCAAGATGACACTGTGGGTCCATTTCCAACTTTTTTGCTCCATTGTCCTATGAGGGATCTTCCCTGAAATTTAGTACGGAGATAAGTTCTCCTCTCTTGCTATCTGCAATCTGCTTTTCACTTATGTTAGATCATTTCTTTTTATTAGTATTATGTCAGTTTGAAAATCTGTTTATACACTGTTTATACACTGTTTATACAAAGTATCCCACAAACTAATCATTTTTGGAAATGTTGTGCTGATCAGTGCTGTAAATGTCGAATAATGTGTTTACCAATATGTCTCCCTCTTGTGGAATATCCGTCACCTTGGCGACTTCTTCATTGTTGTGGAACATGTAGCCATTATGTCGAAGTACCCAGCTGTCTGCAGTTGTACCCAGTGGAATGACATTTAAGTTACCTTTTCTTGTTGCAACACCAACACCCCACACACCTGTTAATAGAACCACCATACTAGTATGCAAGTAAGGAATAAGTGATATTTCCACACATTTTGTGTGTGTGAAATGAAAAGAGTGTATGAAATCATGTTATGAATCATCAATTCCCACAATGCAAAATCATTGTTCTTAATTTGCAGAGGTAGAAAAACATTGAGAATAGACACATAGCTGTTCATTATGGAAAAAAAATTCTATAAACTATTTCTAGACTGTTATATGCTCATAACTACTTGACTAAGTCTTTATTCAGCAATAGAGATGTGGGGACCTTGAGTAACTTTTCATGAAACAATACATTCTGAGCTAATAGTGTTGGTCGCACCATTTGTGAATGATCACAAATTTTGTCCATTGAGATTATACAGCGTTGGCAGTTTACGTTCTATAGTCTAGGATCTAGGTTGCAGAACAAATCACAAACAGTTGGAAAAATTCTTCAGTAGAAATCCTAACATGGAGGATGAACCAATTCATGAACTCGGTTCACTCCTTTACGTAACTGTGCATGATTAATTTACTAAAATGTTATAAAATTTACAAACAAAGAAGACACAATCGTATAAATTTAAAAGTAATTGAAGAAAAAAGACAAATTCTAAAAAAAGCTATGGAGCATACAGCCTCTGACTCAGTGAGAAATACTATAAAGGGACATCATCGGCCAGAAAAGACTTTTTCTGAAATCAGCCTTAGCTCAGAATCAAGCCTGGAGTCCCTCCGGTCACAGTCAAGCAATCTGATGGTAGAGTTAAATCCGACGCGATGAATGGCTGAGTAATTTACATGATCACCGACTTTCATTTCTCTGAATGTCTGGCAGACAATAGTGACAAAAGCTGAATTGTAATAAAAACATAAAACACATCGGATTTTATTGTTTCACAGCTCTGGTCATCCAAAAACAATCTTAGAAAATGCATTTTGGCCATAAAAATGAAAATGTCCCTTTAAAGCTACGTTTAAGGAAAAACCTTAACCGCAAGTATGGCCACTATTTTTGGTGAAATCACCAAAACATACCTGAGGACTGTAGCTTAATTTCAAAGTAAGCTTTATTTTGAGCAATAGGAGCATTGGCTAGCACAGCCCCTGTACCACACACACGTCTACCGTTCTTCACAACTACCACGTCATTACCTGAAATTTAATAAATTATTATAGTAAAATCTTACAAACTTATAAACACAATATGGCCGACAAGTGAACATTTATTGTCTGATTTTCCATAAAAGATATGTAGCACCAGATTGCTACTTTTCCATGTTCAATGTTTTGAAAAAAGTATGGGCATTCACAACGTTAGAAGTCTCTGGAAAATGAAATAAGAGCAACGCAAAGACTTGAAATGTTCCCACGACTGCACCGCAAACTGTATGCTTCTAGGAAACATTAGAATCAAAATAGCCATTAGGTAGTACAGGAAACATTGAACTTGTCCAGAAACGGAATGGCCTCGTCGTCTTTCTGACAGAAACCTCAATTTGCAAAATTTCATGCAAATCTATACAGGAACTCTCAAGACATGAGACAAATATAAAAAATAGAATTGCCACTATGAGGTAGAGTGGTATAGTCAGATCCGTTCGAAAAAAGTTGTCATCAGTCACCACATTCAGAGGAATGCATATTTCACAAAAGATCCTTCAAGGGTTTAGGAGATAAAGCAGGGGATGCAAAAATGCCACTATGAGGCGCTACAGTTGATGGACCCATCTGAAAACCAATGGAAGTAGTGCTGTTGTGAGCAAGAAAACATCTGACAATTTTATTAATGATCCCTTGAGTAGTTTGGCGGATAAGATAGGCTGATGCCAAACACAGATAATAGAAATGGTCACTAGATGGGGCAAAATACGGCTAATCCATCCGAAAATAGAACGGTGTTGTCATCTACTTAATAGAATCCATAGAGTCCCAGAGATAGAGGACTTTAAAAAAAAAACTGTGAATTTCATCTCACAGGCAGTACATAAAAAAGCAACGTACATAGCGTTGCAATATGCCCATGACTGCTCCGCAAACGGGGTGACAGATTGCACAGAATACGTACGTTAAACGCAATAAAAATTGGGCAAGTGCTGTCGTCTCTCTACTGGAACTTAAGCTATTTGCTAAATTTCATGAAAAAATGCCAACGAAATTCAAATATGCTGAAGAAAACAAAAAAAATATAATTCCCAAAAGAGAGCATAGCAGCAGTCAGATTCACCTGAAAGCCATCGCCGTCCATTGTTGACACTTGCCAAATTTAATAAAGATCCTGTAAAGGATTTAGGAGATGCAACCATGGACATCATATCCTCTGACTAAATAGTGTAAAATTGACCTGTTAAAGAATTGGGCAACTGAACGGCTCATGGCGGCCCCATGGCTATGGGATGGCCACCATCTGTACAGGGGCCTGTTGAGACGGTGGTTCTGTCTAGTGTGACACGTCTCACTACAACTCACTCTCGTTTAGTACGTATAATGTATCTGTAGTGAGTGTAGTAATGTAAAGGCCTCTCTTAGTTACTCGCCTACAGGCAATTGCTCTTTGCCTCTTGGATCAACTGGTTAAGATGCCTGGCATTGGAGCAGGACTTGGTCTAGGTGACTTTTCACCACATCATTCCAGATGATACCGGTTTTTAGAGGCCTCATATCAAATTTTCTTTTGTTAGTCACCAGTTTCAGCCTTTTCTTCCATGTCACGACGCAAGTGTCACTTATTTATCACGCTGAAAGAATACATGCATCAACTCAAAACTGTTGTCAATTAGAGATAAAAAATATCAAAACCTTTAGGCTAATTTTTACAGTATTTCTTCCGCGAAAGAAGTATTCTACACTAAATTTTCTCAAGGAATTAAATTTCAGAAGCAAAACACATTAAATTACCAGTTTCTGTCCTAAACATTTCACTTTATTTAAAGGAGAATGCCACCCGATTTAATTCGTCTTTTTTACCATCTTAATCGGTCTATATCCACATCGCCTCTTATACGGTCGACCTCACCTTGCCGAGAGGTGTCGCGTTAACCTGTGAGGAAGGTGAGACACGATGCAGCGACGTCAGTGGTTCGTCTGCAAAGTTAATGCCGCTATATTGCGGTGCATCGTTTTCGCTTGTCCGAACTATGAAGCTGCGAAGAGAGCGGGTATATCGTTTTTTCGACTTCCTCGAGAGCCCAAAATGCTTAGGAAGGTAGTGAAGAATGAAAGGTACGCTGTTAATAGCAAGTATGAGGCCGTGAAACATCCCCGTGTCTGTGGCCGGCATTTCGTCGATAGTGATTTCTCTGACGAATTCCGGCTTACCAAAAAAATATCCATGCGTTCCGTTGTCTGTGCATGTTCACGGCGCCTCTGCAGCATTTCTTGATCAGTGTATTCCGGTTCGAACTGATAACCTGTGAAACCTAACGATCCGACCCGTAAAGTCTTCGTCGGATGAGCACTTGACCAAGTCGGGATTGGCGCCGGACGAGTTGCCATGTATTCTGCGTTCTGTTTCACAATGAATTATTCTCATCCTAACTAATGCTTATATTTAGAAACAAAGTCTGTTTCATTGGATACAATTTGTAATGCATTTGCAGTATTCGTGAGTGCAAATGTTGAGAAGCCAGCAATGAATAAACCACTGCGTTACCGGCTTTTAATGCCGGCAATAAAGGTAATTGACTGGGTACCGAGGCCGTGTGAGCGCTAATTCACTGTTTGCAGACAGAAAGCTGATGTGAAACAATTACTCGATTTTATATGCTATGGTCACATGTTAGTGGAATCTTTATACAAACACATTATTCAAATCATTGTTAATGTACAACCTTTGCCCTAACGGTCTGTGGAAGGGGAACCCGACTTCGCGGCCCCCGACAAGTAAGTACATTTTCAGTTTTGTGGCTAATAATTACAAGCACATTATTTCTTTGGCTCACTTTTATAGTCTTTTCATGAATGGAGGTTTAGTTTCCAACTCAAGCTGGTTTATGTTCGTGCCAGTCCCGGCGGCCACGAGGGACCATATCGGGTTCCGAGCCACTGGTCAGAAAAACGAGTCAGTCCAGCCGCGATGGGCCTGATCGGGTTCCGAGCCAATGGCCGCGATAACAAGTGTTTTGTGTTATTAGAACTAAAAAAATACAAGTTTAGGTTCTCTTGTCTGTATTTCACGAAAGAATACTTCAAATTTATCTCCGAACAGACCTCAAACTCCTGCT
>NMRA01000510.1:12227-61977 GCA_002633005.1 Phoronis australis
TTAATTAATAAACTCAACATTTCCCTACGCTCTTGCTGTTTTACTTTTTTGCGGCAGCCAAGGGGGGGGGGGGGTGTCGGGTCCCCTGCCACCCCCCTAAATCCGCCTATGTTTGCAAATCAACAAGGCATCAGCGGTCAACGGGTGCCGCTCTCCGACGCTCCATTACATCACTGCATTTTCAAAGTTTTTAGTATGAGTCTAAAAATTCCTTGATCCGACGCCACTGAATTTATTCGAACAAAAAGATTTGAGGCATGCGTTCGTGTGAAACACTTGAACATTAAGTAGAATAATAGAAACCCATGGAAGTCGATCAGCATACAAACAGCAGTATGCGTGTATGTGAAGTCGTGTCGTATGCAACGAACTGACCAATAGTACTGTACATGTTTTTGTACATGTGCATATTCCGCGGAATTGAGGGCCAGGCCAACTCTGAATAAAAGTTGGCTGGCCAAAATCTAAGCCCGTGGACGACAAGCCAATCAATGACTGGTAAAAACCATAATCCAACACATACGAAATTAGGGACCAGGCCAAATGAAAAAGGCGTTGTAATGTTGGAAGAGTTCAAACGCTCACATGAATATATTCAACGAGTGAAATACAACCATTTATGTTTGACAATAGAACTAATATACAAACGTGAGTCGCTAGCTCGTTTCCAGAGATAATTAAAAAGAGACAAAGGGTGGTGTAAATAGGTCATTTACTATGCCTAGAATAGTTGTAAAATACAATGTAAGAGAATAGATATGTAGCAGCATGGTAGCAGTAAAAGAATATTTTCTCTTACAATAAAAAATCTCCAACAGAGATATTGAAAACACTAAGACCGTGACTTGCGCAGGGACGCACATGCAAAAAGCGAGGAGGGAATTAACTTAAACTTTAACTGGTTTACAGTTCAATTTGCTACCATTCTTGTTACAATATATAACATACTTGGCGATATTCATCATATTTTAAATGTCATGTTTCTTTATTTTGAGTACGAAAAATCGTAGAACTCTCGACTTAGAATGCCAACTTCGATCGCGCGCAGCTGAGGTTGTGCGCGCATTTGTGTGCAGTTATTTACATTCGTTTTATTCCGGTGTTGTTTCTTCCATAGGGCATTGAGTGAAATGTTCGTTTAGTACAACCGAAGTAAGTTTAGAATTGTTATTAACGAAAATTTCTTCCCAACGAATTTCTTCTATATATTTTTTAATATTTTGCGGTCTAATGGCCCCAAACATTGTTGAACGGAGGATCATCTGCTTGCGATTCGGGCCGGGAATCCGGTCGTGGGCGTTACTGCTACCTAGCTGGTGGGGGTAATGTAATGTTGTCAAGACGTATTACAATAATTTCGAAAATTTACAATTTCCTTAATATATTGCCACATGATTAAACACCACTGAGATCTAATACGATGTCAAAATCGTATACCTAGGACAAATGAACACAAATATAGATTTCAATACTAGGCCAATGTGAAAAAGTGTCACCTTTTTTACTGTCACTAAAAATTTTTCGCAACTTCCCGTTTTTCAACCGAATAGCATAAGAGTCATATCATTACAAATCCCTTCATTAGTTTTTAATGGTGCACGATTATTCCAGACACAAAAGATAAATAAATTACGTCATAAATAATTAACATTTTTCATACCTGACAGGTTTAAAAATCATTTTAATTAAAAAAACAAGAATGTTGCCAACACGCAATGGGTAACAAAGAATGTAACAATGAAACCCTTCATGTACTAATTGGCTGATTATATACATATTGTTGGATTGGTTTCTTTTACGAGGTAAACTTTTCATTCTTTAAGTTTTATTTCAAGAGTATCGGTAACTACAACAGATAACATCACTGCTCAGAAATCGAAATTATAGCATTATATCTGGGCAACGGGTATACAGTGCCCAAATGAATAATGGAAACAATAGAAAACAGCAACAATCATTCATATATTCACATTCACATTTAGAGAAAATTTCGCACACTGGTTAGTAGGGCCTAGACTAGCATCTATAATTGCAGAACAAACAATTAGAAACTAAATGTCACTTCAGTCCGTAAAATACTGTTACATGATTTCAACACCCAAAACGTCTTGTTGAGAAACGCCCAACAGTGGCTCTAAAACCGCAGCTGAAAAGATGTCAGAGGCCAGATTATTCTCGATATACAGCCAGGCCTACGGGTCGACGCGTATAAAGAATGACCAGTGTATGCCTAATTGTCGGGTTGTTGACTTATTTTGCCGAGAAATCGCTGGATGTTCAGTTTGGAGTCATTCCTCAGGAGTCTCGCTTGATGATGCCATTATGAACAAAATTGACAAAATAAAAATGAAGCGATAAAATTTGACTTGATTTGATAGCTACAACACTCAATCAAAACTCAGTCGAGCAGACAACCCGAAATCTCTCACGGCCAATCTTGTGAAATCTCGAAGTCGAAAGCTCTTAACACAAAAATGCATGGGTCACGTGGGGGAGCTGGAATGCCAGCTATGGAAAAAATCACTTTTTCTTACTGTTTGGTTGTACTGAGCATATTTCTTTTCGTACGGATTTAGGGTCGCATAAGATAAATCTTTTATATGGAATTTATTGAATTACGAATAACCAAACCATCATTTGGGTTGTTATTTTTAACACAACATAACCAAAGAAATAAAAAACGTTCTCTAGAAATATGTTAAAAACGTGCCCTTTTTCAGAATTCACAACTCACGATAAGTAGGAAGCTGTTGACAGTTACAACATGAAGCAGTTCCAATAGGGATTTAATTATATTCCCTAATTTTTCATAGCATTTGTAAACTTTGATAGCTGACTAAAGGTATAATTATTTGTCCATTTAGTGCTAGTTCCTCGCTTGTTTCCGACATTTTCTATTAAAAGGACATTGTCGTTTTTACGACCGAAAAAAGAAACTTTGAAATTCTTACTGGACAGATGGGATAGAGGTTTTGAAGTTGTTATTTTTTTAAATGTTTATTATGGAGTTGTTATCTTTGACCAAAGCTACCATACAACAAACACCGTTGTCGACGATTGGCAAACATTCGCTGAAACCAAGGCCTGTGACTATGCCACTTACTTTTCAAATACTTTGCCAGTTATCGAGTGGGATTTTTTACAGACCAGGAGAGCGTTTGACTACTACCTTTAGTAGTCATTTGTTCAGTTCTCCGCTGGGGCTGGTCCCATATTATATCAATGAGAATAATTCCTGAAATTAGGACCCTTGGATTAAAAGGTCCTTGTTTATATAAATAATTCAGTGGAGAGTTTTTTTCTGGCTGTATGACAACACTAAAAAATTGACGATGAAGATAAAATTGTTGAAAAAGTACATTCAATGTTTGCACAAAGTCCACAAATGCCCTAAAATTGAGTCCATTGCTTCATGCAACCCGGGTGGCACCGATTCGGAACTTACCCCACCCGACTGACCCCCGACGGACTCGGGGAAGCAAAACAACCTTGGACGATTTGGTCGTCTGGATTTAAATTATTTTGTTTGTCTCTGCTCACAGTGACGGGCAGTTTGGAGATGGAAAACGTTTCCAATCATAAGGAGAGACTCGACGCTTCGATGTGATTCAGTTGTACCTAGTTTTACAATTTGTGTTCTAGGTTGGGACCTTAGAGCAAAAAACCGTATCATTTTGGGAATTAGCATGTACAGTCTTAGCAAGGATGTGTTTTTGCATTTTCTCATTTCATAATCTTAATGAAACCAGTGGAAGTCATGGGATCGTTAATTAACAGTAGCTATTGAAACTAAGGATATTGCCATGGCACGCAGATTTACTCAGGTGCTCCTTAAAACCACAATAAATAATAAAAAAGTGCAATAGCATGCCCGCACCCAGCCTAAGGAATTGAGGGCTTGAATTTTTGAGAATGTGGACCTTTTACTAAGATTCAACTGAAGTGTTATAGTATGCTTAGGGAACGAGGTGAAAATGGTAATTGTAACTGGGCTCACCGTATCAAAGGCTATGGATAAGTGTGGTTATTTGGCCCAGGAAATAGTGCTGAATTTATTATGGTATTCAAACTGAGATTACTGGATTGTGGCATACAGGAATGACAACTGGAAATAGGTAGCTCAAATAAATACGAAATTTATCGTCTTATTAAACGTGATCTTGTTAGCGAGCAATATGTGAATTGTTCAAGCGCTTATTCGAGAAGAATACTTGCGCAATTTCGATGTTCTCTCACTAATAAAGGTATACATATGTGTATTCCTAGAGGTGAGAGAATATGCGGCATATAGTGTCTGGGTGAAATTGAAGTTGAGCCTCATTTCATGTGTCGATGCCCTGTTCTTGGAGATCTTAGAAGAAATCTTCTACCAGAGCTTGTGAATGTTAACTATTCTCTTTTAGGTTGTTCCAACAGGAAAATCATGACAGTATGGCCAGCGCCTTGCATTGTATATTCAGAAGGCTATGACTTTAAAAGAAGAACTGCTCTCCGTGTAAATACTGTGAATATATACGTTTGAATTTATGTATTTATGTATGAGTAGGCAAAGCCTACGATGTACAATAAATCATGAGTGATATAGATATAGACTAAGATTCAACACGGAGTACGTTCAGAGCTATGAATTGTGCATTCGCCGAATTTTGATACTTCCTGCCAAGTTTTTAGTGGACTTTTGTTTCGTTATCTACTTTTTTGGAGTTTTTGTTTCTCTGAGGCGGACTCTTTTCCCCACTTCACCAAATGGGTTGTGCATATGAATAGTATTGATCAACGATTATTGCCGCATTCAAATGACAATGCGTTCTAAACTGACATTTGTTGTAAGAAGGTCAAACCAATATCTCGTGTTGTAACAGTTTGGGTTTTGCTGACCAGATGGAGTAAGGTGCGTGCCGTTTTGCAACGCGTTAGTAAATTCAGAAAATGGCACGTAGGCCGTGAATAAGTTACATACATCTGTAAACTGGAAACCGAGGTCAATTCACTGACAATTAACAACCACATTTTGAAATGAGGCTTGGCATTGCCCTCGTTGTCCAGATATATAGGATGACTACCTGGGAATATCCCACTTCGATCACACAGGATAGCGAGTTTTGAATGTTTTCATTTNCCAGATGGAGTAAGGTGCGTGCCGTTTTGCAACGCGTTAGTAAATTCAGAAAATGGCACGTAGGCCGTGAATAAGTTACATACATCTGTGAACTGGAAACCGAGGTCAATTCACTGACAATTAACAACCACATTTTGAAATGAGGCTTGGCATTGCCCTCGTTGTCCAGATATATAGGATGACTACCTGGGAATATCCCACTTCGATCACACAAGATAGCGAGTTTTGAATGTTTTCATTTAATTTTGTGCAGACTTTCGCACTTGACTCAGCGTCGGCCGGTGCCCTGTGGGGGGGGGGCATCTGCCGGGGTGCCGGTTAACTTATGCCACCGGTGAACGCAGACTTATAATGTTGCCCCAACGGCAATATCTCGATTTCGATGGCATAAAATTGTCGCACTCGGCATAGGCATATTGTTGTTCGAGAAATAATACGTGTCGAGTTCAACAATATATGTCACAACAGTGTCACAATTTAAAAATCGAGTGGTGAAATCAGGCACGGTTGGTCGCGAACAGCTCTAGGGTGTTTTTTTCATTCCCTTTAAAAGCATGGCCATTTTTGACCAGCCGATGCAGCGTTCAGTATAACTCTCAAGGATTTAAATGTCTGAATGAAAGCAGTATACCATATTTAAACATTTCAGTGGTTTCGCATTTTATCGAATGTATACAGCTGATAAAGAAGGCTCAATTTATCGTTTTGCATTATTTTGGTTGCAGTATTCACTTCCGTCCTGCATGTTAAATGTGCAGGAGATCTACAGTGTGGTTACTATAGTGCTATCTATGAGGTTACAATACATGTACTTCCACGAGTTCAGTGTTACATATTGTTTCAGTTGGTTAACGGGATATGAAAGTTGCATTGAAATGAGACAAGCAAAAATTATGGAATATTTCTGAAAACTCAAGAACAACCCACTCTCTTCTAGTCGAATAAAACGAATTCTCTTTCTCCGATAACAGGTGTGCCTTTTGCAACAGGTATTATCGTCCTGAAATTGAGACGTGGTTTATTTGATTTCCTTTTTCATATTTTTGTTTTTCCACGAGATATGTTGGAATGGCATACAAAATTTGAATGCTTTGAACCAGTGCCCCGACCTAAGAAACAAGTGCTATTGTAAAGTCAATGGAAATAGTCTGATATCTTCAATTACGTCTTAAACATTGAAATAAGATACAAAACCATAGCTCAAAAGTAAACTTAGTTGAACATAAAAACCGTATCAAAATGCAATGAATTATATGTATGAAGTCAGACAACCATTTACACGCCTGTTATTCGTGTCATTGGATGAGTTATATCAGTGGACAAACACCTTCGAAAATGACTCTCGTTAAAATACAATTGTCTCTTCGCGAGGGTTTGTTGGGCCAGTGCCGTGCCAATATATTGCATGTCATCGTTACAATGCAACTTACACTAAACATTCATTGCGAAGCAATTGTATATCGTAAATGAAAGTGACTGCTGAGTGGGAGCGATTGCTGCGGGGGTATCAAGTTCCGACGGTCACTCAGGTTCGAAAAAGCCCCTTTGAGACTTGTTACTTAAAAACAATTGAACTCTCTTACTTGTTTACAATATCTTCGGCAGGCTAAAGCAGGAGCTACTGCTGAATGAGGACGCTGCAGGCGGTAATACAACTGAGTTTCCAAAGGAGCGCTTCCACTGTTCCCTCGAAAGACTTTAGGCGCTCTTTTTGGGCCCAAAGTCACTTCGATACCTCCCGGCCTCCCCCCTTTTTTCGTCATGAGGACTGTTTAGAAATCCCTCAGTGCTGAGCTCGTTTTTTGCACTCAGTGTTCACTTGTACACAGTAGAATCCAGGAGATTTCTGTTGGAGATTTTTACAGAACATTCCGCTCAAACAAAGAAGTTGATATTGTTACGAGTAACCACGTTGTATTGGCGTTGTAAATATGTCAAACCTATTATGACAATAGCTTTTTGCAAAATCATTTGTAATTAATTTTAGTTGTCTGAAAATGAATATTATATTAGGTTGCTATTTCAACGCCACACAAGTCACTTAGCACATTTTAATGTCAATTCTAGGAATGGATCAGACTGGAGATATGAACATTTACATTCACCTTTTGTTTAGTTGAAGTCTTAAACGTGACAAAAACAATAAATAGGGGTTGAGCAATAACAATAATACCTAAAGCAGTTAACAACGTTTAACAATTTTACCAGATGTAAGATTTTTATAGCCTGGTTCTTTTTGTCTTTTTAAAGTGGCCCCCGAATACAAGTAGGTAGAGTGCAAGAAATCGATCTACCATGTAGTATGTAACTTTGCTTGTTGTATAATTGCACTTGTTGGTTTCGACATTTTCATTCACTAAACTCATTCATTTAATAACATAGAGCAGCCGGTGCTGTCGTCACATTACGGCACTCAAGTTTTAGAAAAATCGATCATCTCTGTACTAATCACCACCGAACGAATGCAAGCTTCTACCCGTATCCGTTACTTTATATTTTTTTCTACACCACGTCTCTCACCGCTAAAATTGTGCAATGAATTTAGATACACATCACCGAAACCCGCAAGTCTATACCAGTTAAAACTGGTGCAAACCACCAAAACCTCCATCAACCAACATTGTGTACACTGTCATGTTTTTCGTGATCAAATTGTTATGTGCTATATACAATCAAAAACTTCCTTACCAAACTCTACGCGCCCATATTACGTCATCAACCGCAGCAAGGACTAGAGATTCGGTTACGTTAGACATCTGTGCGAAAATAAATATCATTTCATAATACAACATAGTGGTAACAAAACTGATAGCTATACAGCAAATTTTACTGTCTTCTCTCTGCTCATGATTGGAGTCTTATCCTTGGCTTCCTCTGAAACTTCGGGTTTTTTATCATCCTTGAAAGGATCGTCGTCGTCATCAAACTCATCTTGTACAACAACGTCATTTTCGTTATTCTGGAATTCATCCAAATCTCCCATTCCTTCGTTTAAGAAACCTTCTAGATCGAAATCGTCAACATTGAAGTTCTCTGGATCAAAATCTGGAATTTCACCGATGTCCATGGGATCTGGAGTTATTTTCATCCTTTCTTTATTCTGCTTGACGCTTACCCAACAACTGATGCATGCGCACGTGCAAATGATTAAGCCAACTAACAAGGGAACCCCCGTCAATACGCCGACGGGGATAGCCCACATGAGAACAGATGAGTCATCAAATGGTAGCGTGGTGCCCTGTGGTGCCGCAGTTGTTGTGTCGGGCAGAAGTGCGCTCTTTGCATCTGAAAGTGGAAGTTATCTTCATACAACAGCGGTAAACATGAGGCAATCTAAGACCGCGAAAATCCAAATTACACAATGTTTAAAGTTGTCTTTGATGTTCGATTTTTTACATGAAAGTGAGGCTACAAACATATGATTTCATGGTGTTGTTGGGATCTATGTGACTGGAAAGTGTGAAATGTATGACTTTCTTTCATTATTATGTTGGTTTAAGACACAAAAGCGCTTGCATTAGGTTCTTCCGCTCTTCACATATCAATCATGTTTCAGTAATCTTACCTTGAAATGTAATCCAAAGCACTGACAGAAGTAAAGTTACGCTGGTTCCTCGAGGTGGAGCCTTAGTCCATGAATTGTTATCTGAAAGTGACGTAATTCACAATTCAACCTTGTAGATGCTGTCAATGTTGACACACTGTGATGCGTTCATCACGGTATGTCGGAACCGACATGTTGCATTCACGAACTTAGTCAAATCACAAACAATACGTTACAATTAACAAGCAAATTGTGAAATTACGTATATGAACATGTTCAAACCAATTCGTCTATTTGAGAAGCTGCGCCTGTATCCGGGTAAGTTTGCGCATGTGCCTACACTGTATATACAAAGCACTTGAGTAAAAAAGTTTAAAACGGCATATGTGTGAAATTTGTCTTACTCTTTACAAAACTGTACACGTGGACGAGTATTCAATTCATCACTCGCTATTAAAACTGCAAATTTCCAAAAATGGACCGACAGAAGAAACTCAAAACACCCAGACTCAGTTCAAGACATTTGCAATCCGCTAAGGAAGACCTTGGCGTATGTCGAGGTGAAAAATATTTGAACAAAAATAATATTAAAAAAAGGTTATTTCGAATATAGGCTCATAGTTGTATTGCCATTCACTTCCTCTACACTGCCGATATTTAACAATAAAATAACCGCAGGCTGTCTGATACACGTTGTACCAGACGTGCGCACGGCCGCCGCGCATGTGGGCCCATTGCACTGATCACCTGGAACCATTTTTTACATCTTTTATCAAACCGATGTGAGGAGCTAGAAACCTGACTCGGGGTTTTAGCAGTGTGACCCAGTGGGACTCGAACCCACGACCTCGAGTAAAGAAAGCGGACACCTATCACACTAGTCCACACTGCCTTCTGACTGGCGGTATATCCTGGATGCCATGTGTTTAATCTTCAAAGACGTTCCATCAGGTATTTTAAGCTTAAAAGCTTTGAGATGACTCACTATCGAATATATGGGGGAACAAAGGAGGGAATTGCCCCGAGCACCCACCAAGAGAGGGATATGTCATTACAGACTCGAAAGAGTCTTGGCACCCCTTCCTAGAGGGACCCGATGAAGAGAGGATATGCCATTTGAAAAGCATGAAAAGATCAGCAGTTGTTGTTATCAGCACCCTTTGAGAGGTGGCCGACTAGCATGAATGACATATCATTTGTACAAAACAAGTAAATGCCGAGAATTTTTCGAGTAGTGGAGACATAGAAACGTCACCTTTTTTCTATTGTCAAACTGGCACTGACGTTTGAATTGATAGGGAGAAAAGAATTTTTCGAAAGTTGATATTTTTGAAATGAAAACTGAACGAATATTTGTTAGGAAATCTTGAAAAATCTGGATTGACAGGGGAAGAGTTTTCCGGCGAAAGTTATTATTTTTAAATGTATAACTCAGAACAGATACTCATTAGGGAATCTGGAATATCTGGATTCATAGGGGAAAAGAGTGTTTTCGAAAGTTTGTGTTTTTCAATGAAAATCTCATTTAAAAGCTGGGAATATGAAACTTTCTTGCGCTTTCTAAAAATCATGTGTGTTAAAGTGCCTGTCAGACGATAAGTGGTATAAAAAGATCCATGGTACCCTCAAAGCGTAAAATCGCAACTGAGGTGATCAGTCAGAGGTTCAACATAAACAGCATTTTGCCACGTCATAGCAATTCATAGGCGTAGGTGGTATCTTTTACTCTTAATTGAATGAAAGAACGTATTTCCTTCTACTCTCTACCTGAAACCTAAATTAAATTGTGCTTATCAAGGTTGGTCCCTAACTACCGTATTTCCATCCAGAAGACCTCTTTTGAATGTAGAAAACAAGAGCTATCGTGTCCAGAAATATTAAAGCACACTAACAACTAAACTCGGCGGTCTTTCTCGTGACTGCGTGTCATGGCGCGAAAACTACTGAAAGTCGTCATGTTTTCTGAATAATCGCCATAAACAAAAATGGAGACGACAGATGACAGCGCATGTCTATTTTCAAAAAAAAAGAAAAGTTTCTAATAACAGGAATGTAACATACCTTTTAAGGGCATAATACCCGTTTAATTAAATTCTGGCCCACAGAATAACAACAGTGTTATAACATCCTAGTAGATCTACATACGTCCACCGAGCATCGTGCACAAATAACTCAAGTACCCATTGGCTACGTAAAACAACTTTTGTGGATTCGGTGAATAATTTATAACTTGTATTGTTGTAGACGATTAGCCAATATTTGTTTAATTCTCAGCAAACAATTGATTTCAAGTAATTTTTTATCGATCGTTATGTGCGCATGATTTCTAATTGGATGACATCCGGGGAAATTAAACCTTTCGACCCCATTGTAAGATAAAATTCGGTGTTATAGTTCGAGTTTTGTGTAGTCTGAGAGCTAAAACAGCCTAGCTCAGTCGGGTCGTGTTAACCGACAAAGAGTCCGAGGGTACAAAAAATAGTGAAATAATGGCCTCTGCAGGTTAACAAACTATATTCATGGTTTCCTAAAAACATGATTTAATACTACTAAGTTCCAAACTGAAGTCTAATTTGCGTGCCATTTTATATTCCTTGCAGAAATCATGCCAACTTTAAGTGGGACAAACGCAGAACGAAGTACATTTTTGATTGTTTGACCGGGTGGGAGATTCTCAAAGTAATGGATAGGGATGTGCCTCCGCACAATCAAAATCCAGATCAACGCAAGAGCCTTCACTAGTGGTCTGAAAAATTGGTACCCGAGGTAGTGCCAAGTGATGCGACCACTACTCAAGACCACAGTTTCGCTTCCTCGGCCCGGTAGTCACTTGTATCGTTTATATATAAAACGAGTGCCTAAAAAGTTTCGACTGTTTGGCACGGGACCTCGGACACGTGTTCTAAGTTTCCTAAGGTTAACAATGTCCTGGGTGCCGAAGGAAAGCCACCTTGTGAGCTGATTGCTCTCGCTTACACTCGTTATCACCCATAAGATTTGAGCGCAGACATTAAATGTTGCACAGAATCGTCAGATGGTTGAAATAGTTTATATAGGCGCGCAAAAGTTTTGAATTCTAAATACAATTTCTGTACTATAAGGATGTAGAAGATAGCTACTTGCTTTGGATATAAGCTACTCTTTAGATCTACCCCTTCCCGTGCGCTCTTTAGCGGTAGCAGGGCTCAGTCGCGTCTTTTTCAAGTGAATCACCTCGACTGGCATGATCATTGACCTATCTATTTATCCATGAAGACCTATACCAGGCCTCTTTTTTCCCAACTCCTTTTTTCTTTATGGCCATTATTTATTGTTGTTACTTACTATAGACTTCTTCGTCTGTAGTTTCAAGGTGGTGTTTGACATTTTACCATTCCATTCTATTTAAGAAGTAACAACATTATGGTGATAAAAATACAGAACTTATGAATATGTATATGTTGAACTATTGTGTAATAGTTATTCGACACTGGACTGCTCGTAAACAGGACGTAGGTAGCTTTCAAATTACACAATCTTCACGGCAACTTATCTCCACTGATGTTCTACAGAGGTCTGGCTAATCTGGTTCATAGTTTCTGTTAATGATCCGTCTATCAACCAATCTTGAGATCGCTATGTATGCTGATGACGCATGTGTCATTTTTTAATGCTTTCTCCTCAGAACTGACTCGTGAACTCTAAATAGATAGGATTGTTTCACAAACAAACTCGATAAAATAAATTGAATGCTTTCCGCTTGCCTAAAATGTATCCAAATACCTCAATTGGAGCTCGGTACTCTAAGCAGAATAAATTATTGTCAAAAACGTATAGACTAGTAAGGCTCCTAGAAATAAAATTAAACTCACTCAGCTGGACATACCATACCTAATGTTGTATTCTAAAATTGATTTATTAATTAGACCTTAACTTCTTTATAGCATTTGCGTGTGCCTTTTGAACATCTGTCACAGCATAAAAATGAAAACGTGCCCTCTCGCAAATAGGCCACACAAAACAAAAATTTAAATCTACAGTACTTGGAAGAAATACGACATATTTGCTAAATTACCAACGGGACCGGCCCTCTTTACTTTATGTTTGAGACGTTTTTGAAATAATTATTCAGAAAACATAAAACTCTCATTTTAACGAGGATTTAGCGGCAAATACACCTGTATACCACACTTGAAACCGTTGATAACTCGATAACCTAGCTCACACTATAATTGTCTAAGATAATTTGACAAAACTGTAATAATTCTGCACCAAACTCATTTACCTCACCATAATCTTGTGAGGTCCTACAGCATAGGCTATCTTCGACATAACCCATACAACACAATCAAAAATAGCACTGGATTCATCCATATACTTAATACTATCATCTTCAATCAGTTGTTAAAAGGTGACACTGAAGCCCTCTTCATTTCCGCAGAAAAACTGTGCAACTCCCGCTCAAATATTTTCATTAGTTCCAACTTTTTACTTGAACTTACATGTACGGTGCATGTGAGCTTGTTGGTATACAATTTACCTTTTTATTGCTATTATAACGTGCGCGGTATCTACGACCAAGGCGCTCCGATTTTACAAGCCCGGTGCAGACATAAGGTGATACTGAAAAAAAAATTAGTGAATAATACATAGGTTTATTGTAAGAATATATATTCACACTTACAAGCAATCCATGGGTAGTATATCGCAGCATTGTGATTTTAGACACTTGTAATACACGAGCAGGCCCGTCACTATTTATACGTTATATGTGCATGATGGGGGCAAATTGGTTATTGATCCGAAATGTGAAATGCAATCAAGCTGGCGGGTGGAGCCCGAGATTTGCTGGGGACGAAACTATATTGGCAACCAAGTTCGGGAGGAGCCTGAAAGCTGCACGAATAGTTGGAATTAGGTATGAGTGAGAGTGCAGGTGTTAACTTTTTGAGCTTTGCGACTGGACTCTCCGTGTCTGACAGAGACGAAGCTTTAGTACGTAATTTCAACCAATCACTGAGGCACGATCTGAAGGACAAGGTCAATAATTCCTAGGATCTGGCCACAGCGTGGCCAAATATTGTCATGTTCAAAGTACCCAAAAATCATAGGAAAATTCCATACGTAATGCACAGCTTGACCGCTATATTTTGATTTTATCGTTAGTGCCCACGGCACTCCGTCCAGGGCTCCTCAGTGTTACGCAGTAGCCGCCTAGACCAAAAATACTTTCTGGGTTATTTAGTTAAAACTCCAATTATTGCACATTATGTTTTAATAAACATTACAGAAAGCTCAAAACAGTTGTGTTGGTAGGGGCACCAGGGCACGGTGCCCAAGGCCCCGTGATATTTTCAAGACGACCCAGGTGGTGATGATGTGATAGGCGTTATCCAGAGGTCCCTTCGTAAACAAACGCTGTTTTCGCCGTAAGTGGCGCTAGCTGTAGAGGTACGACAGTGACGTCAGTGGTGAAGCTTGGAAAGGAGTGTTTGGCTAGTTTCGCTTGTTACGTGTTTTGACTTTTGTCTTGTTTTGTGAGTGTAAACTTGCCTCAGAATCCGTGTAAATGGGAAGATCAGAAAATTTACGAAAGAATGAGGAAACTACAGAATTCAAAGTTGAAGGGATACTCATTCGAATCCCGTTCCCTCGGATGGCGCTTGCGACCGTGTCTTTGCCGGGTGGATCTCTCGCGTTTTGCTTCATTTCAGCAGTACTGTTTATGCATGAGCAAGTAAATGACACCGAGTGTAAGGTGAATATCGGTATGATCAATTGTTCCTAAATCTAGGTTCCATAGACCTTCTTTTCTTGACTGTGTGAAATTTGCCTCTGTTCTTCGGTTCTTGGCTTGCAGATGAGTAGGCAGCACTCAGACTCAGTAACAGGCTTGCAGTTGATAGCCTATTGACATACTATTGACATTGTTGCAATCGGTCTAATTGTAATCTAGCTAGCATAGACAGTGACCACCATCTGTAGCTGGCTCCAGTTGAGACAGTGAAGCTCCGGAAGCTTTTCGATGACTTATGCCTCACTCTGATTAACTCGTCGTTGTTATAACTACAAGTACCTTTTGCGCATAGAGGACTTAAGGAGACCGTCGATGTCTTTAATTTCTTCCAACTCGAACAAATACTCCTGTAATCAAACTTTTTCTTCAAGCAGTCCTTCCTTCAGTTGCCGAAATTGGCAACTTAGTGGCTGCGCGCTCCTATTTTTGATTACTCCTTAGTGATGGCTTCCTAAGGTGACCCTGCACAGACTCGACAGAGGGTATTTGTAATGACCTGACTTTGATGCTTAAATCAGTGTGAAGCATAATTAGCTAAACAGCGTCTGTCTCCACTGCGGCCACCTAGAGTTGGTGGTCACTGTCTATAGCTTGCTGTGACTAAATGTCAGAACACGGCTACTGAATGATGTGGGTAAAAATTGGCATTTTAAGTAAAGCTCGCTTTTTCAGTTCACGACAACTTTGTTTGCAGTCCCATGGCATCAAGACATCAAAATGTAGCCCTAACAAGTCATTCAAGAATAGATTGTTCCCAATTCCAAATCACTTCATTTACGTAAAGTTCTGCTGTTATCTTGCTCTTTATTAACACCTTTATTAAAGGCCAAGTCAACAGTTGGGTGTCTGTTCTCGATGTTATTACTGTTCTAGGTTACTATAAGACCTTAAGTAATGTTTGTTAGCACCTTTTCTAAAAACCACAAATTCACAACAGCCCCAGTACAAGAGAGGAGACAAGAATTCAAGTGTTCTTGCACTCTGGATTCCAGAAATTTGTTTTACTTAAACCATGTCATTACCAACCACATTTTTGTCAATTTCTGCTTGTCTGAAGGGTGCCTGTATTCGTGCCAAATATTTCCTTCTTAACAAGGATGTGTTCTAAAATGGTTTTGGTATGTCAATTGTTTTACAGCAAAATGTTGAGCAAGCCCATGGTCTTCAATTTAGGAATCTTATGTTGGCTAAAATGTTGTCTCGTTGGAAACAGGAACGTAACAATTTTTCAACAGTGTAGTGGTAAAGGACAATTTGCCAAACATTAATGCAAAAATTACTGTAGTTGGTCTTTCTATAACAGGTTGACAACTTCATTCCATCCATCAGTGCCGTCACTGGGGCTATTCCTGGACGATATGTATGGAGGACTTGTATTGGCCTACACTCAATGCCGAGA
Organism: Phoronis australis; assembly: GCA_002633005.1. Lineage (NCBI taxonomy): Eukaryota > Metazoa > Phoronida > Phoronidae > Phoronis > Phoronis australis. The sequence continues at coordinate 28,066 of NMRA01000510.1, forward strand.
TTCCTGGTAGCTGTGATATATTACAACTACTACATGTCTCTCATAAAGAACGTGTCTCCAGACAGACAAACTCTGTTCAAAGTTCTGGTGCGACTCAACTTCTGGCTCAACACAATTGAAAATGGTTGTCTTGTTGGTGTCACTGTTGTGTCAAATAAAGAAAACTATCGTAAGTGTTGCTGATCAGCAGTCCTGTTGTTTTCCACTCCTTTGAAGATGATTCTGTTGAGACACTGTGATTCAGGAGCGTGATTCTGTTACCAATAGCTCCGTGGGACGTGATCATCCCGCCTTTGTCCTGCTTCCCTCAATAGCACCAGAATTTCCGGGTTTTTTTTGGAATAGAACATAATCACTGATATTTACAGACTCGCACCGTTGCGTTAAGGTTTTGGTGGACCTTATCAACAAGTCAATGCATTTAGAAAAATATCTAGGAAACTATGGGTTTTAGGTCAGTGAAAGTATTTATTTTCTGAAAGCAGAAAGGCTGTAGAATTTGAATTTTGTCTTTTTACCAGTCTGTTAGTAGTTGGTCAAATGATCATGTCTTTTTAGCAAAATTTGGCAAAAAAGAAAGATACATTGATGGCAAACTAACAGTAACAATAACATGACATAAATGTTCTAGATGAGATATCAAAAATGCTGCTACAGTTTTCTAAAATATCATTTCAATTTCGTTTTATGCAATTTTAAAAATTTTTCATGAAAATCATAAAAGTCCTTTATTTTGGTAGCCCTGCATCCAAAAGTGGAACGTTTTAAAACAAGTTTTTCAGACCAGTGCAAGTTTCATATGAATCCAGTCAGCCACCTGAGTGAGATATGAGGTTCTGAAGTCAGCCAACTTTGACTATTTTTATAGCTAAGGGTCGTTCATAACACTAGTGTGTGACTGTACTTTTTTCCCACTTTTTACTCTTTACACTCCTATTTTCCTTTGTGGTCCCAAAAGCACGACAGTCACAGTGATGTTTCTGGTTCAGTTGGGTCAGNCTCGCACCGTTGCGTTAAGGTTTTGGTGGACCTTATCGACAAGTCTATGCATTTAGAAAAATATCTAGGAAACTATGGGTTTTAGGTCAGTGAAAGTATTTATTTTCTGAAAGCAGAAAGGCTGTAGAATTTGAATTTTGTCTTTTTACCAGTCTGTTAGTAGTTGGTCAAATGATCATGTCTTTTTAGCAAAATTTGGCAAAAAAGAAAGATACATTGATGGCAAAGTAACAGTAACAATAACATGACATAAATGTTCTAGATGAGATATCAAAAATGCTGCTACAGTTTTCTAAAATATCATTTCAATTTCGTTTTATGCAATTTTAAAGATTTTTCATGAAAATCATAAAAGTCCTTTATTTTGGTAGCCCTGCATCCAAAAGTGGAACGTTTTAAAACAAGTTTTTCAGACCAGTGCAAGTTTCATATGAATCCAGTCAGCCACCTGAGTGAGATATGAGGTTCTGAAGTCAGCCAAATTTGACTATTTTTATAGCTAAGGGTCGTTCATAACACTAATGTGTGACTGTACTTTTTTCCCACTTTTTACTCTTTACACTCCTATTTTCCTTTGTGGTCCCAAAAGCACGACAGTCACAGTGATGTTTCTGGTTCAGTTGGGTCAGGCATTTTCCCACTGTGGTATCCTCGATCCAGATTTCCTTCTTTTTCGTTTAGAATGTTGGCAACTGTAACTACATTTCTATTGATGTGTAGATCTGACAATTAATTTTTTGATTTTAAACCGCCGTTGGGTTTTACTTGCTGTTTCTAATTAAGATGTGATGTTATTCAATAAAAATGACCTTTTGTTGGAAATAGGTGAGATTTTTCAGTATCTTGAGCAGTGTGGTAATGTACCTAAATGGAGACACTTTTACAGGGAGATTTAGTGATTGACCTTAGTGAACTTAGACTGCACCAATCACTTCAAGAATCAGTTCAAAAACGTCCTGCTAGCAGGATTATCGTAAACATACTGACAGATTACCGTAACAGGCCCTACAAACAGAATAGAGTTGACAAGCTCACCAGATAGTGCAAACATTTTCTTTAAACATAGCTACAGGAATCCTTAGATTTCAAGGTATGAGTAAAATGTTGTCCAATACTGTATCTAATGTTCCCACTGCTATACCCTCGAGTCAGGTCTCTTGCTTCTCAGCCCACTCTTAATTTGTGTATGAGTTATTTGTACAAATAACTTTCAAAAAAATGGTTTCAGGTGTCTGGTGCATTGGGCCTGGCTGAGCGCCCTGCAGACATCTGATGCCTCGCATATCAGATCTCCTGCACTGTTTTTTTATTATGACCCCAGTGGAGAGATCTGGAGACGTTGACTAAAGGTCATTTGCTTGTAACATTCTTCACCAATGGAAATGATTACTGTTAGTGTCCCTAAAAACATTTGTCATTTCAGTATTTGAGAGATTCAACATGTTTGAGACATTATTTTACTTCAGAGTCTCTCTCAATAATCTTTTCAACCTTTTGTTTTAAAGTATTTCCCGTTACTGTTATAACCCTGATGTTTGCTGTTACTTTGTTTTGTTGTTTGTTTTCAGCTGTCCATGAAAAAATCTTCATTCTATTTATGGTCACGGGGTTGTGTTATATGTTGCTGAACACTATTCTGTTTGCTTGGACGAGGGGTGGCGAGTGGAATGCAGTGGTAAGAGCTGAACTGTTGGCTTGCAGTAAACACATTTTTGTCACATTAGAGACTGTTCACAGTTATCACCCTTACTAAGGCTTTTGATTGTTTTGAGACATTTTTAACTTTTTAAAAAGTGAAAGTGGATATTTGTTTAATTTTGTTATTTTGCAACACCATAATTGCGATGGAATAGAATATAATCACTTCCGTAGAGATGATTCAGGCTCAACGCAGACGTTTTGTCCTGGTCTGCCAGGCCTTTTTCAATGAGTGAGGGGTTTCCCGCCTTTTGCTGATTAAGTATTACCAATGACCAACTTATTCTACAGAACATAATTGTGATGTGAAAGGTTTAGTACAAAGCGAAAGTGGCGATGATTGTAAACAGTTCCTAAGCTGGGTGAAAATAATCAACCAAAGTTTAACGGTCATTTTGCTGGCTTCTGTGCACAGTTGAAGTTGCCGAAAACTATGTAAACTATGTGCCATGGTTTATTTAAATGTTAGTCTAACTGTGGAGAATGACAGATCTTGGAAGGCTGACCATATTTCATGTTTTGTCTGTCTTTTTGCATTATTCTTGTGTTTGATATCTTTGTCTAACTTTGTTTGCATGATTTATTTGTAAAGAATTCCATCAATTGTATCTACAACAATTGTCCAGGTTAATTCCTAGGATACTTACATTGGCAAATCAAAAATTGTGGTGGGCATCACAGTAGGAAGGTATGGACATTCAAAAACTAAATTTTTGTGAAGTCTAAATTGGGCATTTACCTGTCAGTGAGCAATTGATTCCCTTACACACCATTCTTTCCTCAAGAACTATTTCACATCTAATGTAAAAATATTTGTATTCCCTGCCCAAATATGGCAATGTGCCAGTGAAACTGACTGATTTGTGAGTTGCATACATTCTGGGTGCTAAAATTTTCATACTCTTACCATATTAGACAGGTATTTACTACGACACAGGCACATTTAAGTTAGTCTTGATTGTATAAATTGGGGATGAACATTAGCAGAGTAGGCAATTAGTTGAATTTAAACATTTATACTGATCAGTATGTTATATGGAGTATTTACCAAGATGAGTGTGGTATATGGACTATTGCTGTAGCCTTGCTGCTGTGACCAGTGATTATTTATCTAACCAGTACTTCTCGAGCTTTTCTCTTTACTTTCCATTCTCTCAGTCCACGACACTTTTGGAAAACTTGACTGCAAATACCACCTGGCATTTCATTGTTCTGTTACTGTTGGTTGATGTTGGTACTAATTGTAACATTGAATTGCTCATTTTGCAGGATTTAAGGTCATATAAAGAGAAGAAAATATTCTTCATCTCAATCATGTTAGCAACTATGGGTCTTCTGTTTTTCTTCTTCAAACATCGCCTATACTGTGAACCTTACGGTAAGTGATGGCTCTTTACTAAATGAACCCTTTTGTTACTGAACCATCACGCTATTGATGACTAGAGTGAACCAGTCAAAAGTGTAGTCGACACTGCTAGTTCAGCTATAACAAGTTACTCGTAGAATGCGTTGTCGCAAGGTATAGTTTCAATGTGTCCGCTACTTGCACTAGGGTCTTGACACGCGTGTAACATGTTGGTTATGATTTCTACTCTACTCATTTTGAGACCTGTGCTAAATTTTAGCCAAAGTCATGCGTTTTTTTGAAATGCTACACAACACTTCATAAACAAGGGTAAGCAAGGTTTGAAACACTGCTCGTCTCGGCTCGGGTGGATTTTTTGTTTTAAAAAATGAGCAACTAAAAAGAATGCACCACCAACTTGGTCATCAAAAAATGAACTAACTGTGCTCTATTGGCCTAATAACTCTTCGGTGTAAATAATTTAGAGTTAATTTTCAAAAATAATAAATTTAGACCATAGAAATTTTATAATCTGCAAAGCATTAATTATAGGAGAGATTTTAAACTTGTCTTGCTTTTTACTTTGGTAAGATTTACTCTATGTCTAAATAAGTCATAAATGTATTTGTTGTTTCAGCATTCAGCTATTTTTCACTTTGTGAGTTCATCATAGCGTATACCAACATGGGTTACCACTATTCAGCCAGATATGAGTTTGGGAAACGGGAATGGGTGACAGCAATACCAATTGGACCAGACAACAATTTGAACAACCATGTCAAGTCCAGCTGATGTGGTACACTTGTACAGTCTTTGCGAATATCTTTGTACCAGTATGTATTGCAAAGCCTAGTTTATACAAAACGTACTAGGAATCATGGTAAGGAGGTGCTTAAAGGTAGATATTTTTCTTGATGTATTTCTTCATAAAATTTAGAATGAACATCGGACGCACGGACTGAACTGCTACCTCAGAAAGCAACTGCGGGATATGCTGGTAGCATCATGCCTAGAATTAGTGGTAGTCTATCGTAGAATTTTTTTGCAAGCAAAATTCTCAAGCCATAGTTGCTAATTGAAGCAATTACAAATACCGTATTCGCCCTAATAAGTGCCCAGGGCGCTTAGAAAAATTTGTTTCAGGTGGGGTCGCCTATTATAGCCTAAGGCAGTTGAAACCCGGTCTCCGAAACAGGTGAAATCTTAAACTAGGATTCATCAAGTTTACGCTCTGTGACGTATCTGTAACCTATGACACACTTTCTACAAAACTGGTGAATTGCTATCAAGCTTCGTTGTTAAATTACAATAATTTTTCAGGCCAAAAAAACTCATTGACTGATGTGTCGCTGCCACGCGATCGTCAATAGAGCAACTTGAATTCTTGAAATGAAAATACACTCGATAAATGACCTGATGTCCTCCGTAAGTTTTTAAAATAGCGTCCCTAAGATTTTTAAGTTCTTGTGGAGTTGGGATTAACTGCATGTTAAGTCCAAATCTGCACTAGATTGTACCCCACAACGCAAGAAAAATCTCGGGACGAACACGCATGTTGTTACGTGACGTTTGTTTTGAGGTTCGTCTGTGTATTGTGTGAGTGGGCGAGCGCTTGCGTGTCACCAGAGTTCATTTGCCAGAGTAAACGCAGTGTAACGATCTAGGTGTGTATTGTAACTAAAGAAATTAACACAAGCAGTAAAGCAGAACATGTTTTATTTAGCACTCTTGTTGATCTTATCTGCTAAAAAACGTTCGAGAATTGTCTCGGTGAGTCGTCGGGTTACTGGATGTCTCACAGTCTAACAGTTATTTTCCGGGAGATTTGCGAGGTGTAAGGGTGTGGAAGTGTTCACTATCATTGGGTTATTGTGGCTTTAAAAACACCAATAATGATTAGTTAAATAATTCCTCCTAAAAATAACGCGAACATTTTTTTCGTATTAGAAACTTTCGGAAATTAGTGCCAATATCTATTTTTGCCGATGCTATGCTACCCGTTTCATGAATAGACAGTTCCTGAAGACTAAAGTCTTTGATGACGGGTACATGTATGTAGCGCGTACTTCCTGGCCACGTGCTTTTAACAAAGGTCAATTTTTACTATTGATTTTCACGTGTACAAAAAAATTTGGATTCCTCCTGAGAGAGAAGATCTGTATGGGAAAGATAGTTTACAATACAATCTCTTTGACAAGAACGCTGCGTCTGTTCTAAAAGGCCAGGCCATAATGGGACACGTTCCTCGCAAGATCAGCAAAACTTTTACATTCTTTTTGAAGCACGGCGGAAGATTGAAGTGTATAGTCACGGCTAAATACTGATATTGTGATGAGGCTCATGGTCTATAAATTCGGGGCTCGATAACTTTTTCAGGACTGTCAGATCTTATTGATAAGACATTAGAATTTTAGAACTGCAGGTAAAGCATTTTAGAACTGCAGGTAAAGCATTTTAGAACTGCAGGTAAAGCATTTTTCGCATGTACATTATCATGCACTGGACGCTTATTTTAGCAAAGTCTGAGAACGCGTGGGGGGTGCTTATAGGGGCATTGGGCGCTTATTGGTGTGAATACGGTAGTCTTAACACCAGTGAACTGTAAAGAAATATGGAAATTTTATGAAGATTATATCATCCAAATGCCAGGCTATGTTTACTAGGTTATACGAATAGTGAAATCTCTGTTTCCTTCATTTCTAACACTCTCAACTGGGATCAGCTGCATGTCAGCTTGGTTTCAGTGTCAAAGTGCTCAGTGGTGATTGGACCATTGTTTGGTGCAAATGTTTTGTAAAATTATGGAAAAATCATCCAGTAGAAATGAGAACGACGGGGTTGTGCATCATTTAGTATCCATCTACACAGAAGAATTCTAATAATTAATGGAGTGCTATCCATTCCTAAATATAGAGATTTCATTGTTTTGAACTAAAGGTATTAAAATAATGAATTGACAGGATTGTACATGTTGTGAACTTTTGCTGTAACCAGCACGAACATGAAGCTGATCATGACCAGCAACAAATGTTATTCAGTGTATTCTTGTCTGGTGATCATGTCAAATAGGATGATAAACTAGAGTGTCAGTTTATTGAACTCATCACTGTTTTAGAGGTTTTTCTATTACTTATGACTTTCTATTTTTAATTTTATGATGTTCAACTTTGAGACTATACCTTTAAGAATTTTTCAATGGTAGTGATATAAATTGTGGGAATTAATCATGTCTACTAAAAATCTGGTGTACATTTTTTTAAAGGAGAATGTTACCTTTTTCTCTTCAGGTATGTTGGGGCAATTCCAAAATAGCTTTTGTGACTAGTGAAATATGCTAAGTTAACATACATGCCTTAAAAATATAACATCTTTCTTGAACAAAAATGCAGGATCCTAATCAGAATTGGCAGATGTGATCTGGGTGAGCGATGACGACAAATTTTGGACCAATTTAACTTCTGCTGTGCCCCTTGATGTATATTTATTAAATTTAGCAAATAGGTTTCTGTTAAGAAGACAAAGCCTTCCTATTTTCAGACTGATTTAACGTATGCTGCACCACATTTTTAAAATTTTCGAGTTTGTTTTTGGCATCCTCTTCTCTATCCGCCAAACCGCTCAAAGAGTCATTGTGAAAATTGGCAGATAATGTATTTGAAGAGAAGACTGCAGCTGACAGGTTTGACTACTTTGGCACCCCCTAGTGATGGTTTTGTTTTTTTGCTTCTTTGGCTGTATTTCCTGACAACCCTTTACAGGATCATTGTGAAATTTGACAAACATGTTCCTATGGAGCTGACAATGGATGACGACCAGTTTCAAACTATTCTGACTACGGCTGTTTCCCCTGGTGGCAATTTTAGTTTTTTATGTTTGCCTCAGTATTGTCAGATTTTTTAATGAAATTTAGCAAATAAGTTTCTGCAGCTTTCCATTTTGGGAAGGATTCTATTTATTTTGCACCTGATCTGGTGGCCATTTTTATTATCGTCTGCCTCTGTTCATGCCAAACTGCTCAGAGGATCATTTTGAAAATGGGCAAATGTGATTCCTACTGACAAGAACAGGACCAACATGGATTTTCTGATGAGCCCGTCTACATTGGTGCTCCCTGGTGACATTTTTGCAACTTCGGCAGTATCTCCCAAACCCCCTTGTAAAGTCTTTTGGAAGTATGGCAGGTGTATTCCCATAAACATTTGCCTCTGTAATCCTTGACTGATCTCCATGAAATTTAACTAGTAGCTTTCTACTTGGGAGACGATGACACCTTGATATTTTTGGTGGCGTTCAATGCAAACTGCGCTATCTAATGGCCATTTTTACGATACTAATAAAACCCCTAGAAGCACATCATTTGCGGTGCATTCAAGCGAATTGTAAGTGGAACCATTTTAAGTCAAGTCCACTATTCTCGTACAACAGAGGACCATTGCTTCATTAGGTTTATATGATGAGTATTGCATAATTTTAGAATTATGGTGTCTGTTTACACAAATACCTGTTGTAAAAAATCTGTGACATACTATTGTTTAATATATACCTTACACATAGATATTAGTTGTTTTGACTCTGTGGCCGTGGTGGGTTAGACTACGATTTTACTGTGGAATATCCACATTTCAGATTATATGTGATACAGTTCTGTAGTTTAGACTTCTGAAATACATTGTCATCTAGCAAGATCCGTGAAATATAAGTCATACATGTACGCCACAATACATGGAATTGTGTGTGTTTGTCTTACCTCCATGTACGAACCATTATTGTGTAGTGTATCATGTTATATTACGTGTACTAGATGACCTGTTGTCTTGGTGTGTCATGGACACCTCATTGGAATGCACAACATAATATAGCATTTCTATGGCTGCAATTCATCATGATTCATGGTGGAAAAGTAGTTATTAAATAGAGATTTCCCAACGTCAAGTCAATCAAGATGTCCAAATGCTATGTCAGCTTTGTCGCATTGCCTGATGATAAACCGTGGTCCATCACTGTTACACTGTCAGTATAGGCTTGTAAACAGCTTGATTTGTACCGATTGGTGTTTCCATATACTGAAATACTTATTACTATCTGTATAATTACTATCCATAATTATTAATTGCAATATGATTTCTGTTTCTGAGTCCAGCATCACATGACACCTCTTTCAAACCTTGTCCACACAACAGTTTTTCCCGGTCTATAAATTCCAACCATGGGTCAGAATCAAGATTACCTATTTGTTATCATTATACTCCTGTTTGTGTTGTATTTCGGCAATCATAACAGGCTGTCCTCAGTTGATCTCCTTTTTATCGGAGGTAGAAAAATCTCCATGATAGCAAGTAGCAGCATATGTTGGTAAAACAAGTGACAATAGATTTAAATTAACCGGCTTGACATGTTTCAGCGTTTATTAAAACACCATCCTCAGAAGCAAAAACGGTGGCCACCTTGCTCAAGGCCCAACAAGTAATGGTACACAGGCACAGTCAGTTACAAGGGAGTAACAGTAGACTAGACTGACCATGACAACCTGTTCCCTGTAACTGACTGTGTCTGTGTAACATTACTTGTTGTTGGGTCTATATCAAGGTGGCCTCTGTGTAATGCTTCTGAGGATGGTGTTTGAATAAGCGCTGAAACATGTAGGTGGATAAGTCTATAGCATGACTGACCTACTGTTGAAAATGTCAGATACTCCTGGGTTGATTTACAAGGGAAGAACAATATATTGCTCACTGATATTTGCCCTGTTTGTCAATTTCTTGGTGTCAACCTTGCAACTTAAAATGCGATGATGAAACAGGTTTGCTTGAATTACTATGATAATCATGAATTACGCAATACCTAGGATGTGATATTGCGACTTGTACATTTGCACACAGAGAAGCAAAAGTGTGTGACACGAGTTGCATTGTGGGAACATTTCTTGGAATGAGAGTGATGCTCTACTGTTTCAGGACAGGTCTATTTACTGTGCTCATGGTATTGTTGATTTTTTTCCTTGCGTTGATGTTATATCACACAGGATTCCACTTGGTTAGATGCCAAGTAATATGCATTGATTGTCAGATACACGTTCACATTTTTACGATATTTAACTCTTATGGTTTTAATTCCCAAAAATCATACCAGCACATTTTTGTTTCTCATTAGGTCTTGTCCTGTGAAAAAATCTGTCTTGTAGATGGGTTAAGTCTTTTGCTGAGAAAATTAGCAATGCAAAGTGACCATAGTGAGATGAAGTGTCTTAGGGCTGTTCCAGTAAAATCTGTATGGGAGGGGGGAGGCTCCTTTTTTCGCACCCACCACCCATATTTTTCATTTATTTCTTCAGCTTACCACCCGCAATTTTTTATAAGTTTGAAATGCAACCACCCGTAATTTTTTTTGTTCTTGTGGTTGACTGCACAGGCGCTTGAGTTTATCTGTTCCTCCATCACCACTAACGTCATTCATTACTATGAAAACATATGTTTCTTATATATGGTTATTAGCCATCGAGAAATTTGAGCACCTGTGGTTGAATGGTGTTATGGGCGTGCCGATGAGGAGATCGGAGGGAGTGCAAGTTGCAATTTTGTTTCAGTTTTTGATTCTGTGCAGATTGTTTATAAAATTTACTAAAATTACCCACCATCAAACATTTATGGCCCAATGAAACAACAACGACCTGTAAATTTTTATTTTTTTGAAGTACGACCACCAGCCATTTTGAATTTAAATCAAACGCAACCACCCATAAATTTTTATTTCAGTTGCCTTCCCCCCCTCCCACACAGATTTTGCTGGAACAGCCCTTAGGGCAACGCTTTTCAAACATTTTTTTATGCTGAGGTACTTGACATGTTGAAAAATTCAGTCTGTCCCTGCATGGAGACCATGAACTTAAGTCTTCTAACCTTAGTTAGGATTATAGTATGTTCCGAACATCTGAAACTCCTACTTTCATTGATACCTCATTTTGCCTCAATTTTCTAGTCTGCAATGTGTGTATTCAAATATTTTTGTGCTGTAACCTAAATTGTTGTTGTCAATTAAAACATAATTTTGTGCACACAATTATCTGTTTGTCTCTTTTTTACACTCAAATGCTCTTGGTGACAACATAACGTCAAACACACTTGGAAGTGAGGACATGCAGAGCACACCTAGGCTATTAAATTGGGACACTTTGCTTATTAACATGATATCATGGATAGCAAAAACGATTGTCTTTACCTCCTTGATTACAAATTTGTAGGATTTGAGTTGTTCCATCCACAATCAAGGAAATGCGACATAAGGTGATTGTTCAGGAAGTTGGCAGCTGAGTGGAGGAATCACATCACTTAACTCTTATAGGCCTATGTGTAAAGCGTTCTAAATACACGCTGGCCCTGGTGTGCCAGGGCCAGCAAATTTGCGGCGGGCCAGTTACTTTTAAAAGTTAACTTGGCACCTGAGCCAGTAAATTTTCAGACTTATTTGCTGAAGTTCGAAAACTGTGTATAAACTGGCTGCTTGAAGTACTACTACAATCAAGCAGTGATTACAAATTAGCTGGCCGTGCTGCACGGAATGATTGCTCTCCCACAATCCTTTGTGAATATAGGGTCTCGCTGTCCATAAAATGTCAATTGCCAAAATGTTGACCCAGCAATTTTGTTTACTGTAAAGCTTGCATTTGGAAATTCATTGTATGTCTATTTGATTACGAGAACAAAATTAATTTGGTTGCAACCTTCAGCATTTCTCATCATTCAAGATGGCGACATCCGCGGTTTTGAATTGTGTCCAATTTTAATCTTGTGAACATGATGGCTATTTGGAAAGTGCAATGTGTCGTTTCTAATGTTTTGTGGGGCGTAGAGTCCATTTCTGGTATTATTTCATGGATGCAAGGTCAAACTAAAGGGTTAACTTAGAAGTCAAAGGACAAATTAGACTGATATAAGAAAAATCCACCTCTTTTGATGGACTCCGGCAAAATGTTAATGTGTGAGAAATGCTGAATTAATATTGGATTTGGTATGTAGTCCATACAGGTTTTAAGTAGACAGTGTCTGCAGTGTACACATGTTACATGCAGGACTATATGATCACATTTTGGTTCTGTTTTATTATTTGTTGTAAATGAAATATCAATTACATTACTGTACATTGATTTTTAAAATCCCAATGAATGAAGTGGCAATGTAGATCATCCTTCATTAATATTGAAGTAAGCGTATACACAGAGCTGTGCGTTTCTATGTATTCAGGTTTTGTTATGCTGGTAGCTTATTGCAACTACAATTTATATTCAAATTCAATATGCTTTCTTGAATACAGAGATAGATTGGAAAACACACGTATTCACTATTTTGAATGAGATGTACACAGACTGAAAGCCATTGAGGCCCTTATAATTAAATTTGAATATTAATTCCCAAGACATGCATCTCCATAGAATTTTATTTTTGTACACACCTTTTGTCCACACAGCACGCTTGATTAGAGAGGCCTTTAGAGAAGCTTCAATAACGTACCTTTAAGGGAAAATTCTGACTTATGCTCTCCTTACTTAATGTGTGTCTTACTTACTATTCTCTGGCAGAACGGGTCTAAAAACAAAATATTAAATGCTTTTTACAATAAATTATATTTGTTCAAATATACCACGGTACAAAGCGAGATAATAATGGTGTACATCTCGTATTACAGCACACAGCTGCAAATTCAGACACGCTTAAGGTTATGAGTAGCCTAAGAAAAATGACAAAATTGAACCAACATCGAAACTTTTGCATTGAAAAGGTGCTTTAAGGAAAATGTGGATAAAATGAAAATGAAAATATGAAACATTTTTTGAGATTTAATCTTGAACATTTATATTATTCTTGGTGCCATTATTATTTGCAAGGAATGTATCTTTCTTTTTTGTTTATTGTACTAGTATAAAGATATGGTGACGTGACCTCATCAACAACATAATAGTAAAAGGTAAAGAATCCAATTCTACAGGCTTAATTCTACTTTAAGAAAACTCATTTAAATTCTAGTTTTGTAGTTATTTTACTAAATGCACACACTTGTCAGTACAGTTTACTCGTAACCTTAAACGTGTGCTTGTTAAGTAATTTTTGGCCAAACTAGATGGGACTAGTCTCCTTGGGGTCCGTTTCGTGAAAGTGACACAAGACAGAAATTTGGTCTTTCACTCCCACTTCGCAATTTCTGGAAAGGTGCCAAGTAATTATGAGCACATCACAAACTTAAAAATAATATATTATCAAAGACTTGGAACTTTTGCACAAGTGAGATTTAGTTATTTTTCAGAACTAGTTGAGTGGAGTGTAAGGCAAATTTCTGACTTAATCTGGAGTCAATTTTCATGGAACAAGCTTCAGGACATCACACACACTAAATACCAAAGGGAAACTGCCACCCTACATCAACTAGCAAAGTGAAATTTAAAGAAACATGAATTAATAAAACAGTTTCAGCTTTGTTCTCAAAATTTTTGTTTAAAGTTTACCAACAGTTTGTACAAGGTGCAAGACTTGCTGGCATCCCGCGTACATTTCACTGGGTATTTAACACTTGTAATGGTGGTGCAGCACCGCTAATGGTATATATTACAACTCTCCAAAATGTAAAATCAATTGACATTGTTTACAGTCTGCTTCGTTACCTACAACTGGCGACAGCAACTGCACTCAAAAGCTAAATAAACTGTATACAAAACTACTCTGTAATGCTTTTTTGACTAACATTCCTTGTTCTTCTACATGACTAATAATGATTTTAAAGGCTGCAATTGTATACATTTGGAACAGCTATCACAAAGTTATCGCATTAAACTGACCATCTCAATAAACAATAAGCAAGGTAATTATATTAAAATGGTTCAGTCTTTGTTCTGCATTAATTCTTGTACAAAATTACTGGTTTGAACTACTTTTTTCAGAATTTTGAGAAAAGTGTTTGGTATCACGCACTAAAAATTGATCTGAATACAGAAGTTGTACTGCATTGGTAGAAATGTATTAATCAAATTGATCTGAATACAGTAGTTGTACTGCTTTGGTAGAAATGTATTAATCAAAATTCATAATTGACGACCCACATTTGATACTATTGACTCCATTCTTCACGACATTTGAAAATACGACCAAAATTAATACTGCCACGCATAACCACCACATTCCAGAACCCACATAAATTCTCCCCAAAAACCAAATCCATAAGGTAAACGATGCTTACTTCCACTGTAGAAAATTGGTCGGATGAAATTGAGAAATCAGTCAACAGCTGACCACACTAGTGCAAGTCACTGGCTACATGTTGATTTACAACAAAGTATGTGACCACTCATCAACAAGGAGTAGAGCTGACAAGAGCAATGAGCCACTTGAACCACTCTTGAGCAAGTTCTGTTTCAATATAATAACATTATCAACAGGGGAAGTTTTTATGACCTGTTCTTTTCATATAGCATTAACAGGAACACCTAGCACAAACACAGTACATGAATCCATCTTGCATTGTTGATGTACCATGTCCTGCTAGTTCATAGTAGACAGCCTATCCAGTGGACACACTCATAAATACTAATGGCTGGCTTAAATCCTGCGGCTGCTCTCGAAAACTCTGGAGCCATATCCAAAACACTGACCAACCCTTCTAATGGCTGTGAACCCATGCTCAAACTGCGTAAACACCAACCCAGATAAGTAAATGAGGCTGGCAAGCATTGCCCAGACCTACTCTGTTAGCAGCGCTAAGAATGAGTCATAAATGATCGCGTTCATCAGCTGTGATTACAGCAGTCAGGCATCAGTACCTGATCTCCCACATACATGATTACAGAATACTACGACTACATTTTTAGATCCAGTCTGTGGATGTTTTGGGTTCAATTCAAACAAAATTTCTTTGCGACCTTTGACACTTTGACCACAGCACTTAATGAGTCTGTCCACTGGACAGATTCTTACACTGCATTACTTGGGCATCACAGACACAATGTTTTTAAGACACACACAGAGACTCTTTCTGAATTATCAACCAACAATTTGTGCCTTCCAGGACTTCAACACAGACTTGCATCAAACCTCTTCCTTGAATACCTAATAGCATCCCTCCTTCCAACTGTCATCCGCTTGTCTTACCCTGTTTGTTCTCGGTGACGGAATCCCCGACCTTGCAAATGAAATCATCATATCACGAAAGCTTCCAAGACAACAAGGAATAAAAATGAACTGGTCAATAATCTGAAGGGCACCAATTACACGAACGAATGACAAAAATTTCAGAAGAATCTTAAGTTTATACCCAAGACAAGAGTTAATAAAATTAAACCTTCATACAAGAATGCTGTTCAGAAATTAATAGTCTTTAATCTTCCCTAAAGGGACACTGCACTCCTGGTGGGATTTGCAGTGCTCATTAAGGCTATGTAGGGACCGAGAAACGTGTCCAAATTACGCTGATGTTGGAACAACATGTCTCAGATATAGCCAATAGGATTCATATGAAACTTTCAGATACTATGCTTTATGCACTGGTCTCCAAAACTGTTAGGAATTGTTTCACTTTTGTATGAAGGGCAACAAAAATACGACATTTAGGATTTTCATGAAAAAGCCCAAAATTTATATAAAACGGTACCAAAATAATTCAGGAAATTGTAACAAGGTTTTTGAGATTTCACCTTGAACATTCATCACAAATAATATTTGTTGACATGTCATTGATACTGCTGGTTTGCTATTAAAATTACTACTTTTCTTTTCTTGTTAAACTTTACTAAACAGACATGGTCACGAGACCCAATTAATGGCCGAGTGATATAAAGCCATAATTTAAATGCTACAAGCCTTCTACTTTCAAAAAATACACTTTTGCAGAGTTAAAATCCATAATTTTGTAGACACTTGGCTTAATACGCGTACTTGTCAATAAGGTTGTACATAACCTTAAGAAGCAGTCTAACAATGTGATAACAAGGCTATATGTCAAAACCTTGCAAGTGGTAGTCACACGAAATTTAAAACAAGGTGAGGGGTAAGCTAATCATCCATGCACAGGTGGCCGATTTACTGACGAGAAAAGCAATAACTGAAAACAGTGCCACTATATTCAGAAAATAGGCATTCCATTATTATTGATGACTGCCAAGCATAGGTGTGTCCAGAGTAAAGTGGCTTATGACACAGTCTACAATCAATTTAATGAAATGTGAATATAAGCAATTTGCCTGAACACATATTTCATTTGGTGGTAGCAAGAACAAATCACTGGCACAAATATTCAATTCGTAAAAAACTGCATTCAGTGGATTAGTTGAATGTCATCCTGGTACTGTCACATACCTCCTGGGTGCAGGTATGCCTGAACCCCGTCCACTGCCTGGCCGAGGTATACTGCTGCGACCCGCAGGGGATGCAGACCTGCGTGGTGAAGAGGGCGCCAGTGTTTTGAGTGCTGGGGATCCTGGTCGAGCCGGCGATGACTTGGGGTTGAGCTGGCCTGTAGAGTGATTGAGTGTCAGACCACCACGGCCACCACGCCTTCCTGGTGACAGCTTGGAGTCACTCTCCACATGTCGCAGGCCACTAGGCTTAGCAGGCTCTACAAACACACAATATGTGGGAATTAATGCTCAACATAATCTGAAGAGCTGGCCTCAAGATAGGCAAGTATTGCCGTACCAATCCTGCATATATTTCTTGGTAAAGCAGGAAGTGTTGCCATCTACACCAGCACATAATTATGAATTCAAGACACAATGGTACAGTAAGAATTTTACTAATTCAACAATAGCTTGTATGAGAGAAAAAGGCCAATCAGTCATCAGACCTGAAGCCATAGAGTAAAGGAAATTAGTTTGTGAATATTGTTCACCATTTTATTGAATCTTGGCTTCCACCACTAGGTGTGTGTATACAGTAAAATGCAGAAGCCTTGTTAGTGTATAACGTTCAACGAGTGAAACTTTCTACAGTTGAAACTTCGTTTTGTACGATTGTTTGAAGTTCAGATTAAAAAGAGCAGCTTTTATCTTTCACAAATTAAAACACATTGCAAACTTTCAAGCATAAAATTGATTTCTCACACCACCAATTTCTGACTTTCTGTCAAAAAGGAATACAAGAAGAGCTTTGGAGAGCGTAGCACACCGTTGGAGTAATGCAATAAACATAGCAATAAAGCAACATAGCAACTGCTCTGGTCCAAGAACAAGCTAGTGTGACTGTTTACTACACAATATTTTGACTCGTTCATATTAAAGGATTGTACTTCATTAAGGGGCACAGAGAGGCTCATGGTACCTGTTTATGAGGACTAACGAATGTAAATATTATGTGATACAAAGTAGCAAGACTACGGTTCCGAAGGCTGACAAAAAAGAAAAAGTAAGATTGAAATCGGAATCAATCAAGATCAAAATCTACCCTATTACAAACTAACCTTAAACCAAAGTTTCTGGCTTCAGTCACAACAAACAACTGTGGCTACTCAAACATTCTTGAAAATATCACCGAGTTGGTATTCATGAAATGATTTTTCTAAATTTTCTCTTCAGCCTCAACTTAAGACAATATATTGGTTTTACAATTTGTTGGACTGAAGACAAAAGACAAGTTTTATGAAATGAGCCAAGATCGACTCGTCACATAAAGGGCATCTACTTCAAAAAGCACAAAAACTTCTGCTTTAAATTTCAATGCCTAAATCTCATCTTTCCCCTACAAAGTCCTCGACAACTGTGATACACATAATAAAGTCTACCTCTGGCATTGTTCTCAAGGTACTGACTGCCATAGGGGCTCTCTGTAGGTGAACTACCACTCGAGTGTGAACTTGCTGACGCCACGCTGTTCTTACTCTTGCTTAGTCTCCTGGTGAGTCTGGGGTCATAGGTCGAGTCTGTACGCGGTGAGCAAGAGGATGGTTAGTAATGTGCCAAGAAACACAACACGCAGAGCACTGAGTGAGCAGAAAACGTGTAGTGAAGTTACATACACGATCTCACAAGTGAAAGACGCGTGCATCTGCACATGTCCACTCAGAGTGAAAATGTCGGCAAGGTCAAGTGATTTTCTGAGATCAGCCTCAGCATGGAATTGGACCAGGAACCATGCAGTCACAATCTGCTGGCGAAGCTAAATCCCACTCGATAAATGGCAGTGTATTTTCAAGCATTTAACTGGTAAATTCACAAGCCTTGATTTCAGTGAATGTTTGCAGGCAACAGTGAGAACTGGTGATTTGTAATAAGATCACAAAAACAATTTTTCTTCTTTATAGTTTTGGTCAAAGACAATAACTTCAAGAAGTGCATCCCGTTCAACAATAATCCCGATAATACGTTTTTCAAACCTAAAATCGATAATGTTCTTTTAAGTAAACTTCAGTTTGTCCATTATGAACCAGTACACAAAGTCTTGTCTAATACAACTTGCATGAATTACACAAACTCAATTTCCGTTCATTGCCAAACAACTTTTTTCCAGGCTCAAAACGGCATGATGAATTTGAGATTCAGAAATCCGCTTATTATATCTTGAGTCCTTGCTAAAATTGAAGATATTATCAAGTAATGAGAGAATTATCAATGACTTATTATAACTGTCTTCAATGCCTTGCTCTTAATTTCTGCATTGCACAAACCACACAGTTGTACTTGGAAGTACAACCGATAGCCAAGATTTGCTCACAGAGATATTTACCAACAACAGACATGAGAACCTATCTGGTTGAACGGTAGATCAAGTAAATATCTATTGTGTGGCAATATAATGGTAGCCACATAATCACTCTTGAATTACATGGGGAATTAATTTTTCACCCATTAGGCACAAGAAAGTAAAAATTGGTTCTGGTCTGTGTTTTCTTGAAAATTGGAACGATGCATAATTTTTATTTGTTGATATTTTAAAAAGGAATAAAGTCCACCAATACCAGTCCAAAGGGGTCGGGATCTTTTTTCCCCAACATCACGTAACCCCAGCTGAAATGGGTTGGGTCTTTTTTTCCTTTCTTTAAACAGTGAGGCACAGACTTAAAATTGAGTCTGTGCAGACGTGAAACAATTTTGAGCTATTTTTGACCTTAAATGAAGACTAGACCAGTTAGTGTACAGTTCCCGCTCATGCGCACGAGTTAAGGTTGTCATCAGATTTTGGCACTGAACTTGTGTGGTAATTGCTGTCGGATCAAATCCTGGCTATGCCACATCGCACCAAGCAACACTTTGTCAGTCATATTCACACAACAGATAGCTGATACAAAGCCACCACTCACTGAAGGCAACTCTACACTGTCCTACTTACCATCGAATCTGCCGGGACTTGACCTGTTTGAACTCTGTGGTGATGAGCTGTCCACATCGTTTAGAGACAAAGGTGGCACTGCACCGCTGCCATGGTTACTACTGTTGGAGCGCGCACTTGCCCGTAAACCTACAGTGGAAAACAACAAGTTGAGGTCACTTTTGTAAGGTGACTATACCTCCGCTAAACAACAAAAGATGTTTGATAAAGAAGAACGGCAATGACAAACAAAGCCGACATGATCTACTGCATAATCACCTTTTAACAACACCCATCACATCAGGGAAAACATAGTCATCAATAAAATAGCGTCAACAAAATTTTTTTGTGACAGGTTTAAACATGAATATTTAAAAGCTGTACCACAGTACGCGGTCTATGGACACAAAACAAGAGCAACGCAAAGCATTGAAATGCGCCCATGACTGCACTGCAAACACGAATCCATCGCAGTTGGCGACTTGGCAAAAGTCCCAGCTCACCAAACGAAATCTGAGGTCGCCAATTGAAATGTGAGGTTGCCAAAATGGCGTAAAAATTGGCGACTAAAAAAAATCAAAAAGGGGTGTACAGTTGTACCGTGCCCCATTCTCAGAATCTTACGCATACATCTCCAACGTAAATGTTCATTTCTACTCACGAACGAACATGGAATGCAGACAATCACATACACTGGTAGCTCTTATTTCACTGATCTTGCCCTATCTTTGCCAAACAATTCTGACTTCCGTCTGTTTACTTCCTGTTACAATTTAAGCGTGTTTGATATGTCCTGACAGGTGTGGTGGCAAATGCTCTGATTTCACAAAATAAACGGAACAATTGTTAATCGAAGGTATAAAATGAATCTAGGGAAACTTTTGGCAATTGAAACTTTGGAAGTCAACACGGATTTTGAAATGAAGTTAGGGAGAATTATTGCCTGACTTTGATACTCGCAGTGGCGAGGCGACTTGAGATTTTTCCCAGGTCGCCAAACCTAATCTGAGGTCACAGGTCATCAAATCTAGCGCTGCCGTGGTTCACAAGGCTACATTATGTGTCTGACACATGGTTACAACACTCAAGAAACACAACCCCATACTGCGGTACTGAGACACCTATCTACAAGTAATGCATGAAGCACAAGCCTATAGCCATATTGTGGTTCACATGCCTTCATTATGTCCTAACACAAGATACAAGACCCTTGAAGCACAAGCCCACAGTGACATTGTGGCTCACAAGCTTTCATGATGTGCCTGACACAGGATACAAGACTCTTGAGGCACAAGCCCATAGCGACACCGTGGTTCACAAGGCTACATTATGTGGCTGACACATGGCAAAAGACCTGAGAAACACATACTGTGCCAACTGACACAACTATCTACAAGTAATGCACAAGGATACTCACTACCAGATCGCCTGGGTGAAGCGACGGGAGAATAGCTCTGACGTAAGCCTAGAACCCGAACAGAGAGAGAGAAAGATGTGAGATGAGTGGAAGGTGCATGAGGAGACAGTAAGCTGTGCTCATTCCAAGCTCAAAGACTAGACAGACTGAAAAGTCAGCCCAGTCAGCCTGTTATACCAACAGATGGAGCCATGCAATTTTTTTCAAGTACGCTTGAAGGTGCTCGATTTTTGAAAATTCTCATTTCTAAATCAAACTACAAAGCACATGTGATAGAATACTTAAAACTTTACCATGCACAAGTCTCTGATGAATGATGCAACAGAGCCTCCTATTGGTCTTTATCCCAGCACAGGAATCATAAGCATATACAAAGTTATTCTTGGTGATAACCTGTGATCTATGGCTCAGCTTAGAAAGGACACAACAACACTTAAAGGGGATGAGACTGTTTTTGACGTTACGTTTAGTAAAAATAAAGATCCCTGGCTAACTTGAAAATACATTTTTCTGTATTAATTACCGTTCACCTGGCTTAAATTTAATAACCATACAGGCAAAAGTCATCATCATGTTTCTGCATTTACTTCTAATACAGAGACATCTTGATTACTACTCAACACACTGTGTGTGGGTTATTCATGTTTGCTCAATGGAAGTAAATGCAGAACCAAGATGGTGCCTATTGCTGGGTTGTTAACACCAGTTTCTGGTGTTCCATGGATTGTATGTACTCACCAAGGGGACAGTAATTAACATGGAACCAGGCAACTTCCTAATTACTAAAATTAACATAAAAAAACAGTGGATTGCGTGCAGTTTCCCCAACACCAAAACAAATACATCCAAGGCAAATGCGTAAAAAACCATAAGTAAAGGTATCCATCTCTAGTGCACTGACTTACTCTCCTCTTGTGCCCTAGCTAGCGCTTGGATGTCCAGAACATTGTGCATTCTCATTTCGTCATCACCAGGTGGCGCTGTGTCATCAGGGCTGACTTCTCGCGAATCATCTATCGAGTGTTCATTTGAGTAGCCGCCAATAGGGGGCCTGTTTTTCTTTCTCGGCCGTGTAAATGTCCCAGTGTCGATGTATGCTCCTGGATGACAGAAAAATAAATTGAGTAACATTTGACCAAGTGACAGGAGAGCAAGATGAAAGAAACATCAGAATTCGGAGAATGAAGCAAAGACAGTGTTTTCCCCTTGTGTAAACATTTGGACTGCTAGCTATGCACAAACTGTGGCGCAGTGCCATGCATAAATTTATTGAATTTCAATAACAGGGACTCAAAGAAGTAGCTTATTTTTATGGCATCTTCTTTTCAGCTTTGACAACATGGCTCATATTCACAGAAGTACAAGTCTCGTTAGCACTCAAATTGCGGGCGATAACAAACAAACTCGGGGCAATAACACACGAAATGTGGACACTTAATGTACAAATCGTGGCAATCGATTTTTGTTGTGCATTTGTGAAAATTTGCGGTATGAGTTGAAACAAAGTGATACGTTCTCAATTTGAATTCCTGTTCTAGTCAAATCAGGATTCATAGTGAATATTTGGCAACATTTCATTTAGCTACCAAACTGAAAATAATTAAAGATAGTCTCCAGCGACCAAAACACCACTTTGACATCAGAAATACAAGAATTATTTAATAAAAATTGTTTTTGTTTCATGCATATACCACAGAAAGTAAATAATTGCCATGTAAATTACACCGCCCATAACTCGTAGCCCGTTCAAGCGCCCCAGAAAAATTCTAGACCAATTACCGTAAAGTGGTACATATGACATCATCGTTCCAACGAAATCTCTCCTAAGCCTCACTGCGCAACAGCTGAGTGTCATGAACAAGTAATTTTCTTGATTTTCCACGTATTTTGCACTAAATTAAACGGCCAGTCATCGCCAATTAAAATGCGATGGAGACACAATGAAAGTCAAAATTCCTTGTGTCGATGCTACCATAGACTTTGATTGGTGCGAGTGCCATCTCAAGGTTTTTTGGCGCTAAATGGGGTTTGTGATGGGGCTGTTGTATTGTAAAAGGCCTTCTTAATTAACGACTGGGGTATGCTGACAGCGTATGTTGATGTTTTTCATCAATGCATGTATTTTAGATATAAAATTAGTCATTTTGCCATCACAGTAGGCTTTTAAGCCACACTTGGCTTACTTACAGCACATTTTCAAACATTTGTTACATGAATCGATACAGGTAAAACTTATATGATAACCAAAAATATTCAGTCTATTGGATGTTGCGTTCATCCATAACCTATATAGAAAGCATCATGAACAATCAGAAGGGACCCACATAGATTCCCCACCACCAGGAGACAACCCTCTTTGGGCTCACTACAATTGCTTCCAGAACCACCTTTGTTGGTACCATACTTTAGCGGCTATTACAAACACACTTCTTTAGAAGCCAGGGAAAACACTGCAAAGACGACCCAAGAAGAGATGGAGGGATGAAGAAACAAGATGAAATTAATAACTGACAAAGAATTGTAGTGAAACTTCCAAGTGTACCAGTAAGCATCAATTTTGATACCAATTCAAAAATTATATAGATTGACCAAAGGCGAACATGAATCAGAACAGAATACAGGGAAGGGAGCAATGAGTTAAAGAAGCCATAAAAGACTGATATAGCCTGACAGCCAACCATGTTATAACATGACAACACAAATCACTGTGATGAACCTATATGCAGCACAGAGACAACTAGATTGTGGTGTCTGTAAATCAACGGATCAAGTAATTCAAATCACTAACTATCAAACAAATATATATAAGCACGTCAAGTACACTGGCACTATAACAATCACAAACATGTGCCTTGCACTGTTCACCATGCAGCAATCTACCTGAATACAATAAAACAGCACTTCACCCTGTTCAGCTGGCTAAGGAGACAAACATCAAGTTGTTCCTTTTACTCTCAAGAAAACAATCTCATAATAATCCTAAAAGGTGACAGGAATGTATTTCCAAAACCATCAACTCAAAAAAATGATTCACAGTTTGTAGGGGTTGGCCAAACATAAAACTGCGTACAAGTGCCATTTTCCACTTCGCAGTTTTATGATTGTTCCTGTTGGTAACAGAAAAAGAAGCCTATCATTCTAAGGAACATTATGAAGCTTACCGATTTCAGAAGAGTAAAAGGGCTATTTGAACGTTAACTTTTAGCCACTTAAACAGCTTGAAATGCAGCTTTAAAATTTACTAGATTACACCAACTTATGTTATTACATGCACAAAGCAATATGAATGCATTCTGGCAAACACAAAACGTAACAGATAAAATGCACCCATGCATAAGCCTTACTGGTTTTTCCTAGAAAAGAAGGAACAAGTAAGGATTATGACCAAATAATGACATAGTTTAACAACTGCTTTGGAATTACAAACTACAAGCTAGTAACGCCAAAGGCACAATTAAATTAAATATTTATCAAAAGATCTAAGAAGTGATGATGCTTGATCACCGACAGTCTTTTCCATAACTTCCATGCGTAACAGTACCTAGTGTTAATGTCAATGGAAAAATACAAGACTCAAACTAATGATTTGTATTGCCATACTTCTTTTTGTAGACAAAACTTTACCTTGGATTGCTGCGCTGACGAGTGGTTGCCGTAGTAACCGTGAGCTACCATTAGACTGGGCAGAGTTATTGTTGTTGCTGTTGTTCTTAGAGGAGGCACTCCTGTACGTTAAGTTGCCACTTCTCATCGGACTAGTGACTAGAAAATATTTAGAAAACTACACCACTATGCAAAGGTGAGAACGACTAGTGACTCTGGAATGCAGTGAAGACGCTTCACTACCACACACTAGTAACAGTGATTTGTGACTCTGGGATGTATTGAAGACAATGCAGACTTATGTGCACTGTCTAGTGACTCTAAAATACATTAAGAACTCTACACTAGTTCTGGTGACTAAACAAAAAAGGGATAAACTACTGCATAAGTCACTACTGTTTAAAGAATACTGTAAAGACAAAACACTACTAACTGTATACATTACTGAAGGCAGGGATGTTAGCAACACACACTAGGCAGTGTCCATCAATAGTGACTGGGTTACAATGTAGAGTATATAGACATTCTACTGCCACTTATGTACAACTGACAATGACTTGTGACTTCCAAAAACACCAACTTGCGAGTCAGTAGAATGGTCAGTGGCACTAACGAGAAACTTTCAAATTTGCATAAGCCAATTTTTAGATATGATTAAAGATTTGGTTATATTTGAAGCTGTTTACCTAATTAAACGTGGGTGAGAAATGTGTGATAAAACACATAACACAATTTTGATAACTAGGTTTTTTAATTTAGGTCGCCAAGCAGCTGGTTGCTTCTTTTGTGTTAAATGTCTACACAGGATCAATTCTGAAGGCTAATTTGTGAATGCCCAGCAACCGATATCCATGCAAAGATTTTACAAAACACCAGCTGTAACCAGCTCCTCCAATCGTTCACATGAGCAGCTGCTGCAGCACTGGCATGTGAACGCTGTACAGTCGAGCCTCATATATCAATTCTGGTTCACAACATTCACTCACATAATGTTTTATTACTGTACAGTGTAGAAAATAAGACGGTTAAAGCAAACTTCAGTTTAAACATTTGTAAAGGTCCTGGAAGAGCAAACAGTAATGCAGATGGAGTGCATTAGCGTGTGCGTTATATCATTTCTATTTCAACCTACACGCAAGTGACTCCGTGCCTAAAATCTAGCAAAGTCCTCTGCCACATGTTTAACTACCTTCATCTATTTTAAATATGAGAGACTTTCTGCCTGTTGAGATCTGTGTGTCTGTCTGTTCAAACTCCTGCCTCATCCACTTGTAGGGACTCATTTTTGATTGGCTGGGTAGCAATTTTTTTGGTGAAACGTATAACCTGAAACATGAAACAAATGGAAAGAATGACTCATCTGGCTTACTGCTCAGTTAAGACAGCACGCGTACAGAGATGTAGATGATGGACAATTTGCCTAAGGTCTTGGATCATAAACTTTGGGAAAATCGGGTAACAGATCTCACTCTGGACCTTGGAGAAACTTCCATTGTCAAAAATTAAGAAGTTTCGATCATAATTTTTCTACCAAACTGAATTCAAATTAGTCATTTAAAAATTCAAGTTAAATCAAAATTAAACAAATAATTCTGTAGTTTATCAAATGAGTGACAACTCATTGTCAAAAATTAAAAATTAACTACTAAAACATGTACTCAGTAAGAAGAATTCAGTTGAGCCCCGCCCCCACCATGGCGTCCTCAAGCCCAAATGTGTGATTTCATTGAAAATTGTTTGATTAGTTGATTAGTTGACAACGGTCACAACCTTTAAATAATTATGCTTCCCTTCATCTTATCTTAACTCCTGAGATGATCAGGTTGACAAGTAATATAGTTTTCTATGTTTCATTGCCATGGCAATGAAGAGCAGACAGATTACAAATCAAATGTTTGGAATTGATTACGCAAACAGAAACAAATAATTTAACAATTTAGGCCTCATCAAAGTTCAAACCTCTTCAAATTCCTTGTAACTGGCATGAAGCGATAACAAACTATGCAACATTTCTTGTATCTAAGAACTGCAGTAAAGTAATCAAACACATGTCAAAAGCTGGCCATGCTATCACTAATGAATATTACAGCAATCCTGTTTTAACCAACCTCAGTAACCTGACTTACCAATGCTTAAAAACTACCATATTCGACTGGGTTAAGGCCCAGGTTCGCACCTTACTCCCCAATTTTCGTACTTTTCACTTTTCAACACCCATGATCAGCTAAATGCCCACCCACAATTTATACCATGGCAACAGTGCCTCTGTAATTATACCATGGCAACAATGCCTCTGTAAATGTCCGTCTCACTAAAAATTTAGCTGCCTTAGTTTAAAGCAATGAACGCCAGATTCAGCAATAGCGGATTTGCAGCCCAAACGAACTACGCATTGCGCATGTGCGAGTTACTTCCTGCACGAAGGCTCATGGGATAGCTTGTGGTCAGGCATGTTTTGAGCAGGCTGTATAGTGTGTGCATTTGGAGTGATTTGGAAACTAAAAACCATGTTTCATTTTTTTGCTTTATAATGCCAAGCAAGTCCTCTCTCTTGTGTGTAAACACAGCGTAGCTATGATCAGTGACCGTGTGACCGAGGGCACGACTGTCGTCATGTTCAGTATTGGGGCTATCGGCGTTGATTTCGAAATCTCCTCCGGTTTCAGACAAGTTGAGAGTTCTTGGGTTGCTTAACTTTTGTAGCTTTCGCCGTGGATATGCTAGAGACGTTAATTTTGAGAGGAAACTCCGTCGGAATGTTGTTCTCATACGTCTTTTTTCCACCAGGAAAATGTTCGCTGCACACAAGATGGCCCCTAGGCAATTACATCGCACTGGATGCCGCAGGCATTCAGGGGTGATTGTACATCCTCACAAAAAGTTACTCATTTCAAAATACAGCAAATAAAATCAAATGAACCATGCATATAGGAACACGGAGTTAAAATTAACACATACCACGAATCTGGATACAATTTAGTCAGCAAAACTTGAACAAATCAACGAAAATCTGTCGCGGTTTGCTCGAGTTTCTCTCAGTTACAGGGTGCCATTTTGAGGAAGTTACGTGAAATTACGCATGTTGACGAATAAAAAGTCCAAGGGACACACATCTTACAAGTTTCACCCGATACCTTTTCATGCTGAGTGTCGCGCGCTAGCGTCACACGCTTCGCTCAGTCTCGCGCTAACCTTTGCCTAACTCACGCGATTCAGTTGACATGCTTTGTGGTTATCGCGCACGCGGTGATAAAATTAACGGCAACCAAAAAAGTCGAGTTGTAATTCTTCGCCAAAGTCAACTTAATTCTCACAACTAAGCTTCATCAAAGATATGTATAGAAGTAGAAAGGACCAATGATGAAAGTAAGCGTTTTTTTAAATGATAGTTTTAAGTGTAGAATGTATTTTTGACGAGATGAAAACTCGAAATCGGTAACCCAAATCCGGTCACGGCCCGTTTAAAATACACTGAAGTAACGAAATGAGTACAGAAAGCAAATGGAAGTATTGTAGCCCCAATATGGCCAACCGAGGGGCTACGTGTTGCCTACTAGATGGCCCCGCGTTGGTTTGAATGCGCTAAATCTCCCCTTACTCCCAGCTCTCCTAATGTTGTTTATCCATTTTTTACGAAGTTCTTGGTTTGCAGGGAACACATAAAAACTCAGATTTTTGTCTCTTTTGTTGTTTTTGAAGCAGCCAGGAGCACAATCAAGTGTATCCGCCGTAAGTTTTCTTCGCACTCATACTGCGTATTATGCATGTTACTATGGCCGCTTTCGGAATCCTGACCACAGCACCCACAATGCACCATTTTAACCTAATTTCAATATGGCGTCGCTGCAAATCNTGTTGATGTCAGTTATAGGGAAGTGGACACATGGAAAACACTCATTTACTCACATCATCAACCAGGAAAGGTTTTGGAATCTGGGAGGAGACCTCAATCTTCACTACCACATGTAATATTTAATACAGTGCATGATTGTGAAAGCTACATGTATGGAAGCTGAAAGTTTAGGGCTTGGGAACATTTTACAGTTCTTTGTTGTTGGAGAGCCTACTCAGGACATAGAAAGAAAAGCTGGAGGCAAGACAAGTTTACAGTTTATTGAGCATGGTCCCCTACTCCAAAATCTCTCTTATACAGAATAAAGAACAAGTTGGTATCACTTTTGTCTAAATAATGGGTCTAAATATTTTTTTGACTGGAGGTGGTTTATAACAGCTCTCTGAACGGCTACAGACTGCTACACTGCCTGCAGAAGTAGATAAACATGTTTTCATAAGAGATCAATTGATTTGATGCAGAGTCGTATGCCAGTCAGCAAACCAATCTTAAGATTCGTAACATAATGATTAAAAGCAGATACAAGTGCAAATCCATCATTAACAAGAGCAACTCAGAGTGTTCATATGTGCCCTGGCCTATCCTATACAACGCAAACAGCAAAGACATAGGGGGTGCTCATTTTTCAAAGTCCGTCATACTTAATGCAGCAAAACTAGTGAACTTAAAATTGTATCTACCAGGTGCAGTGCTAGCCATCCATAAATAGTACGTAGCAAAGGCAACAACCCTCTCTTGTAGGAATTTTGAGCATAACTACTAGTACTGTTAGAAAATGTTGACAGATAACTAGACTCACGCCAGACTTTTAGAGGTATTAGCAAAAATGGTTAAAGCACCTAAAAACGTTTAGCCATTTTCAAAAATCGTAAGTCAAATACTTTCTCTTTTCCAAAGCCATGCAAATGATAAAAAATACAGTTACACGGACCAAACTTTTTATTTTTATTTTTCATGTTATGCACAGGTCCTTTTCATAATTGTACTATAAGAAAGGACGTTTGCCTTAACAAAAAAACAAAAAGTCAACATTCCAAGGTCATAGCAACCTAATAAATTGGAGGGGATGTCAGCTAACATGGGTTTCATTATGGCCTAAAAAGCTTGGGCAGAGGTTCCCCCAATACCCGAGTTACTGGATGTGTACGCCAGCCACATGGGCATTTAAATGATGTTGACCTTAAAAAAATAGGGCAGAGGTTCCCCCCCCCCACAACCCTGGGTTATGGTGGGGGTATGCCGGTCACATGGACATTTTGATGACCAAGACATTTTAGTCCAAAATGAGAGTAGTGAATACAAAAATGATTAAATAACAAACTGACATTTACTTAATTTCTTTCGGCCACTGCCGAAATGCAAACGTGTCCCAGCCTCTCACTAATTTTTCAAGGTCCACAGTCCCTTAATTTTGGGGACGAATATCGACCCCATTCCCCTCTGAAAAATATTGAAAAATCACGTGAAATTACCCTCATGAGGCCCAAAAATTCCGCTGAAGTGATTCAAAAATTCCCCTCGAGGTTCGGATAATTTGAAACTCACACAGGTCACAATTTGAAAGAGTGCAAAATGTTACTTTTGGCGACTTGAGGCACAGCCTATGAGGTCTTGCAACAGGATGGGAGCTATTGATGGTGATTGAGGTAGAATTTTCCTCTCACCCCCAAAAATTACCCTCTCTGAAGGCACAGGCACCTTTCCTCTCAGATAATTGAAGGTCCTGTTTTTACTGTACACTTGCGATATTTAGCAAGCTGACTAGGTATGACATGTGACATGTGACATATTTTATTTAAAAATAGGTAACAAACTCATTCTTCCTGACGTCTTCTGCGCCTTTTACTCCTTGAAAAGAAAAACTGCCTGTGTCAAGTCCAAACAATATTTGAAACGACTGAAAATTGGTAAAGTTGGTAATGAATTAGGAGAGATTCATGTAATATGAAAATAGTAAATTTAAACCTTGAGTTCATATTGCATGTTTCCGATAGCTCAACTCAATTCAGTTTTATCCCCTGGGTAATTTAATATCGCCGGACCGGCTCACACCACGTCGTGAGTGTAAAAAGTTATTGAGAGACTGCGTCGCGATAGCTGCCAAAATAGTCTTCTATTCATCGTTTTGACATTGTCACTTGCAGATGACAAGCGGCAGCACCTACATGTGAACTTGTTATGAAGCGAGAAATTGCCATTACCAAGAATGCTGACAGTTGAACATTTCATTGCGGTAAAAGAGTGATTTCGGGAGGGGGGGAGGGGCGACGGACACGAAATGGAACATTCGCTTGCTATTTTTAGGACTCTGAGTCGAAGTGCTGTAACAATGTCGTTGGTGGCACGGCTTGATTCGAGCTGACTGTGAGTTGACACGTGAAAAGGTTTTTCGAAATTAATTTTTATTCTCAAGTTGCGAAAACATTCCCCAAATTGGGGAATGGACTTGGCTGCACCATCACTCAGAATTCGCCAATGGTGAGCTGGCGAGCCACTAGCACGAGCCTAGGATAATCCGGGACCTCAATCCCTCGATAGGGGGGCAAAATATCGGCCCCATTTCCCTCTCAAAAATATTCAAAAATCATGGGAAATTCCCTTATCAAGTGAGAAAAATCCCTTCTAAACAATCAAAAATTTTCCTCACGGTATATAGATATACCACTGTCATAAAAAAGAATGCAACAAATACATATTACAAAAATTACCCCCTTAGTAAAAATGGTGCGAAAATTCCTCTCCTAGTAAAAACAGCAGCAACAATTCCCCTCTAAGAAGGTACAGGCACCTTTCCTCTCAGGTGAGTGAAGGCCTTGGATAATCGAGGTCCAACAAAAATCTAAATACTTTCTGCTTATTTTAATATGACTTGTGATAGTTACTGTGTTTAATAATCTGTGCTTAAACTGTTAAAACTGACAGTGAATTAAACCTAACAATTACAAAACCTCAACTGCTCCAGCTAACATCAGTTCAAACAACAAACACATCCTGTGTTTCAAAGTTTGTTTAAAGAGAGCACCATGTCTGAATCAAATATAATGAGCCTAACCCTAGGTATGTCGCAGAGGAGAGGAAGCAGAGTGGCCCAGGTGATCAGTGCAAACAATAGGAGCCTATCCCAGGTGTGTCGTGAAGGAGAGCAGGCAGTGTGGCCCAGGTGATCAGTGCAAATATTAGGAGCCTATCCCTAGGTATGTTGTGGAGGAGAGAAGGCAGTGTAGCCCAGGTGATCAGTGTAATGGGCCCACTTGAGCGGCCCATACGCGTACCCAGGGGGGCTCAAATGAGCCCCCCTATTTGGCAAAGTGGGCAAAAAGGTCTGCCTCAGAGAAACAAAAACTCCCCAAAAAGTAGAAAAACGAGACAAAAGTTCACCAAAAAGGCAGGAATTACCTAAATTCGGTGAATGCACAATTCATAGCAGTGAATGTACCCAGTTTTTTTCTTTTTTAGTAAAAGGTACACGTTCTCAAAAATTCGAGTCTTCTATTTTTAGGCTGGTGCACACATGCGGCCTGTGAACGTCTCATACAACGTGTACCAGACTACGTGTAATTATTTCATTTAGGCATGTCACACTGAAATGATTGCTTGTTAGTTATATCAGTATTGGAGTGATTGCCATTCCTCATTCAAAAAGTTTTGGTTGTAATTCGACCTGAGATGAGGTTAGGTTCATGTTTAGTTTGGTATAACTTTCAAGCTACACTCTTCTGGTAAAAGTTGAATATACGGCTCCCTCTTCAAAATGGCTAGCCAGAAACAGTTTTCAATGAACTGTAATTGCCTTTATTCGGTAAAAACTGGTTCTCGGCAACCATTTTGAAGAGAGACCTGGAACCCATCTATCGGAATTTTACCCACTCTTCCAAGAATGACCAGTGTTTAGACAGTACAACCGTCTCTACATAGCAGTTGAGACCGTGAACGGCTCCCATAGGGCCTTCATATGCCTGAAGTCTTTCTACGAATTATTCCTCACACTGATTAAACCATGAAAGTCACATTGCTATAAGTACCTTTAGTGCATAGAGGGACACCTGGAGGCTATCAATGTCTTAAATGTACTGTCTCACTACATTAATTCCTTCAAGCTCAAACAAATACTCCCATAATCAAACTTTTTTTTGAGCAGTCTTTCGTTTAGTTGCCCATATCAGCAACTGGCCATTTTTACAATGCCCACTCCAGGAAATATGATGCCATATCCCATGGAGCGTGCAGTGTAAAAATGTCCAGTTGTCTATTTGAGTAATTGAACGAAGGGCTGTTCAATACAAGCCAAAAAGGGGGTATTATGTCAAATTGGAAGGAATAAGATATCGAAGGCCTTCTAAGGTAACCCTCTATGTGCAAAAGCTATTTATAACAATGTAATTTGATGGTTTAATCAGTGTGTGGCATAAAATTCAGAAAAGCTTCCAGCGTATGAAAGACCAATGGCTATGGGAGCATCGCAGTCTCTACTGCTCATGGACAGTGGTACTGACTGTCTACTGGTGTCTAGACCAAAATGAGATTGTTGTTACATAAGGGATTTTTGAAAATGCAATTACAAGTTATTAATTATTATGTTAAAACTATTTGGACGAATGTTTGACTTACAGATAAATCAGACTGCTAAATTGCAGGATTACCAAAAAAACAATCTTAATTCTTGAGCTAAATGCCAAACCCACCACGAATCCTCTTTTTCATCCAATTCGTTGTAAACGTCTACTAAGTCCATATTGTCAACCAGCATTTTTTCCGGAGAACTGTCACTAGTATTTTCAGGAGGCAACATTGGATGCATCGTCTCTTTTAGCTCAATCCTAGGGCTAGAAGAAGGAGTCCTATTTTCGTTGTCGCCTTTCGGCTTTGAATTTTCCGACGACAGGGAAGACATCGTTTTGTTGTGACGGCTACGTAAAGCTTCATTCTGACGCTCTAGTTTCTTCACAAGATTTTGTAATTTTTTCACCTCTTGCTGCGGATCAGCAGCTGTATCTAACCCTCCAATCACAGAACTCATGCTGACTTTATATGATACAGAAAACCTTTGAAACTTATTGACCGTCGGCAAACTCAAGATTCATCTTCTCCATTTTTGCTCACGCATGCGCATTTGTACGTCAACAGAGGAACTCGGTAAGTTCCGGTCATTTACGGAAGTGTTCGGAGTTCCAAAAGCCCGTCACTCACTCGCGGTAAAGTAGTTTACTCCATGGGGTGCAGGAATCACGGTGTTCCTCCAGTTGCACGATCCATGTACAATACTGATTTGTTGAATGATGTTTGTCCACTGTGCGATTGGCACGAAGTCGGGATTTGCACTGGCAAGATAATTTTTGACAAACCCTTAGCCGATATTTCTTCGACCATTTCGGAAATATTAAATAGTTCGTTTGTTGGTTTTCTAAGTAAAATTGGCAAATTCAATGAATATTCTATGCCTAACTTAAAGCACTTTACCAATACTGACACTGAGAAAAAGAGTTGCGTTTACAAGTGTCACTGGTCGATTAGTAGATTTTTACTTTAAAAGTGCAAACATCACTATAAAGTTAATTACTTTTTATTATATAAGCTTTATGTGTTATGTTACTTTTATTAAGTCACTGCATGCCACGTGATACTATATATAAGGTAGCTATTTCTTGGTCTTGAGCATCTATGATTATATTAGTAGTTATGAAAGTTTTATATTTTGTAGTATTTGTATAAATCTCATGATCGA
>NMRA01000510.1:63437-126855 GCA_002633005.1 Phoronis australis
GGTGCGAAAACCCTTCCTAGACAACCTCTCGCAGCAGTTGACGACCAGATGTATAAAATACACGTATGAGCAACCACTGGGCGTTAAAAAGTGTCTAGAGAGAGGTTTTCAATTCAAAAGTTTTTGCATAGTACGCTTTAGGTCTCGCGAACTAGTCTTGTGATGTTTTTTTTTACCAAAGTGTGCTTTGTAAAACTATTTATCTCAGCCAGTACTGTTTGGTCCCGCGACAGATCGACTATTTTTATAGGGATAATAAGCACTTTTGGTCTCGTGACGGACCAGGCCTTTTTGTGTACTCTCAGTGTACATCGTCCCTCTGCAAACTGGTCCTGTTTGTCTTTTCACCACCGATGTACAGAATGTTTTGGTTTCGTGAAACTGTTTTCAGATGATTCGTTTCCAGATACATTTGACGTTTTTCGAACATGATTCAGCTTAATAAAGTGATACTTAATTGTTTATTGTCGCTTTTAATAATATACTATTGTCGCTTTTAATAATATACTATGAGCTGAGAGCACCATCGTTTGCCAGTTTTTCTCATAACGAGACAGAACACATGTTTATTTCCAGACTAACAGTACAGGTCTTAAACAACTTGAGGCTGCTGTTACGCGATCATCTGATATTCAATTTTTTTACTCCTGTCGGTGCTTCTTATGCTCTTGAATATTTGGTAGTTGTCTAAACCCCCCACACACACCACACTTTTTCATATACGACTTTTCGTATGCTAAAAAGGTGTGTATAAGCAGATGTTCCAACAAAAATTTTTGCTGGTGGCGTGACTCATACCCAGATATGCACAAATATTGTTTCACGAAACTTATGAGCTACGTTCATGCGACGAAATCGAGAAGGGTTTTAAATTATCTTAAGAAAAACTCAAGAGACATGTTAAGTGCCAGAAACTTACCAGGATGCATGGAAATTTCACTATTTGGCTACAAAAACAAAAAATTGTCTTACACGGAGGGGGAAACCCCCCTCCCAACCTCCCCCCTCTCGGCGCCACGCGCCTCGGATTCGACCTTTGCGGGAATCCTAACCCCCCTTACTGAAAACGTAGATCCGCCACTGTCTCCAATAGGAGGGTGTTACAGAATAAAGACCACTTAGTGTCACTAGCTTACGCCAAAGATATTATTGAAACTATAATCTCTGTCACTGGCCAGTCTCCGCTTCGCAGGAAGTTCTTGCATTTCGAGTCTGGTGTAGTCTCCTGCACAGACCCTCGAGGTTGGTTATCCGTGACGTCAGCTTGTGAGGCCTTCCATTCACTGAGTTTGACCAAGGGTTTGACGGTGCTCACACATCAGACTACAAATTAAGCACCTCAGATGTATTTCTGGAATCCTGTTACACGAATAAACAGAGCAAAAACTTTGTGACCCATCAATGACAAAACACTGTACCCTACCCAGCCAGTAGTTGCATGTGTATAACCCTAAATAAAATAAACTTGCATACACAGTTTTACACCAAGGCCAGGAATGTTGTAAATATTCAGCAAGGTTTTTGATATTGCACATGTCAACATGATGAGTGTCAATAAACACTTACATTCGGGTAATCCATTTAACAATTATTGAAAAATAAACAAGGACAAAAACTACAATCTAATATCAGCAAAAATCACGGTAAACTCTTAAAGAAATAGGCACCCCTGAATACCTGAAAATACAATATTTGACATCTATGTTAGTAGTTTACCAACAACCAAATGTGGTTGTGAGACTTTTACATGGTGACGACTTCGTTTGACAGGTCTGTAATTAAGTGTTTAGTCCCATCCATACACAGTTTTACCCTAGAGCAACATACACTAGTGCAACTTGCCCCATGTTAAACAGAGCATCCACTCTGCAAAATATAGTCAATAACTAGCACAAGGTGGAAGGAAGTTGCTGCTCTCTGCATGACAATGAACAGCTGATGTGAATATGTGTTTTAAAAAAGACCTGTATTAAAGTAACTGTGCAAGCACGCAACTAATAATTACTTCCGCATTGCACCAGGTTTGCAGCCACATAGAACTTAGAGGTGGCACACCTAGATGGTGTAGTCAGTTGTTACAAGTGGGGCAAATTGCACTACTTTAAATAGGGAAATAAATCTCAAACCTAGGAAAACTGGTTCCAGGAGTAACTTATTCTACTATAAGTCTGTGTATGGAGAGTGCTTTACACTCTGACAACACTACTGTACCTCTAACATATAGCAGTTACCTCTAAATAGGCATTAACTGGCACAGAATACGTTGAATGTAAAAAGCAATTAAATATGGCTGTTTTAATTAAAATCACATACTGTTGTCTCCCTGTGTTCCCTAAGTAGCTAACACATAGTAGTGCAGTAGGAAGTTTAAAATCTCACCAATTTCAGACAAAAACAGTTGCCCAATGGTAGACATGACACAGAACTTGAACATGGCCTGGTAAAGCATTAATTTGATGTTATGTCTTTTGTGCAAAAATGAGAAAAATAAATTTCCACTTGTCCGCCATATTGCATACTAAATTGGTGAAGGGTAATTGTCAACTGAAGCAGACTATAAGAATGCCGTCCCCAAGTTGCCATCAGCTTTTTAAATGAAAGCTTTTTCCTGGGAACCATTTTACAACGCCATATGTGTGTTTGTTCCAAGATATCTTATTGCTAAATAAACTCGTAAGGAACATTTAGAAAAAAAGCAATATGACCAGAAGAAAAATAGTATGTAGAAAAGTAAAACTGTTTGACTCACTATCAAGTAGTTTGTGTGCATCTTCCCACAAAATGAACAATGCTCCTCATAAAAGGTCCTTAAATTAAAAGGACAAAAACCAGTCCTCGTATTTTTTTCAAAATGTATTTTCATATATAATCCACAAATATCTCTCTCTATACCACCTCCGTTTTCACCCTGAAGAATACCATTTAATATTTCTTTGTTCGTTCAATAGGTAGCATTGAATGTACTATTCTACAATTACTACTCTCGAGTTCTGAATAGCCATATATATATATATGTATATGTATATGTATATATATACGATTATTTATGTCAGACTCTTTTTCCGGTCTATACAAAGCTTATTTGGGTATCTACGTTTATTAATTATAGATGGTTTTTCCACTCCTCCACAATTATTTGGTCAAGATGAAATTCGGAGTTGGGTGTTTCTTACTCATTTCTTGAACCCAATTTTGTAACTCAAAATTTTTTGGACACCGAGTTTCGAACACTGGTTGCCTGAGTGAGAACTCACAATCCTAACCACTAGACAACAAGACATTCCTCTAACGAATTAGCAATTTTAAGGATTATATATGGTTCCATGGCAAACATGGAAGTCACTTGTAATAACATGCACATGAAAAAGATTTTATTCATTAAGTATACAACTGTACATCTCAAAGCTTAAGTAATCGGACTCCCACGTATGTATACTCATAAGTAGCAACAAACACATCGTATGTATACCTCTTTGCCCAATGAAAAGTTGTAAGTTAAAAGACTTGTCAGCTGAGTCATACAAGTCAAGCCATGCCACTTTGCTTCCATCCAGAAGAGTTTACATTTTACGCAAATATGTAATCAATATTATTATTATTCCAGTCTATACTATTTTTAAAGTTCCACAAATTTGCCATAAATACCATTGATTCCATTCTATACTATTATTAATTTTTTTCGCAAATTTCCGGTCTATACTACTATTCTACTCTTCTAGTGGCAAAAGTGTCGGGTCTATACTATTATTCCAGTCTCTACTATTATAAGAAATCTTGAAGATTTCCGGTCTATACTATTATTGCTGTCGGAACTCGAGAGTATGTAGGTTTACACAACGTGACATTGCCTCCTGCACAATAGGCAACAAAGATTAATAGAGGAATGGAGACGAATATGACAAACTGTTGGTGTAGCTCGATCTAGCCAATCCTTGGAGGTTGCATAACAATACCTTCACTGTTGACAAATATACGAACTCGGTCAGTTCTATAATCCATTGTAACCATGCTGTCCTCTGGAAGTACTTGTATCTGAATGAATAAATGTCAACCTTTTACATTCCAAAGCAGTAAATGACCAATATCAACAAAATATGGTCAAGGTTTCAGAGTTTTTTTCACAGGGATAACAGCAATAGGTGAAAAAGGTCATGACCCAACTCAGGTATAAGCCAATAGCACCTACAAAGAAAATGGAGTCAGTGTGTGGCACACTCCCGTAACCTGCTCATTTTTTAAAATGTTTATTACAAAAAAACACAATGTACAATAATAAGAGTTGAGCCCAGAAAGTGCTACTTGAGCGTGACTTGCTCATTCATCACAGTTTTTCACAAACAATAAGCAAAAATGTCATGTTCAATATACCGAATAACAGTATTATCGGCAATCTCATGTCTAGCAAGTTTAGGGCCATGGCACTGTAAAAACGGTCTTGTATTGAACAACTCTGCAAATGCATGAAAAGGTGAAAAGAAAGCAAACATGCTTCGTGACCAATGTAAGGTCTTTTACCTAGCTTTACTTAGTACCACTATTTCAATGAAATTATACGCTATTTCTGCATGTTTTAAAAAACCCCTTTAAAAACAGGTTCTGGTCTAATATTCTGGTTTAAAGGGAATGTTCACTACATTTCAAGGGGTGCAATTTTAAATGACCCTTTTATGTGTTTTCGAGGACTGTGCTTTTATCTGAAAAAAATACCCTTTTTCTGTGACATTGGGAACCGTCATGCAGTCCTGTACATGGATAGAGCGAGGTCTCAACACCTCCTGATTTGTAAGTTCAGATTTAACCACACTTGGAGCAGGCACCTAACAGGGTCCCTAAAACGATCAAATGATTTTCACAAAACTAACTCTGCTCTACTTGCTATCTTCCAAAACCAAAAATGGGTTTTGATAAAATATTTAGCACTTTATCGATACCGCAATACTTTCTGATTCCTTAAAATTTCTACCAAGCACAAAAATGCAAGTTTCAGTTGCCTAGCACCACTGTGACAGTACATTGCATTGGGTGTGTAACACCACTTTACGTTGTTCTTGAAAAAATTTCCTGAAGAGAAATGGGCAGTCACTGTCATTATGGTATTCAAAAATTATTTCCCAAGTTAAAGACTCAGTTTCACAGATCGGATCCCATTGAACCAACCACTATACATGCAGCCCACTATGTATAATGTTGTGATATTGACTAACCACTATACATGCTGCCTATTTCGTATGATGTTGGGATATTGACCAACCACTATACATGCAGCCTACTACGTACCATGATGTTGGGATATTGTCCAAGAATGATTGTCTGCGCTTCTTTCCATGGCTGAAAGTGAAAAAACGTAACACGAAATTTAATCTAAGTACAAGTTATAGCAGCTAAAAAGTTTTAAACCTTCCTTCAGTCACAAAACATATTTTTATTTAGACGTCATATCTCCTGGTGCACACAGTGAAAAAATGGCCAGTGGCCGATTTGGGCAACTGCTCGAAAAAAGGTTGATTACGGGAGTATTTATTCGAGTTGGAAGGAATTAAAGACATCGATGGCCTTTAAAGGTGTCCTTCAATGAGCAAAAGGCAATTACAGCAACATAAACACTTTAATCAGTGTGAGGCATAACTCACCGAAAAGCTTCCGGCATATGAAGGCCATATAAGATTCACTGCTAAGCAGAGACAGAGGCACTGTCTAGACGTGTGGGTAATAAAACATGATAATTATGTCTGACCAGTTAGTGGGACTACTTCCATTTTAATGACCAAAGTTAGAATCGCAGTTGTCAAAAGCTTGCTTTGGGAGGTAAAATTTGAGTATCTCAAAATACATGACCGGTGACTGTGTTTGTGTTGGAGAGAGATGTGACCAGGTCTGTGTAAGAAATATGATTACCATCCCCACAAACTAAAACTAATTCTGTTGCCGAACCGTTCTTCGGCTTTGACCTCAGGTCAACAGTGTCCATCGTCCACTGCCTGAACATTTTCGCCCATGAGCGCACGAATTAGACAAAAAGGTCCACCTCAGTGAAACAAAAAGCCTGAGTAAACGAGACATAAGTCCACAAAGTGCACAGGAATTCGGTGCGGATGCAAGGAATTGAACGATACCAAAATCATATGTGTAAGTCGATGTCGTCATATTGTAAACAATCACCGACACTCGACAGTCAATAGAAAGGCCAGCTCGCTAAAAAGCAAGACTTCGCAAGATTACGTGAGATATTTCCGTGTATTTTAAAAGAGATCATGTGACTTTGGCTAAATTTTAGCTAGGTCCTAAGAAAGGTCCTAGCGTTACTGAACGCACGCCTGGCCCAGGCCAGGCACTCACTCAGCCTAGGCTCAGGTCAGGCTCAGCCTCAGGCCAGGGAGAAAAACTCCTCAATCCAGTTACCTTATCAACGCATTGCGGCCAACTCAACGGTTCAGACATTCTGTGATCAGGCGACTGTGGGAATTACCTCGTCCAAGTTTCGAGCCCGGTAGGCCAACCACAATTCTTATAATCTAGCAAAAAGGCTTTTGCCTTGGCTTAGCTCACCACCACTTTTGCTTCTTCCGCTTATCTTACGCCCCTTGCAACAATTGCAATTTGAAGATAATCTAAAAATGTGCTCAGAAAGTAGGCCTAAAAGATTATACTGCTTACTCTAATTTTCAAAATCAATGAAAATTTTGAATAGAAAATATCATGCCATTCTAAAAAGGTCTTTGAATAAATCATGTTGAACGTTAATTCTATATTTATTGCAGGTGATGTGTTCCGCTTAGTAACGTTACGTCATCAGGCAAATACATACATGAACAAAGAACCTTCACAGATCAAAAACCTAGTCTAATGTTGTGAAAAGACATTGCGTGTTTTTAAAATGTATTTTTCAGGATTATACTTGGTTTATAATCTATATGTGTCATTATTCTTATTTTACACGCAATGATATACTAAATATTCACAAAGTTGTTCAGCTTATCCCATGTGGTCTAGTGGCTAGGATTCGTGGCTTTCACCCACGCGGCCCGGGTTCGATTCCCGGCATGGGAAGCTCTCTTTTTCCCGTTTACGGATCTCAGCAATTTTCTTCTGAATGAGTATCAACTTTGCTGAAGACTTATGAAGGAGCAAAGGTACAATAAGGTAGCTATAAAATCTGTGGAAGGACTTTATACAAAGTTCCCGTTGCCCCCCCCCCTGAAGTAAGTACATGTTGCCATGGACGTGAAAGATTGGAGGCTGTTCATGAAAATCGTATGGCCGTACATCTTGATAGCGGCCCTCATGATGCAAAAGTGGAACGTGCTAAAAACAACGATTTAGAAAACAGCGCATAAAGTATAGAATCTGTAAGTTTCATGTGAATATCCGACCAGCTGAGCCGGTTGTATGATTTGACGCTCCGAATTTGGCCAAAATTGGACATTTTTCTGGAGTCGTTATAATGAGAAAATTGATAATGTCTGAGCTCATTTCTCCCTTCCTGTGAAGCCATTAAGAAAAAAGAAATATACTGATTGTGTTTTCTGTGTTGAAACCGATAATATTGCTTTTGAACATTTAATTTCCCGCGTTCTTGAATTCATTTCTGGACTGAGGCGAATATGGGACTTAGCTCTCCCGGCACATGAGAGAATGGTTGATGGGAATATCCAGGCTGTTTCTGAAGGAGTGCAGACTAAAATCCGTCGGAACTCGAAAAGCAACCCATCTGAAGGGCTCAGATCCATACATCGATCGGTAACCCAAAAGACGCACAAGCGCCAAAACGCCGCACAAACGGGGTCAAAATAGTAGGAATGACAACAAATAAACCCTTGCAAAGAAACTCAAAATATATTTGATTTACAAAATTGAGAGGACGGCCCAAAGACGCAATGCTCAGTTAACTAGTGTTTGTGATTGAACATAAAACGAGACTACAAAAGAGCTCTAGCATTATTTGTCCTTCAAACAAAGAAGAAAACAGTGTTTGAGTATAAATCTGTCTTTATTGTCAATGATATCAGTAACAAAAATGAAATAATGACAAGTCACTATAAACTGAATGTTTTTAAAACTGCATTTCTCCCAGGCTAAAAACGAAAATTCAAGTCGGCCTTTTACTCTCATAAAACTAGTCTCATAATATTCCCAACAGTAATAGGATTCTATTTCTATAATAGCCAGCTACCCAGGAGGAAATACAGCTGTAAATACACTACGAGACAAAAGTAATCAGACAAAATGCCATTCTTCCGTCAGTTAATAGCCAAAATTACTGGTAACTACTGATAAGCATTAGGGCGACAAAGAACGGTTTACACACCCTACTAATTTTCTTGTTAATTCCCATTTAGTCACGAGAGAAGACCAATCTGACGATGAATTTTGGCTTATGGCTAGACAGTACAGCCGTCTAAACTGCTACTGCCAGTTGAGACGGTGGTACGGTCTCGTCTCTGCCCAGCCGTCATAATGGGGGAATTCCAGGTCAATTTGTCTGAATACTTATGACTTGTACTGTAGCCGTAAAAATCTCCATACTTTTCTTAGATACTTGATTGTCCATAGTGAAAATAGAAGGTTATTTTGTGAACCTTTTTATTGTTATTGACCATCACCAGATAATGCCGTCAAAAAGCGGGATACGTTATTTGGGATACCAGATAATTATATAATTAACATGATTAATTACTTTATGGACATATCACAGGCTTATTTATCACTGCAGCTATACACAATGTGAACAGGACTTGCATTTGTGACACTCCAACGCCGGTCAACACCAAAGTTTATCACACCTTTAAAATAACATAAACCTACATTCCCTCAAAGAACTGAACATTTCATTTGGACGGGTACAGTAATAAAATTGGTCTCGACTCTTTTCCCTTCTTTAAGTGGGTGAAAGTGAGTTTTGGGCTCTCCAAGAACTGTCAAACTGTCAGTCTGTTGCGATAAAACAGGTTTTTCATAGCTCGTGATGATGTTGATCAGGTATAAAAACTCACTTACTACGAACGTGTTTGTTGTTGATGACTTAGACGTCTTAGGGTCTTTTTCAACTAATAGAATACCGCGTAATTCTAGCCAGAGAGGAACATTGGTTTTCTCGAAAAGTAAGGAAGCTATGTTTATAAGGACCAGACAGCCAACCATAAACCGAGACCAAGGACTGCAGCTTCCCGCCTCCCCCAGTTCTAGATCCAAGTCAACAAAACGCGAGAAACCGATTCGTCGTAAAAGACCCTCAGATGAAAGGGAAACGTCCCAGTCATCAACAACAAACAAGTTGAACCAATTGAAAAATGGCATGAGCCGCTGCAGTGATGCCTTACACCCTTGTGCCAAATTTCATCAAAATCCGATCTGGGGTTTTTAGTCCGAAATTAGTGAGATTTTTCTGCAATACACGGGAAAGTGAGACTGAAGTAAAATTTTCAACAGGCTTTATGTCACATTTTTTGCTTGAGCTGTGAATTTCCATTTCCAAGGCAAATGAACCACAGACTGTCTCAATACGGAAAGGAACATTACATTGCCTTGGAAAAGCAAAGCTTCCATTGGCATTTCTGAGGACACTGCCAAATTTTGCACA
The DNA here is from genome assembly GCA_002633005.1 of Phoronis australis. Classification (NCBI taxonomy): domain Eukaryota; kingdom Metazoa; phylum Phoronida; family Phoronidae; genus Phoronis; species Phoronis australis. Next base: position 73,015 of record NMRA01000510.1, read on the forward strand.
GACCAATTAATTGAAACCATAACGTTACTGGAGCAACCATTAAATATTTCAAATACAGCACCTGTTGAATAGGAACGCACAAAAAGAAGAACACAGTCCTGATTCTGTACATAAGAAACCTGGTTGTCATGCTGAAAGTTTGCTGGCATGTTACGCCAATCAAAATGTTGACTGTAGTCCACAACGTGTTGCTTAGCAACATCACAAATGCATAGAGGCAGGTCAACCCCGACATCTGCACATACCTTGTAGTAGGCATAGGTACTAATGCGAGTGAATGAGATAAGTTTCATTGCCTTCCGTTTACTAGGGTTTGATTTAACGGAAACTAAAAACCCTTCCTCCACTTCAGCACCTGCTGCCAGAACAAAAATGTCCATCTTTGTTAAAACAAAATGGTGACCTGCACCATCCTGAAAAAAACAGAATCACAGGTTAACGATGAAAAATAATCCAAGCTATGAATAATGCAAGCCATGTCATCTAAATCAAGTAATAATTGAAATCAAGGAAAATCGCTTTTTTGTTTCGTAAATTACTAAACAAAGCACGTAAAAGTGTATGCATACTGATTAGATTTTTTGCACATCACAACTGTAAATGATATTTAGTAGATTTTTACTATGGAGATGACAACAAATGACAGCCAGTTTTAAACCAATCCAACTGCAGCTGTGCTCTCTAGTGGTATTTCTTTTAGGTTTGCCTTTGTAACTTCAGAGTTAATTCCTTGATGTTTTTTTCATCAATTTTACAAGGAAGTTTTATTATGAAGATAACAACACCTTTCTTTTTTTGTGATGGATTCAACATATTCTGCAGCAACTAGTGACCATTTTAATTATTTTTCAGTCTGTTTTTTGTCGTATGCTTCAGATCAGCATCTGCCAAACTACGCAGAGAATCCTAATGAAAATTGGCAGATGTGTTTCTACTGACAAAACCATGACTAACGCGGATTTTCAAAAGGGTCAACCTACTGTGGTGCCCCCTAGTGACATTTTTTCGTACATAAGGTTGTATCTGATCCTAAACCGCTTGCAAGATGTCTTTGAAATTTTGCAATTGCTTTCTTCTTAACATGACAGCAGCTGGGCGGATTCGACTATCGCTGTGGTTCCTAACAGCAGTGGATTTTCATGAAAATTGGCAACTTGTTTTGGGAGACCATGACTTTTTCCCATTTTTGGATGGGTTGAATGTGCCATCTGATATGGCCATTTTTATGATACAAATAAACATTCCTAGAAGCAAACCCTTTGTGGTGAAGTCGTGGGTGCATTTCAACGCTGGGAGTTGCCCTCGTTACAGATGACAAATAGTACCAAAACACTGCTTTGCCATATTCAAATTCACAAATATAGCTACCAACAGAAAATATGTTGAAAACGTGTGTGTATTCACAACACTGGTAGAAACCTTTAAAAATCAAAAAGTGCAACTTGAGCAACTATTTTAGTCCGAAATTGGTGAGACTTACTGTATTACGTACCAGGACTTGTAAGAAGATGGACCTTATAAGAAACAAACACTGGGAGTGCCCAGGCAGATACATACTACATCAGGTGATATAAGAGATGGTCCAATAACCAGAATTGGACAAAAAATTACTGGTACTAATCTTCATTAAAGTTTCAGGTAAACAAAGTCAATAGATTTTCAAAGTCTTCAAAAGAGAAACGAAAGCATTCCAGAGAGCAACACTTGGTGAAATTAAATTATAAATCATAGGAATGATGAATGTGATGACGATATTGACAATGCAAAGAATGATTACCAAGCAGCACCCTGAACAATAAATACTTGGTGAAATAAGCTGAATGAAAATGATAAGTGTCATGATTATGATGAGATGATGAATGGTGATGATAAACATGATTAAGAAATATAGCCTTGTACAGTAGATAGTAAGATAACAAAAAAGCAGAGAAATAAGTCAATAAAAGAGCAGTCAGAAAATCTCAATGCAACATCTACCAGTCCCAACATGAAACTGGCGACACACTTCATCTAGTCCTTAACAAGATAAAAATACATTCCAGGAGAATAGCTCATACTATAAGACTGCAGAGTTAGTGCTCCACAGTGTGAAAAATGAAAAACGGCCATCATAACATCACCTTTGAATCAGTGGGCCTAACAATTGGATGAGACGCACTTTGTGTGCCAAGTTCATGTCAATCGGTCAAGAAATAAATCCTGTAACATGCAACCAATGAAACAAAAACAAATTCCTATGACAGTGTAAAATACTTTGCAAAAATTCACCAAGTAATTATAGAAAACTGACATCAGGTGCTGCAGAGGTTTTCGTCTAAAAATTAGCAGACAATCGGCTGTATCTTGCAAAGAAGGGACACAGCAATAGTCGTTATCATAAAGAAATGGGCAGGTGACATTCTAATTGAAATACAAATTGACAAGATAAGTTCTACCATGAGTTACTTAATGAAGTTTGTAACACAGAGCCAGGTGCAGTAAACAGAACTGACATGTCTCGGTGTGGCTTATACTTGCAAAAGGCAAACTTCCAGGTTCATAATAATGTCTTAGGTAGATAAACAAGCAAAGGTATAAAATGAAAATTTTCACTAAGCACACATAGTACACAGCAAAATTCCATCAAGATCCATCAAGGCCAATATCAATTTTGACTGCCCAACCAATCCCCATGCTTAGATAGTTACCATAACATGAATACTTACGTATCTACGAGATTCTCTAACATTATCAAACCTGTGAGCCATTAACTTCATACAATTTCCAAATCCTGATATTGCAGTGGGATGACTATTGTGGAACTGTTGAGAAAGTTTGTTGTTTAGCTGTCCAAGTGCAAACTCTGCAATAAGTGCTTGGTCGTCATTATTTCTGATTGCAACATCATCACCCTCACATAGACAGATCGCTGGCGGATACAATGGCATATCTGCACATTTCCTTTTTGGTGAAATGGTGTCAAAAAGACCCAATTGACTAATGTTGAATCGTTCATTGTATGGGCTGACAAAGGGTGTGAAGTTTGGAATTAGTGATGACAGTGTGTAATGCACATCTAAAATACTGACCAAGCGGTTTTGGTTGATTTCTAGTGCATGAACCTTTTGCTCACCAAGTAATTGTGAAATTTTTTCTGGAACAAGAATGAATAAAAATGGACGGTACAGTTCCAGTCTACCCTCAGTAGTTTTTTCAATGAATTTCCCATAGGAGTTGCCATGGTCGGACAAGAGAATGGTAAGCGTATTCTCCTGTGACTTGAGAAAATCCACATAATCCGCAAGATCTTGATCAAATGTTTGTATTCTGCGGCCAGTTTCATCGTGCCCGACATTCGTCATTAAAAAGGAAACATAGGGCAGACGGAGATCACCAAAGAGTCTCTGATATTGTTTTAAGTAGTTCACTAAATACGAATGATGAAACTGCCCATTGTAACAGACACTGTCCACGCCATGAAAAGGATCAGTCTTTCCATTAGCCTGAAGGATATCACAGCTAGCAAAAGTGATGTCCATGTTGTCGACATTAGCAGTGTTGAGCGCTTTTTGAAGCCTCTTCCACACAAGTGTAGAGGATAGAGACTTGTTAAAAGCATGCAGGTCTTTCGGAAATCCCCACTCCCAGTTCCAACACAAATCCTCTAACCACAATGTTCTGTAACCAATATTTTTCAATGGTTTGAACAGTTTTTCAACAGCCAAAGGTTTTCTGGAAAACTCCAAAAGACCAAATGGCTCCTGCTGTAAATCAACAACTCCTTCGAAAAGAGCTTGCAAGTTTTCAAATGTACGGTCTTTGATTCCTTGAAACAAGTCAAAATCAAACACCCTTAATGGTTTTATTCCATCCTTAGCCAAGTCATGAAATTTTGCAATAGTCTTTGTCAGAGAACGATAAAAATGCATCCTTGAAACGGAATCGACAAATATCACATTGATATTAATTGACTTGTAGTCTGACATCTTACGCTGAGGTAGATTATCTATTTCCTGTCGAGCAAGCTTAATTTGGGGAGGAAGCACCAACAACTGTACATGTTCATCCACAAATGAATCACGATCAAGATAATCACTTTCAAAATTCTTCTGAAGAATGACGGTATCTTCTGGATGCAATCTGCATCGGACGTAACAAAAACCAAAGTGCATGGCACTGGAACCAAACTGTGTTAACTGAGTAATTCTTTTTTCCAGCTCAGAAACGGAGACGAGAGCTTGCCAGTGGACTTTACCATTTTGTGGCTGCGTTATGCCCAAGGATATGGAGCCTGAACACATGCTGGGGTTACACTTCACTTTATGCTTGCCAATATGCACTTCCTGAAATGTAGAACATTAAATGTGCATTGAAACATCAACATATGGTTGAAACTTCATAAAATTAATACCAGAATCACAAATATATACTGAGCAGAAATTTATTTTGAAGCTCATTTTCTGTTTTAAGTTGTTGAAAATAAGGAAATGAGTTCCTTTATTACAAAGCATTCTCAATCCTATTTATACAATGGCACTATCTTGGATCAAAAAGTACATTGATTGCTTCTGTGGCAAAGCTATTGATCTCTAGTTCTTGCTGAAGGAGGATTGAAGAAGCGAACATTTTATATAGATGGCAGTTTATTACAGAAATGATTTGGTTAAGCAGGGCCATGACTAGTATCTCGACTAGCGCCCATGACAAAAAAATGGCCAAACAAATTTTCTTCTCCCTTGGTCATCATTAATCACATGCCATAAAGTGCATTTATAGCTACCTTTATCACGCAAAATTTGAACTCCTTTTGATGATTGCAAGTGGCTGATGGTGCAGAAAAGAAAAGTTCCTCAGCCACTTTACACGATCCTGCAACAGGAGGCATCTTCTTGCATTGCACATTGTTCAAATCTACTGTCCTGCCCAGAGTTGCATTGGGACAAGTTTCTTGTAATACTTTCCATTCCGCATGAGGTGTTGAGCTGTCCTTGAAAAGACCACCATTTCCATTACTAATGCCAATTACAGATTTCCTTGCGTGTATCCATGCAGTCTCTAGTGGATACGAACGCAGGTGGATGAGATACATAAAGATTAAGGTAATAACTATGAGTGTCCCCACTATCAATTTAAGTGTTTTCATGTGGCGGCGTCGCAAGAATGCTGGCATGTCTGTGTGCCTTCTACAATTCTTTCTTGTTACCTAAAATGAATCAAGTCTTAAATTAGACAATGACTATCGTCTCTATCCAGAATAGACCTATTCTGGATAGAGACGATGGTCATTGTCTATAGTCTTAAAGCAGCCCTAGCCTTCATTACAAAAGCTTCCCATTTGGACAGTAACTGACCACATCATGTGACAATGTTGTTCACACGAGTGTGTTGAACGTTTGTCATGTTAATAGCAAAAAATCTGATTATTTGTCCGTCAAGCATGTGACGTTACATATAATGAGATTACTGAAAGTGCCTTGGGTGAACAGCAAATTTATAATCTCACTATTTGACTGGCAAGGATATCTGATGTTGTGTTAGGAAATGAAATCCCATAACATTTTGCCAGGTGAATAGCATAAATATCAGCTTATTTGACTGGCCTGTCATTTAAGCCGTCTTATATTTGACTGACTTAATTGCCAGGAAAATAGTGTCGTCCTTAATTTTTATTTGTGTCTGAAGTGAAGAATTATGGGACTTCAGTTTCTGCTTTGTCTCAGTTCTTACGATTTAACGGAATCACAATAAATTAATGTTTCATTATTGAACTTCATTGATATTGATACTAATCAAATAAATTAACTAATTTACCCATTCGATAATTTACTCATTAACTTAACATGTAATGACGTCTACCTGCAAAACATTCACCCCTCTGCCCCTGGCCAACCATAGCAGTCATATTCATAGCCATCCAACTAGCTGTTCGAAGACTAACGTCGAAATACTTGTACAGCTGGCTACACAGGCTCCTCACACTTGGTTTCACTCAGACATTGTCGCTTGACCTAATTAGTAATTTGACGTGTCAGTGATTTAGATTAGCTTGCGTCCAAGACAGTGATGTTTCAAAACACAAGAATCACGAAAGTTATTGCAAGTCCACTGATGGTTAGCCACGATTAGAAACATTAAGGTCAAAAGCACAAACTTGAGCAGTAACCAGAAAGCTTGCTCACATCTCCCGCGGAATACTGGCTCTTTACTATTGAAGTCACAAAGCATAATTACCTACGTGACTTCCGGGCCGAGCATGGGATGTGAAGTTTTGTACTAAAGAAGTGATCAAAGATTGTTTTATGAAAATGTTGATGGAATGAGATGGCGTTTGTTGTAAAAATAGGAAAGACATTGCGGAATCACTGGAAAAAGTCTGTGTTCTTTTCTGTTTGTGGGATATATGGCGCGAAATACGGCAGTGAGAGATACGAGTAAGTTGAATGTGCAACCGTACTCCACTCTCCTGAGACTGAGTCCAGGCATAGAGTAGCGAGGACAACATACGTCACCAAATCGCTTCGCGTATCTGTCACCGTGTAAAATTTGCACATTGCAATCGGCAAAAAATCACTCAAAAATGCAATAAATGTGAATAAAAAATACTTCAAAGTATGAAATAAGACGTTATTTTACTTAAATGTTAGTTTTTTTCGTCGCAAAATCCGTTTAATAATACTTTGCACGAGTTTTTTGCAGCGACGTGACCGAGATTTCAAAGCAAAATGGCCGTCGGTAAAAACAACTGGTATTTGGTTTTCAACTCAGGAGAAGACTAAACTCTGGAATTTTGGCGTGAAACTTCGTGAACTTGTAGAAGAAACCCTTGCGCACGTTATTACGTAAGTATTTTTCACTTTCGTTGACTTAAAAGTTGAAAAAGTTGCCAGTTCCCGCGACCTTCAACTTTGACCTGAATTAATTGGTACATTTCCTAATTTGCACACATAATGAATCCTATTGCGCACTAAAGGGTTCATCAATGAACTATTTGAAACACTTGTTGCAAACGGGCCCTTCGTCGATTTCTGACAATCGTGCGTATTTCTGACTCACTTCGGGTGCTGCCGCTAGGGGTGCTCCTTCGAATCGCGGCGAATTTTTGGTTCCCAAACTAAAGCATTTCAACTTTTCCTGTTGAAAAGTTAATGTAAAAGAGACCCAAAAAGTAATTTCTCGTTGTGAGAACAATGATTCGCTCATTTAAGGTTCTTTTTTCCTATTTTTGCCTCACATTTTTGTAGGTCAGGCCACTAAGACCTGACTTGTTGCCAGGCAGGACCACCCATACTGGCCAAGACAATTTAGCCAGCATATGTCAAGGTAGAAAATGAAAACATTTTAATTTTAGAGTAAACAAATATTACAACTGTGTAATCTACTCCAGTGCTGTGTTTTCAACCAAAACTTTATGTTTAATACCATGAAAAACTATACATGCTATCAATATTTTTTTCTACCATGAATATAGTTTTTACAAAACAATTCAGAGGTTCGTCTAGATTGTTATATATCTCAGCCTGGCCTATATCTTTCAGGTAACCTTTGTTGGAAATTGCTGTGAACCAAACCAGTTGTTATTTTCTTCATCATTTTTTCTTATAATTTCATTCCTATTTGTCAGTTTACTATCATATACATACGATCATGTCTCGCATTTCTGTCTCATCAGACTCTGCCTTTAGCTCTTGATCCAGATCCTTCTTCTTTCCTGCTTCTACCGATTCTACTTGCAGTCAGCAAGTGAGTTTGGCTCAATACCCACTACGATAAAGATGAGGTTGTGCGCACCTTTCGGGTGTTGGACGATTTTGGTCAAGAGGACCTCGAAGTTCTGGAGTGCTCCATATTGTATATAGGTATTCCACTGACTTAACAGCCCCCTTCCTTGAGGATGATACAACTCTGTGAAGTACTCCACTGACTTAGTGAAAGTGTTTGGCCCCCCTTCCTTAAGGATGTCATAAGTCTGTAAGGCACTCCACTGACTTTCGATAGTCAGTGAAAGGGTTTGGCCCCTTGAAGAGGCCACAAGTCTGTGTAAGGAACTCCACTGACTGTCTGTTTACTTGCTGGTACTCACTGTCAATAATCAGTGAAAAGGTTTGACCTTCCTTCCTTGAGGATGGCTTGAGAACTTTATTTATCTGCCCATCGTACATACCTTTATGTGTTCATATCAAGACAACTTTGGAAATAAATATTGCAGTTGTCGTTTGCATAGCATGAACTTTCCTGCATGGCTCAAGACAAGGTTTACATTTTGTTACATTGTTGTGGAAAGTATGTTTAATTTCTATTTACTGTATGAAGCTTGTATTAAAATTTTTGTTTATCATACTTTTCATCAATACATATTTGAAATGATGTTGTTTATCTTTAATTTTTTAAAGTAATGCATTTTGACAAAGTTAAGTCAGTCGCAAACTGCATGTCAACAAAAAAGTCACAAAATAATCATATCAATGATTTGCCCAACCAATTATGAGATTTCAGCTTCCCTGATGAAAAATCTTGAAATGATACTAGCTTATTTTTTTTCTTGAGTAATTGCTATTTTATGCCAATTTGAAACGACAAAATTGTACGTACTGACTTTTCTTCGTCGGCTTTGTTGACTCTAAGGTCAATATCTTCGCACAGGAATGTCCAATCGGAATGTTCTTTTTTGCAAAAAGTATTCATCATAAAATTTTCTTTGAAATGATGTATGACATGTCTGTCTAGGTTACGTAGATTTGTAACCATAATATTTCAAACTCACAAATTTGATTTGACAGAATTTTTACCAAAAAATTTGACACAAAAACACCATTTTCTCCGGAACCGTAAGTCCGATTTAAAAAATTTTTTGCACCGTTCTTTTAGTCTCATAGAGAGCTTTCTAATGATGTATATTACATGCACATTTTCTAAAATTTTTGAAAAACGTCCTCCCTACATAGAGTATGTAGCGAGCCAGCTAACTGTATGACGACTATCGTCAAAATACATCTAGGTATTACTGTGTTAATCTTTCATAGACCCCGAAATTGCACACAGCCAGGGTAGTTCTGCTCGTCACCTTGCCGTGAAACTTGTTTCAACCACCGGCGTCCTCAGCTTCTGATCGTCCCCAATACACTACATATAATACTACAAGGTATGACACTTCCGACCAGAAATTCCACGGGTGCTTCAATTCAGCCGTCCATAGCAAACATAAAACTCAATAAATTTACACAAAACAAGAGGTTCAACAAACCATGAAGAATTGTTCTTTCTCCCAATACCATTCACGGTGTCCTGTTCTGGCGACTTCGTAAGAAATTCGCAGTCAAAGAACAAAAATGTTCACAAAAAACCCCCGCACACTTCCATCGGTTGCCGCTCGAGGTCAAGGACGGTACGGAAATTGCCGGTGAGTTACGGAAGTACCGACATCATGACTTTACGCGACCGATGTCGGTACTTCCGTCGTCGTTTTGAAAACAGTATGCAGAGTATGCTCGTGTCACGTACACGCGCCATTTCCTAAATTTTTGCGACAGCTTCGCAGCAGCAAAGTCTGTTCTAAAATTCAGTTTTTCTGTATCGAAATTCTAAAAACTTACAATGAACTTCAGAAGTGAAACCAGTTCCAATAATTTGTTGACGTGTACACGTCGTGAAAGAACAACAGTTGATTGGAGAATCAGCGAAAAAAGAAACTGGGCAATAGGTGACGCAATATTTCATGGCACGAAAAGCCAATGCAGAACATCACTCCACAGTTTTAGCAGCAGAATAATAGTAGAACACCATTTTTTCCAACACTGTTAAAGAATTTAGTTTACTCAAGGAATTCTGTAGTTTTTAATGACACTAATTTTGTGTCAGAATTTATCTTGCCACTTTTAACCAACATCAGCGCAAACCTGTATATTTAGTATACAGCTTTGTACCAAGGCTATAGTCTATGGTGCAACAGAGCAGGCGTCCTGGCTTAGTTTGTGTCTGATCGTCCCCAACACACTGTAGGCCAATGTATAACAGTGCATTAGGGATGATCCGTAACTAAGGAGTGGATGCCTGTGGAATCATGCAGCAGATGTTGGTAAACCAACCCTTCAAGTCTAACTTCAACAGGATTTTGTTATGGGGCTAACCAGGTTGTCCTAGCAAAGCCATAGCAAAACAATAAAACGCAACTTTAATCACACAAATGCAGGCCCGTCAAATGATAGTTAAACTTGCCTTTTCGGTCCATATTGCATCACTGCAAGATCCTAGTACAAATAACAAAAGGCTGATAGCAGTTGTATTGAATGGGCGTCTGAATAGAACAGCATTGCATGCTATTCTTAGCTGTTTGAATTAAAAGGCCATCCTGTATGCCTTCCATACGCCGGCTTTTCAGCGAATTATGCCTCAAACTGACTAAACCATCAAAGTCATGTTGATATGAGCACCTGTTGCACATAGAGGGACTCCTAAGGAGGCTGTTAATGTCTTTAATTGTTCTCAACTTGAACAAACACTTTCACAATCAAACTGTTTTTTCGAACAGTCTTTCATTCAGTTGTGCTAATCAGTAAGTGGCTATTTTTCACTGCTCGCACCACCAAATGTGGAGGACCCTGATATGTGATGTCCATGTGCACTGGGCCAATGATTTTTGGGGTGGATTTGAGCATTGCAGTCAATGCAGTGTCTGAAAAAAGACGTTTCAAGTTTTGTGCAGGGGAAGAATTTTTCCAGATGAGACCCAAATAACTGATTGATGGTTCATTTCAATGAAACTTGACTCAGAGACCTGTATACGATGTCAATGTGCTGGCACAGTTTGATTTTCAGACAGATTTGACTACTGCAGAGCCTCCTAGTGGCCCCTAGATACATACCATATGCGATGCACAGTGGGCACATGTCAATACCTCAGCATTGCTCTTGTTTGTTTCTGTTGAAAGGTCGTCATAAACTGTTTCTGTTTTCAGGGAGGAATTGTTAAGACGAGAATACTGCGCAACTGCCAGGGTAGGAATGCCAGAGTATAATAGTCTTTGTGTTGATTGAAGTAGTTCTCTGTGTTTATATACAAAGTTCAACAGGAATTAAGTTATTCAAGTGTGGACAGTTATTTCACCGTCTCATTCGAGGAATGGGAGACAGCATAGGCAGTGTCTGGTTAAGAGAGAGATCAAAATGATTCTCTGCCATTGAACATTATTTGATGAGCTTACTGTCATTCATCTTGAGAAATATGCAAAACTTAAAATTGGTGCATGATATCAGTGTTAAATATCAGTTATTTTCATTGAATGTATTTATAGATGTTTCACTTTCTATTTAGTTGTAAATGTTTATTAGAAAGGCTGCTAAGGAGATGTTCTCTCACTTGAGTTGTTATTTATATGCTTACTTGCAGAAATATGGCAATACGTCTGTTAAAGTGGACGAGAAGCTCAAACGAGTCACAGTATTTTTAAATCCTGCTGGAAGAAATGGGTGTGTTGTTCTGTTTCATCCCTAAAAATTGTGAGCTTTCTATTGAAATAGTGAATGTTACCTATCAGAAGCCTGGTTATATTTGAGATCCTAGCTTTCGTGCCCATCTTGGGCTCTTCGTAGGGGCACTGGCGGGATCTGCATGTCATGTGTGTGGTACCTGGTGGTTGCCAAACACCACCTAGTGGCCATCACTTCAGAGGAGGCATTTGGTAAATGGCAGATAATTAATGAGGAAAAAACCAGAGTTGAACTGAAGCAGGGGTTTCGAATTACCTGTCGTTTATGAACTCCTCTCTGGTGGTGTGTGACGCCAGTCAGCCACTGACCACATGTGACCACATTACATGGAGATACCCGCCAGTGGCCCTACGAAGAGCTCAAGATGGGCTCCAAAGCTAGGCTCTCAAAAGTAACAAGGTCGCAGATATAAAAAATAAATAATTGCAGGCGGTCTGGTACACGTTGTACCAGATGTGCGCAGGCCTCTCAGTTCTGCTCTTTGCACTTATCATCTGGAACCAATTTTTTATAAATATTTAGCTAAAACAAGCTGAGGAGCTAGAGACCTGACTCAAGGGTGTAGCAGTGTGCCCCATTGGTACTCGAACCCTCTACCTTGAGTAAAGAAACAAACACGTATCCCACTAGGCAACACTGCCTCCTCAAGGCCATGGACAGGCAACAATCATTGTTTCAATACTGTGTAATGGCGCCAGCTATAAGCATTCATTCCACTATAAGTTTTCTACTAGGCTTCAGGTACTAATTAAGAATCTAGTCAGTGTTTACCAAGAAACTTGTGTAAATTCAACATTCCTTTGGAGGCTTTTGTTACAGGAGGTATTAGTGAATGAGTAGGAACAGTAAACATTTTAATGGCAATCCTCCTCTCATTCAGCACACTCACTGCAGTTTGCAGACCTGAAATTATGTGGAAAAATGATATTTTGTCCCTCGCTTATTTTGTATGAGCCTCAATGACAGGTGTTTCTTGTCTCACTTAATTCACACATTGTCAGTTTTGGAGGCAAAGCCCTATGTTTTAATCCTAGCAATGCACGTCTTATTAATAAGGTCTGAGCACTGTATATTTACCGCTTCATTCACCCATTCATGTGGGATATCTCATGCCGTTCCAAACATGAGGGGAAGTAGGTGACCCAGAGGCATTTGCTCAATAGAGCGTTTCACCAACAATGGGTTAGGTACTCTTAAATTGGAACAGGAAGAAGTAATTGTAGCTGAATCACCTTGGCAACCCATAGGTGGCACTTCATTACAGGGGCAGTTAGTGATGCATGGTTACTCTGTTGATTTCGCACACACATCAACCACAAATTCTGTATATTCAGTTTTATTTCAAATACTTTGATTATCACAAAAATATATAATTTAGTTTGTGCAAAATAAGTAGTGTTACCATAGGTGATTGCATATCTCCATGTTGTTATTAACAATTTTTTGAATAATGTTTTAAGAAAGATTATTATCTTATCACAGAATTGTTGGCATGTGACTTTATAAAACAAATGGTTCTATGAAATTCAAATTGTAGATTGTTGTTTATTCTGTAGATGTAATGGATTCCATTTGGAACTTAAAATTCTGCTACTATTGCTACTACTACTTAAACCGATGTCTTGGATTGGTTATCAGGTCATATTTAGGACAAAAACTTGACAATTGGAAAAGAAGACATCAATATGGGACCAAAAATTTGGAAGTGTTCTTTTTGACAGTTGAAGGTATGCATTTTCTTCAATTTTGTCTTCACAGTAAAGTACGGAAGCTGTTTGAGAAGAACGCTGCTCCACTTCTACATTTGGCTGGGTTTGAGGTTAACATTGTCAAGGTAACTACATACAAGGCATTCACACTGAGATCTTATTTCACCATAAGTATTTGGAACTGTAACATTGTGGTTATTGATACAATAACTGTGACACTGGTTATTGATACAATAACTGTAACACTGTGGTTATTGATACAATAACTGTAATACTGTGGTTATTGATACAATAACTGTGACACTGTGGTTATTGATACAATAACTGTAACACTGTGGTTATTGATACAATAACTGTAACACTGTGGTTATTGATACAATAACTGTAACACTGTGGTTATTGATACAATAACTGTGACACTGTGGTTATTGATACAATAACTGTAACACTGTGGTTATTGATACAATAACTGTGACACTGTGATTATTGATACAATAACTGTGACACTGTGGTTATTGATACAATAACTGTGACACTGTGGTTATTGATACAATAACTGTAACTCTGTGGTTATTGATACAATAACTGTGACACTGTGGTTATTGATACAATTCTGATGCGGTGTTCTTCCAGAGACTCCCTTTCTTTAATTTGTTTTTGAGGGATTAAGGCTTAGCTGAAACTTTGATCTGTGCATAGACTGTGTGTAATATACTTCTGTATACCTGAACACAAAAACGTCATTGCTCATTTCCTGATGTTTTGTCTCAGTTGATCATGAAGGGAAAAGTCTGAAACCAATACTTGTCAGTTGACAGGCAGGCTCATTTTTTAGCTTGCTTATAAAACATTTTGTTGCTGTAAATTAAATTTGTGATTTGTTGGCTAAACGTGAATATCTGCATATTACAGACAGAGGCCCAAGGTCAAGCCAAGGACTTTATGTCTGTGATTGACTCCCAAGATGCGGATGTAGTAGTGGTTGCAGGAGGTGATGGCACAGTTTCTGAGGTTTGTTACTACTACAGAGAACATGTATTATGTTTCACATTGATGTGACATGCGAAAGACACACATAGAGTCATAAGTCATAACTCAGAGTCCTTAATGAAAACTTACTTTGTAGAAGTTTTGTGTCCAAACAGAATTGGAGGTTTATAAATCTAATGTATTTTTTGCCAGGAATTTCTAATTAATTAGCAAAGTTGTTTTTTTTGGATTTGCCATATACTAATATGGAAGTATGATTCAAATTGTTGAGTTTGAAACAGAACTACGGGAGGCAAACTTGATTGTTTACTATTATGTTGCCCTAAAAAGTATTTAATCAAATCCCAAACTGTCCATAAGTGTGTAGCACTAATCCTGTCTCATGTTTGGTCACAGAACTATCCCAGTCTTAGTGACAAGGTGAATGACACCAACTGAAACAGGTCATGTACATTCACAGGGGTGGAACATCTCCATGGCCAGCTATGATCTGCAGAAACCAAACTTGTGGTACAAATCCCCAGACCGTGCACCAATAACCTCTGGTAGTACAGATGAGAAATCTGGACTTTTTATAACAATCATTTTCAGCGAGTGTGTGGAGTTTAAGGTCATGTGTGTTATGCTGCATGTTTGCTGTCTGCTGTTATAGAACTCAGGGTCTGGTTTTTATAGTCAGGGGATCATATTAGCCAGAATTTATTGTGACAGCCATGTTTCCACCCCTTGCGGAGGTGACCTGCTCCAGTCAACGACGTTCACAGCCATATTGGTTCCATGATTGAGCATGATGCTCTCCACATTCCTAGTTATTTATTTCACTAACACACTCTCAGTTCTTCCTGCTCAGGAAATCACTTTTTGAGCATGATTGTGGGTAGAGACAAGTTCTGTGGTAGTTAGTGGTCTCAGTGTTTTTTAATTGAAAAACAATGAAATTTTTTGTGACTTAAAGAGATTGTTTGCTTAGTCGCCTTGTTTTTTGTTATTTCTAGGTGATCACAGGTTTGCTTCGCAGAACTGACCAATCCTTCGTTGATGTCACACCAGTTGGGGTCCTGCCTTTGGGACACACCAACAGTCTGGCTCGTTTGTTGTTCACAAATCACCAGAATGACGTCAGGTACCAAGTAGGATGTGATCGCATAATCTTTCTACAATTTGACCTGTTGTGTTATAGTTGTTGAACCATGCTGTTGACCGTCTTCAACTGTTGCAGGAGATACTGTGAATAAGGTTCAAGGTTGGAAGGTAACACTGAGCCCCTAGGCAGATTTTTTTGTAGTTCTTGGTCAAAGTCATTGCTCACAACAGTTTTGCATTGTAGAGAATTAAAGTGGTATTTACATGCTCCTAACTTGGCTAAGGAACTGAACGGTGATTCTATTTTTACATCTTTCTGTGTTAAACAATTTGCAGTTGTATTCATAGATTTTCTTACAAAATATGGAGTAAAAAGTGCTGCAAGTGGGTGACTTTCAAACTTATGACATGCCTTACAGGCGCACATACTATAAATTAAGCCGCATCTTACATAGAGAATCCTACACTCATCTCAAGTTTATGATCTGGTTAAAACCTCTTGGAAGTTTTTCAAAATCCCAAGGCTTGCCGAGGGATTTTGACGAAATTTCCAAAAGGTTTTGCCCATGTCATAAACCCGAGACGAGTGTAGGATTTGTTTTTCACATGAACATGATCTTTTTTGCCGAAAAACTTAACGTGGGTAAAACTTTAAATCGCTTGATGCAACTTATGTAAAAACACGCTTGCGCAACTCAATTACTTTTTGTCAATAGTTTTGTTTTAAACTCAACAATTGCAAATTGCACTTAGCTTTCATTTACAAATACTTAGAATCTTATAAATAGTCTTTGAAGTGTTAAAACTTAAGAAATGTTTATAAATAACAGTTGGAAGGGCTTCCCCGCACGTGAGCACTAAATTGATCACGAGACAGCTCAGCTATACAGTCTCACCGCGTTTCTTGAGTTGGGGTTCGTCTCTGTTTGAATGAACGTGGATATGGAATTCGCTGCCAAAGATGGGTGCATTTAAGAAGTTGTTTGCACTTCCTTCCAACTGGGAGTACGTACAGTTCCAACACCTGATTTGTCAATCATAACCTTGTCACCTTCACAGGTTTCCAGTATTGTTTGGTTGGCGTGCGTTTGGTTGTTGGTATTAGTGCTTTCCAGATGATAAAATGTAAGGCGGATGGATTTGTATTTTGCACTACTTTGTGATTCACCCATTCAAGTAATATCAAAAATTAGGTACTCTGTGTTATTAACCAATCGTGTCGTAACACATTCCAAGTTGTGTGAGAAAATGCTATTTCCCAGCACCAAACTTCCTATCTACCTTCCTGTGAAAATTTTATGTCATGACTGTATTTGTTTTCAGTAATATAATTTTCTTCAACTCGTTACAGGTGGATACTAGACTCTACCATGGCTATAATTGAAAACAGGACAAAGAAGATTGATGTTATGAGTGTTACTGTAAGTCAGCAAGTTTGTAGTTATATCTCAGTTGTCTGCATAAATGAGAGAGGGTTGCAAGTTCAAGACGGTTGAAGCAATTTTTTTACAAATACGTGATAATCTTATTATCAATGTGAAACCATAGATTATGTTACATGGGCTGTCAACTCTGCATATTCCCAGTGCACGACATCAGTTGGGACTTCTTACCTCCAGTATGTACGTCTACTTACTTGTTTTTGTTGTTAGAGCTTGGTTTTTGCATTTGCACTTCCTGAACTATTGCCGAAATTACTTGTGCCACTACTATAGGAAGATGTTGAACAGCTTTTAAATGCTGAAGTGCTCTCTTGGGTACTTCTAGACACTGAACTAGATAACAGAATTTCACATCGGAATACACTAATTGTAAGCTAAGATTAGCATACTAAAAGTAAGTGGCACCTCCACTGGGAATTTTGTTGGAAAATATCGGAGTTGTGAGTCTGTTTATGATCTTTCATGGCATAACATTACTTTAAGTGAGATTGCGCATCCCAGGGCCAGCACTAGACAAGTGTGACTGTTATGGTGGGACAGAAAACTTTTTCATGTTTAGTGCCTAGTCTTGACTTGTTTGCATTGTCAGAAGTAACTATTAATTAAAAGCTCTAGAGTAAGATTTCTACGACAATACGATACTTGAGGAGAGCTCTTAGACTGTAGTTTTAAGGTTATCTGTCTCAAAATTGTTTTATCTTTATTTGAAGTTGCAGGTTTTTGACAGTGACTGTCTCATCTTCAGATTTTCCAAAAATCAGGGAATTTGTATTTCATAAGAATGTACAATGGTGTTATTTGTAGCACAGCTTCAATAGACTAGTGGTGTCTGTTTTCTAGCCTCTCATTGGTTGTTTCAGGGAGAAGAAGGTAAAACTGTATATACTGTGTCTCATATGCAATGGGGGGCTTACAGGGATACGGACGCCAAGAAATCAAAGTGAGTAGCCTGTGTTTTGTTAGGCAATCCCAAATTTTCATCAGATGGAGATTAAGCTGTGGATTCATAGTGGAGTTCAATTATTGAAAATGACTGCTTGGAATGATATGTATTTACTTTCAATCAGTCTCAACACAATTTCAAAACCTTCTATGTCTCTTTTTAAATAAGTCATGGTATTAATTTAATGAAGTCCAGTATTTGTCTGGGTTAACACCCCAGGTGTTTATATTGAGGATCTACAAAATGAGGGAGTGAGTGTTAAAGTGACATTATCAGTGGTTTTCTGATAGGAACCCCAAAGTAGAATCAAATTCATGACCTCAGTGATCACAGTCCAACACTGTCTTGGTGATGCTAAACCTCACTCAAACAACAGATACTGGTACCCAGTCCAACTCTCTGATGGTGGTGCTAAACCTCGCTCAATAAATGACAGATACTGGTACACAGTCCAACACCCTGGTGGTGGAGCTAAACCTCACTTGATAAATGACGGATACTGGTAAAGTCACTGGCCATTATTTCAGTGAATGGCTGGCACACGATGATAATGGGCCATTTGTTATAAAATCACAAAAAAGCAAGGAATTTTGTTGCTTTATAGCTCTGGTCAAAGCTAACATCTTCAGAAAGTCCATCAAATGCAACAAATGAAAAAAGAAATTCCGATTGTGTCCTTTGATACTGTGCCTGATTATTTCTTAGGGTTATGCAGATCCCTATGAAAGTAGTCAAATTTGGCTGACTTATGAACTTCCTACCCAGATACAAAAGTTAATGCACTGTTCTCAAAAACACTTGTTTTTGAATGTTACACTTTTGCATCAACATGCTTCCTACACGGATGACCAAGGGCTGTCGTGGAGAGTGACGTCAGTGACATAGGCCAATACGGCACCAATATGGACAAACCCAGCAGTTTTGAACTTCCCAAAACTTCCATATTTGCTTCTTGGAGCCCTAAGGACCTTCCTGAATGTTCCAGGACCAACAACGATGGCCGCAGACCATCATGGCGGCTACACAATTTACACAACGGATCATTCTGGAAGTGATCTGTGATTGTCTGGCACCTTTATCGGACTGGGACTTTTTAAGTTTGTCTCAAATTGTATCTCACTAACAGAAGTAATGTGTGGGCTAGGACAGTAGGGAAAGTTTGTTATTGTTTGAGACGAGGCTTTGCACATTGGCTTCACCCAAGCCTGGCCTCAAGAAATTATGAATTGTCAATTTGACCCTGGTAAAGTTGTTCAGATTCAGTCATTGTTAATTACTTGAGATTAAACGCGCATCAAATTTATTCAGATTCTGGATCTTTGGCGGCCTGAAAGACAGAGTGACATATCTTATAGTTTCGATACTACAGAAGTGGCCTCCAACTCTCAAAGGCAGTCTTACATATGTTTTACCTTGTGATGGTTGTTCAAAGTGCTTCAAGGCTCCAATTAAAGAAGATACTCCATGGAAATGGTGGCATATTATACTACCACCAGTGCAAAGTAAGTCAGGATATATGATCTTGAGTTTTCTCGTTAAAGCGTCTTTATCTGATAGTGTGGGTTCATGGGAAAAGAAATGTGTTCACACAAAGTAAATTGCGATATCTGTGGAAAGAAGTGCAGCTCACAAGAAAAGAATTGTATTCGTGAAAAAGAACACTTCAGTCTTTGTTGAGGTAGTCGGTGTAGCTTGTGATAGAGGACGATTATCTCCCCTGTAAGTGTGAAGAGTGAATAAAACAGCATCTCTTATACTGCCTTAGAAGTCAAAGGTCACTTAAAAGAGGTCACTGCATTTTGAGAACCGGTTTTGTTGAGTGGATAACAAGCATCAAGCTTGTTGTCAAAATCCAGGGACCCCTGTGAGTGACTGTTGCCATTAGATGATTGAGGCAGTGATGTCAGCTGAACACTTTTCATGAGGCTAATAATGGGGAACATTAGTTTTGATAGAATCCTGTTTTGATCTCGCAGATGATCACAAAATAAAGAAGGATGTCTGCCTGTGTTGGTTTACAAGATCCTACAAAATGCCACGGCTGCTTTATGATGTTTTCTGATTCTAGTGGAAATGAGCGGGAAAAGTGTAAATTATGTGTTCCAAAACCACAGAGGAGACTGTAAATTGAATATTGTTGTTTGGATGCATTGTGTTTTAAACTCTTATAGTTAGAATTTTGTAAATTCTAATCATTTTTGCTTTTGTTGTGACTTACACGAACACATACCTGAATTGGACCTGGTATTGCTTAATTACTAATTACCTAACACTTTCTTTTCCTGTGAGTCCTTGGAACTTTCTGCTTCATCCATGTTAGTTAAGCTGGTCTCCTATGTTAGGCTAGTCCTTTGCACACTCATGAACATATAATTAACATATCATTGTTGTTACGACAGCACCCTAAGCGCAGAGAACATTGTATCTTTCCTGTTCACAAAGTACCTTTAAACATTCTTGTACATGTTACATGTTGCTTAACAATAACACTGGAAAAAAGGATTATATTTTCTGCAATTTAACTCTAAATTGAGGGGTGGTTTGCACCTATAATGTGTAGTTCACTCATTGTGTTGCAGAACCTGTAACTAAACCATCAAGAGATTACTCCCAGGTCCTCAATGAAGAGTGTGGTGTGTTGCATTCAAGAGACGTCATCACCACGGAGTTATCACTGCTCTCTAGTAATTACCAGCCCAGCTCGGTACGTTTAATTGTCTTCATAAGATGAAACAGAATGTTAAAAAAAATTCTCTGAAACATGATTACCAGAAAATGATTTTACTAGGAACTATTTGTTGTATTCCAAGGACTCCAAAGTTTTTTTGTAAGACACAGAGGTTACAAAAAAGTGCCACGGTTAAAATTGCAGAGAAACAGACATTGTATTTTTCAGACTCTGTAGGCCTGACTGTCTTTCAGCCTTCATATTCTCCACGGAATAATTACTTATGACGGGTTATGGTTTGATGTCAATTACATTTATTCACACCGAACACGTTGTGAACTCTCACTACAAAATATGATGCGAACCTTAAGAATACCTCACAACTACTGCATCCTATGTTCAAAATCAAGACTTAAATGTTTTAAAGCTGTTATAAACCCTGCCTTCCTTAAAAAACTAAATTTTGAGTTGGACGTCTAAGTGTTATAAAACTCATGTTATTATTTACTAGTAATAGAAGGGGTTGGGAGAACAGACAGTTTGTTCTTGCTTGAGACCAAGCTTGGTAATCTGGCTTTTCGGGGTGGGTCACTTGTGTGCCAAGCATGGTCTAAAATAGTGATGAAATGTCTTCTCGTCTGGCTATAGATGGCGAGTGTTGGTAACATTTTGAAATCAGGCCTTGGACTTTTCTTCTTTTAAGATGATTTCTTCTTTTTTGGTTTCGATTTCCTTTTATTTGATCTCTTGTTTCCTCTTTTAGGTCTCTTTTTGTCATTATTTTGACTTTATTTATGCGTGTATTTCAGTTAAATTTTATAACACAAAAAACATTCCTTTCACACAAGCCTATTTATTTGTGGAACGAGACATCACCTGGAAGATTTTCCTCTTTTTTTGTCATTGGTAATTCCAAGCGCTGTGAAATGTGTGTCATTTTTCAGGGGTCAAAATCTCTAGCTCTAGGCCTTGGCCCTGATAACTTGAGCAGGACACAGTTTGTTACGGAAGGGTGAGTATCAATATTGTGCTGGATAAATACCGACAACTTGATCCATTTAGTAAATATTTTCTGACAGTTTAAGGTAGTTGTTACCTGGGAATAGAAATTTCTTTCTAATTTTTTTCAGTCTATTGCTTTTATTTAGTGGCAACGCTTCTAGTATGTTATGTGTAAATCCCCTAAGTCTTCAATTACGTTCTTTGCCACTTCTTGTTTTGGTCTCACGCTATTTATTAATAACCTACAGATTAGGGCTTGTCCATAGCATTGTTTAGAGAAGTACTGAGCTGTTTATGAGGAAGGAACATTTTTGAACAAGTTTGCTGTAGGTGAGATCTAGAAATACACCTAGTTAGGAAGGCAGTGTATTCAAGAGGAAATAATGCTGTTAAGGAGAACTGCCATTGGGCCTATGAAAGAGAAAGATACACTCCAGAAGGTTGTGGGAGTGAGATGATAAGACTTGTTAGTCTTGAACGTACATCTTGCTGCTAGTTGGGAGACAGCATTTGACTTAGAGCAAGCTTCAAAAATTTTGATTTATTAACAATTTTATTTCACACAGGAACAGCCTTTTCTTTTTGAAATGACATGTGAATTTAAAAAGTATGTATACAAACTTAGGTGCATAATAGTTGCTGTAGTGTCCCAAACCTGTCTGAAACCCTTCCAGGATCTGAAACCCTTCAAAAAGTTCTCAATTTTGTCGCGCATTGTCCGACGTTCAATGCTGCCCATCTTTCACTTGTCATTTGTGCCAACAACTGACAAATTGTGACCTAAGTATTAAAAAATTTGTGCGACAAAGTGTTTAATTCATATTTATATGTGGGTGTATAATGCCGTCATCTCGGTCTGGACATCCTGGCGTCCGTTGTCCGGCGTCCGCAGGTGTATCTCCTAAACCCCATGCAGGATCTTGATGAGATTTGGCAGATACATCACTATAAAGCTGATGACGGATGACGACAAATTTGGGACTGATCCAACTGCTGGTGTGCCCCCTAGTGGCAATTTTATTTCTTTACGCTTATCTCTGTATCTTCAAAGGTCCTCATTGGATTTTCATGAAATTTGGCATATAGGCATCAGTTAGAGGCTATCCTCTCGTTTTTGGATGGATTCGAGGTATTTTGCAACATCTAGTGGACATTTTTATCATACAAGTATACATCCCTAGAAGCACACCGCTTGCAGTGCGTTCGTGAGTGCATTTTAATGCTGTGTGTTGCTCTTATAACACTTGTTACTGTCCCACCACTTATGCTGATTTTCGTTCCTCATCAGTCGGAATTTACTAAATAAATCCATTGGTCACCAATCCCTCACAAGTCTGTCTTAGATTGTTTGTACTTTCTGACTCATGACAAACTAATTTCAGATTGAGTTTGAAAAACTTGCAATGACTGCAACTTTTTTGAGATGAAGATAAAAAAATTGACATCTCGCATTGCTTGTAAAAAGTTCAATTATTGCCTCTGCTGCCAGAATCATGAGAATTCCATTGCAAATAACCTTATCTTTCCATTGGTTTGTTAATTTGTTGATCTCTGTTTCAGGTGGAGAAGGATACGTGCAGATCACCCTAGCATTTGGTCCAAAGATGATGAAGTGCTAGCTGTGAGTGAATTTAGTTTTACACCAGAAATGGGAGAGGTAAGTTTGTTTCAAATTGAGAAGTGGTGTATGGGAAGTAAGAAGTTTAAAATGCAAGTCTGTGGATCACAAGCCAAGGTTATTTGACTTACTGTGACTTGAAAAGATGAAACGATAGTTGGAAATACCAGCTAATCCACCTTCACTTTGAAACAGCAATGTATTATGCAAACTTTATAAAGTATCTGTGATTTCACCATCTTGTGATGAATGGTACAACTTGTGTCCATGAATATCTAAAATCTTCTGGACAAAAAATTTGTCACCTATCTGACTTGAGACTTGGAATTTATTAATTGTTTGTTCTCAGGACCTCACATGGTTTACTAATGACAGTGAAAACTATGAGGCTATGCCTATACAAGTGAAGCTGCTTAAAGATAAATTGACAGTGTTTTGTGAAGACAGTCAGAAGCCTTCAGTGTTATGACCTTGAAGTGCTGAGAGGACATGGTGGGTGATGAGGAGATGTGGTCTATGTTGGTGGAGTATCCTACATCATGTTGTCGAATCTTGGGTGATGTCTTAAAACTTTGTTGATAGCTAACATAACTTCTAATTGATGAAAACGGTTGTAAAGGCAAGACTGGGGAATTTTAATCAAAGTTGTAACTTGTGATCCGTCAGCATCTCGGATGCAGTTCCAGTCATTCAACAATGCGAGGTGTCTCATTGGATATTTAGTTTTTAGTAAGGTATTTGTTGGCTGCCAACGCACTATCTACTCGTTGTTTATGACTTTACTTCTAAATGATTTGTAAGTGACAATTTTTTGTGTATTGCTCTTTCTCATTTTTTTGGAAATTGGTTTTCCAGAATGGTTTTTGACTTTAATTCCAAAACAGTTTGCAAAAAAATCTTGTTAAAATGCCACAGTGTAATTGGCCCATTGTAACTGGTCTTCTCAATATACATGCAAGCTCCTGAAAGGGGATTAAAATATTCTTAAAAGGGGAAAGCAACTGTTTTTTGATGTTTCTGTTACTAAAATCACAGAGCCCTGGTTATCTTGGAAAGACATGTTTCTGCATTTAGTTACTGTTGCCCTGACATATACTTTTTATCCATGCAACAATGGAAAGTGGACATGTAAAGTGCCTGCACCTTGGTTCTGCATTCACCTCCATTCAACAAACAGGAATAACCAACAGGGACTATGTTTAATATGGAGTATGTGTTTGCTCAATGCTAGTGAATGTAGAACCAAGATGTTAGTCTTGTTGAGCCAAGGGTCATTAATGCTAAAAACGTATAAGATAACCAAGGATCTGTAATTTTACTAAAAGTAACTTGTAAAATGTTTGCTATCACCTTTAAGCACATTTAGAGCAAACTAGTCCATTCTAGCTATTTTGTTTCTTGTAGTGTTTTTTCCAAAACTATCAATGTACTGTGAGTTCATGCTGGACAAGAAAGACCCCTGAAGGTCTAATTATAAGAAGGACCTGCTATTTGCTGTGTATAAAGAACTTCTGATCATGCATTTTCTTGTTATAAATAATAAATTTATATTCAAAACATTTTGTATTGTACCTCGCCTGTTTATCTACACCTGATGGAACTGTGATAATCTCCTAGGTAACCAAACCATTAAATAATTATTAGAACATTCCAAGAGTTCTTAGTTTAATCTTAAGAAATACTTGGTGTAGGTAAAGAACCACACTTGAACGTCACTAACTTGAAGATTCTTGAGTTACAACTGTACCGGAAATGCAACGTATTTATATAATTTGGTACTGTAACAGGCCTGTCTTATTTCATCTCTGGTATCAAGTTTGGTATCTGTTTGCCTTCCAACGCGGCTATGACGTTATTTGCAGCCATAATAGCCATCTTTTGCCGCACACTTTCGCATGCACTGCTCATGTGTGGTAGAACAATACAGTTCTTCAGCGTCAGTAGCGGATGTTCTGGGGGAAGTGGTTCTGGTACGCAAACGTCGATCCCAGCAGCTCTTATGTCACCATCACGCAAGGCAGTGTAGAGATCGTCATGCTGTACCACGCCGCCGCGGCTGGTGTTGATAAAGATAACGTTTTTCTTCATCCTCTTAAATGTTTTTCTGTTAAACACTTCCTTCGTCTCGGGAGTTAGAGCACAGCAAGCAATGATGAAGTCGCTTTTTTCAAGAATTGTATCCATGGAGACCTTTTCAGCAGGTAATTCGCTGGCACGCGGATTTTCAAAGCCGTCATAGTACAAGAACTTGCCAATGCCATGAGGCTTTAAACGTTGGGCTACGGCAAAACCTGAAAACTAATACTAGTTGGAGGATAACAAAATCAACATTAGGATTGTGTTTTGCAGCCAAACTGTTGCATTAAACTGCATATGTATATTGAGTAACAAATGTTTTTTCTTTTTGGTTAAGGTTTCAACATCCATTACTGTTCAATGTGTTCACTGTACAGGATGTTTTGAACCATTTTCTCAGTAATCAGAAAAAATAAATGTTAAATTGTAAGTTCTTTTTGAAACAAATTCCAGTAGATATTTTAATATCTCGTTGGCTAAAAAGACTAGATAGTACAGATAGATTAGAAAACTATCGTTTCCAGCAATGATGTTATTTTTTGTATCTGTAGGTTGTGTCAGTTCTTTGTCTTTCATTCTTACATATATGTCATGCGTCTTAGCTTCACAATGTCCATTCGATAAATTTAACTAATTTTTACAGTACTACAGTATTTTACCTTGCACTGCTGACTATAAGACCGCACCTCTCGTAACGTTCGGTTTTTAAGTAAATCTGAATCATCCATATTCCTCTAATACATTTTAAAACCAACATTTTGTCGGTAACAGCGCCAGTCATCTCTTCTTATCTGTTTGGTAAAATGCGAAATTACGTAACTTCCGGTATACTGTGTATTTATTTCATAAAGCACATGTTGCAGGAAAGAGAATTTGGTGAGCCTGAAGTAAGTTCTTAAATGGATGCGCCTCCGCGATGAAAATAATTTGTTTAGACTTGTCCCCATCTGCTTTCTGTTGGTTTTGCATACTGTTTGATATATACAGTTGTTGTCTTGTTTTCATTATGTTACTATAATCCTACTATCAATGTGCCGTGCTTAGACCAATATTTTTTGAAAGTTAAAATTCACCTATCCGTCCTAGTCCAACGACGCCGACCGTACTGTCCTCTAGTCCCATGCCACACAGCCACAGGGGCTGCCATTCACCCCATTCGCCGTTTTTAACTGCGTCCATCCCTGTTAAATAGCGTTAATTAGCGTTAGCTAATACACTACTGATTCATATATCCTGGTATCAGAATCAACAGGCATCAATAAGAATATGGCAAGATACAAAGGGTGGGCTGTTTCTAAAATCGTCGAGAATGACAAAAACGCTAACCAGGACGGCCAGTTGAACAGCACCCTTATTACACAAAGCATGAATAAATAGTGACGTGGTACTAGTCAGCGACTCATGTCGACCCTACAGCTGACGAACGTAGGGGCAATATTCCCGTATGGTTATGCCACAGTCCATGTGTTTCATGTTCTTTGTGTGACGCCGCTAGTTCCCGGTTGTCCAATTTAATCGTCTAAAAATTGACATGTCTCTGTCACTCCCCTTCACAATACTTCATGTCAAGTGATTCGAAGACAACTCAATCGCTTTTCCAGGTATGCCGAAACGCTGTTGGCAAGAAATATCTTGCCTAAAACTTTTATGTGACCTCTAGGTGTATTAAAGCAGCCGAAAATGAAATGATGCCGGTGCATCCCACGACTCATTTTAAGGGCAAATAAAGCTGCAGTTCGCTGCGTTAAACTGACGCTTGCTCCCATAGCAAGATTCTTGCGTCTACAAAACTGTACCCTGGCTACGGGTACGGTTATTAGGCCTACATGAAGTTCCCTTCCATTATCAGGGTTCTTTCTTCTCGAATGCAATTTATATTCGGATCTACGAGTGCGGTTTTTACCAAGGTACGATAAGGTGGAAGATATAGTATTCAGAAATTGTCTACAGACTCATGACTTAAATGTTCTGCGAAAAGTTGCTAGATATTATAATTAATGAGGAGAAACGCCGAAATGAGTTCCTTGATGTGAATTAATTTAGACTTGAAAAATTATTGTACTCTCTTTGTGTAATATATTGTAATGTGGGCCGGAGGCCTGTTACATGAAATGAACCTCTCAGTTATCAGCGTCATGGTTGTGACTGAGAGTTCTGCCCTGTAAGCGTTTCATGGAGAGCGACCATGATCTGCATGGTATAGGCTCCGCTTCCGTGATAGGCGGTTAGTGTTCTAAGACCAGTGATAAGTTTTCGATTGCACCACACCCTGAAATGAGCAAAACCAAGCGTCCATTCACATGCCTTCTGGAATTCGTCGCGCCACGGACAGTAGTAACGCCACGGTCATTTCGGCTACAGAGCCAGTGGAGACGTCTGGTGTGTTGGAGACCTGTATCTTTCTCTTTTTGCACTCGTCAACGTCGATGTGGTCATATCCAACGGACATGGTGCTGACCACTTTCAGTTGAGCACCTGAATTAACAACTCAGAATTACAATTAACCGTAAGAGGGTTTCGAAACAGTATATAAAACGATTTACTTCTCTGTAAATTTTTTTGTATTTTTTTAAAGACACCATTTTCTTTGTTTTCAATATATTAGAATTTAGAACAAGTTTCATCACAGAAATATGGACACTACCGGTAAACATCATCAGTCATTTGCCTAAAAATGTCCTCCCACCTGCAGCGTCCAAGACTGAGGCATCAATTCTATCCGTCAGCAGGCAATACAGGGCGTCCGCTCCTTTGATGTTTTTCTTTAATTCCTCGGGTTTGACCGCCGTTGCCGCGTTGTCCCAAAATACTAGCTCGTATGATTTCTCACGAAGTTTTTGAACGCCTCCCATGGGGATTTGTCTTGTTATGTACACCTTTTTGGTGCTCATTGCTGTCAATTCTTCAACGAAAAAGACTTAAATGTGTGTCATAGCTAGCATTGTGACGTAGACTTTTGTTTTCATTCACAGTGACGTAATTTCAGTACGTGAACAAGGGTTGGGGGTATAGTACTCTACTAGAAAATTGACTAATCAAGTGGCTCACTTCCAGTACGGTAGTACCTACTGTATCCTGCAGAATTTCACTGCACATGATGAGACTGCGTTTCGCCCTGTTTAGCTGGCTAAAATGAAGATTGAATTTAGCCTTCTACTCTCGTAAAATTACCGATTTTACGTCCGTTACCGACAAAAACGTCAAGAAACAAGTCAGCGGTTCATGAAAATGCTTTAGAGTTAATGGGGGCCGGCCTTAAAACTGCTAATTGCATTGACGGTGCTTTAAATATAGTCTAGGTAGCCGGGTCATCGCACCCAAAAGCTAGGTCAATGAATACGATGGGAATTCGACCTCCGGGACCGAAAGGAGAGTTCTATGTCTATTTAATCCCGATCGGTCCTGTTGCCGGTTCAATTTTCAAAGAATGAGCAGGGTATTTTTTTCAAAAATTCCAAAGCCGGTTTCGCTGAAGGGTTGACCCCTAAAACGGGCGAAATGCAGTTTTATTTTCGATTCGAGATTGTTTATACATGATCTCGCAAGCCTGAGTCACACCCAGGGTTCGCAGTGTAGGATTATCCAACAAGCTAATGCATAACCTACTAAAGTTTTAGTATTTACAGACACAGAGTTCTAGCGGAACGCTGTTTGGTCTACTAGAATTTTGCATATCAAAAGGCGACCTTAATTGGTGTAGTTGCAGAATATATTAACGATAAAATAGGTCGATTCATATCAAGAATCTGCATTTTAGACAATATCCTGACCTGGTGGCGTCATTTTTAACTCATGAGCCCACTACAAATTATGCGTCCTCCAGAACACAAATAGGGTAGGCTACTCATCTCGTAGCCACAAATTTCCCTCGGATCTGAACGTATATACATGCGCTTCTATGGACTTCAGTCATACCAGCTAGTAAGGCCATTAGCGGCGAGAAGTGATTTGCGTCCAGAAAAAAAAAACGTGAGGCCTCTTTCGGAGCGTGGTGCGGTGGCTCTTTCAGAAGCTAGTATTTCTTGCCATAACACCCACCTTCAGCTGTGAGTAGGAGTTGGGCTGGGGATCGAGCAAGTGAATATAATTCAGCCAAGATTAACAAATTCAACTCCGCGAGTGGCATCGGAGGCCGTGGTGATTTAGCTTCTACTCAGTACCTGGATTTTAACTTTGGTTGACTCGAAAGGTTTCACCAATGTCGTTGACAAGTATCGGGCCGGCTAATCGATAAATTTCAAATTTTTAACGGCTCTTATAGGGGTCAAAATTGAGGAAATAATGATATTTTACCACATTTTATATACGTTTGTGCAATGCCAGAAACGATGACAAAAAGAGCCTCCATTATGTTGGTGAAGGAGGGTGCTTATGTTAATTGGTGGGTTTTTTTTAGAAATCCTCGTGAGTTCGCGGTAAATGTCACGCAAACTTTGATCTATCACCTAGCTGGCCCTCTTGCAGACAGCTCAAGTGCCAAGACGCTGTCTTATAGACTAGGCCTATAACTAAAGGAAACTGTACCTTGAACGTTTTATCTCCAGTCCTTGTTAACTTGCGACACACCGGCTCGAATCTTGAAGAGGTCATCACGTTTGAAACCTGGACAAGAAACTTGACTGATACATGTATTCATATTAAACCGTAATGCATTCGAGCAAATAGTCTAGAGTTCGCACAAAAGTAGAATTACGCCAAAAGGATTTCGAGATCGATTTTCAGTAAAATATTAAATTCCGGGCCCTAATGAGCAGTTAACTGGGAATGTTGATGACTTTTCTAATAACTGGCTGGTTAACTATATCGATCTGACGACAACTCGATCACGTCTTGCAGGAGCTGTTTTGCACCCAAACTAGAATACCAAATTACTAAATTACATAATCTAGTATATGGTTCACAGTAGAAACTTAACCGCTAGATTAAGCTATTTCACGGTGTTTTAATCAGGATTTCTACGCCTAATGTTCGTGCAGTTGGCCTACACCTGAAAACTTTATTGCACAAGCAATTAAATAAGGTCTAACTACTGGGAAAATGTCGAAAGGCGCGCTGATGTACTGTGTTCTGCTGGCGACATTAATTGTAGGTATGTCACCTCAGTTTTCACTAACAGCGTGGTGTTGTATCCAAATGTAATGCCCTGCCAGTGGTTTAGCGAAACCGCGTCGTAGATGTACCTCTTCGCGAGGGAGATTTCACCCGTGGCTACACGATTTATCTCTCGCAGCTGTGACCGTATAGCGAACGGCGTTAAAATAGTCTGACCGTAATGTTCTGCGCTGGCGTCAGATCACGCTACTCCCACACATGTTAGTAACATAAATTTGACAGATGTATTATAAAATTGTCTTGCACATCAAACATACTGTTACAGTGTTCGTGTAATGTGCTTATTAAAAAAAACACGATCAACTGGTTTTTCCAAAGAATTGTTTGGCCCTTATAAGGGCCGTTAACTGTGGCAGGAGCTGGTGGTTTCATTGGTCGCGAATCCGTTTCAAGATACACCCTAGTGAAGTTATTCCTATACAAGGAATGAACCCGGGGGACACTCACATTGACAAGATGACCGCATTCGCGGCGAACAGTGTACAGTACCAGAAATTGCGAATAGTCTGTGCTTTCTTGCGGGACTGGCTCGCACGGTGTTCAATAAGCCTCCTATAATGAGCCCCGGTCCGACCTCAGCACTGACCGTCTTCTACCCGCAATTAAACAACACTGCCGTCTTCTATACAGGTAATTTCCGCAAAAAGGCCCACCCGGCGATGAAACGCCCATGCCCAAATACGTTTATTTGGTGTTACAACTTCGGGTTTCAAGTGTTCAGACATTGGGACGTTCATTCGGAAATTGAAAAATATGCAAATTCTTCCCGAGATACATCGTCTTTCACAAAAGCGCAAGGTTTGAAGCAGTCTGATGAACGGGTCAAATATAGTTGCGCATGTAACTCTTTTGAATGGACTTGACTGACAACTTCAAGGGTTTAGTGCCAAGCTGCAAAACCGAGATGTTGACATTGTAGAGGCCTACATTGACATCTTATGCCATGAATGCAAAATACAAGTGTAGTTTAATTTAGGTACCTTGAAAATGCTGTCCGTTAACCGTGTAGTTTAGGTACCTTGGTTCCTGTGCATCGACGGTCATGTTGGCCTTGAAAACGTATTGACATTATCAGCATAAATGCGTTGTTACTTTGTAAGGTTGTTTTCGATTCTCATTTTGGTTCTATTTATACAAACTTGATTATTTATTATCCAAATTTTACCTGTTCTTTGCATATGACGAATGGTATTTAATGCATAATCGTAAGCTTGTGAAGTTCGTCGCATCTCCAGCAGTGGTTAACACTCGGCTACTGAGGTCAGCCCTGACTCATCGCGAGGGTACCGCACGTCAAATTTCAGCACCAAAAGAGTACCCGTTTAGGTAATAAATTACAGGAAAAAAATCTAGATCAGCAAATGTTTTATCTTTATCGCAATATCGTGAAACTGATGCAAAGTACCAGCCTGGAGTGAGCAATTACCGTGTGACTACCAGCAGTACGTCGTAGTTGGCGGCAAACTGGCCGTTAAACATGTAAAGTAGAAAAAAGCATCCTCACACGGCGATTTTTCAACAAACAAAAACAAGTTTTATCTCATAACAGTGAGCTCCACACCCGATTTGCAATAAAGCGCACCTATGCTAGATTTTACTGCCCGGACACAGGCAGTAACCGGCGAACTTGGTCCCCAGCTGCAGTTGCCGTGACTTTTCGCCGGGAAAATAATCACTTGCTAAATTGGCTTTGATTTTCGATTATTAGAGAAAAATATTTTAAAACCTGACAAAATGTTAGAATATATACCTCTGTTGTCTACATAAAAATTCCGCGTCGCAAATGGGGGCCGGGTGGGGAAGTGTAGTAAATGAGCTGAATGTCGGCGATGGAAAATATTGCAGTGTTAGTAGCATGACGCAGTATTCTCTTTGTCACACGAATTTCCCTCATTCAACGCCCGAGTAGCTAATTAATTTGGTAATCTTGTCCCGTGGAACACACTAGATGTTTGCGCACGGCAGGCCAGGCGGCCCGGCTCAATCGCGTAGCATCATGGCCGAATGTTTCTGTCTGAGTGGGAATTATTGCTTTTACTTTAAAGTTTAAACTCATTAATACTTAAATTATACCATCTGGAACCATGTCAAGTTTTCTTACTGATTTTATTTCGTCACCAAATGTTTTTCTGCAGTGGCGGATCTAGGCTACAATAAGGGGGGGGGGGGCAACATTTTGTGTGAGGCCAATTGGAAATTGAGCAAAGCACGGTCATATGCGCGCAGACAGCCCGAAGACAGCGAGGCTAGAGTGTCTGAACCTTCTACTGCAGATAAACGGAGGACAAAAAAGCGGTTGCGCAAATCTTCGGACACTTAAAACGAAGTGTAAGCCACCCGCCAGCCGCATATCGATTGTCGGGGTGAATTGTCAATTCTTTACGCTCTTGCTGTTTATTGTTTTGCTGCAGCCGGGGGGCAAACTCGCTGGTTCCCTAAGTGCCTCTAGCCAGCATACTGGCTACCGACCACCTATAGCCACGCAGGGAACCAGCGAGGGGGCACAATAATTACTGTTAAAATCTATTTGCCACATTTTGTCAACAATTTCAGTGCAAATTGTCCTATATTGGTTTTATTAAAGTTAAGGTCCGCTTTCGATTATTTTATTCCTGTTTGCAGGCTGGTAACAGAAACTGCTCTAGTCGCAGAGCCGGGCGTGCGTTCAGTAGATGCTAGGACCGAGCTAAAATCTAGTCAGTCACGTGTTCTTATTTAAAATACATGGCAATATCTCACGCAATCTCGTGAAGTCTTGCTTTTTAGCGAGGTCCTAGCGTTACTGAACGGGAGGCGGTATTCTTAGCCTGGGTTCCTGACTGAATTGTACTTCCGGTTTCGCGGTTAGTTAAAAATGGCGGAGTGTTCTTTGGGTCGGAATCATGAGTTGCGCGTTTTAATGAGACATAGTATCTTTAATACCTGGTCCAGTAAAAAACAAATCCACCAAAGTTTCTGATATCCTGACAATTTCTTAATTTTTATCTTGTCATTAAAAGCAAAAATTAAAAAATTCAAAATTCACTTAATAAATATCTTCAGAAGATAATTTGATTTCCGTACCACAGCTTTATGAAACAGTTGGCCTACAATGCTAAACAACTTGGTAAGGCATTTGTCGTCCTTCTAATGCAGCTATTATATTCATTGCTGTTATATCGGACATTCCCTGCCTGGTGTCTATAGTTGCACTGGCGATGTGGGGCAACACAACACAA
The DNA here is from genome assembly GCA_002633005.1 of Phoronis australis. NCBI lineage: Eukaryota > Metazoa > Phoronida > Phoronidae > Phoronis > Phoronis australis. The sequence continues at coordinate 106,339 of NMRA01000510.1, forward strand.
TTCTTTAAATTCAACAATGGATGATCTGTCGGAAGTGGTTCAGGCGTGGTCACATCCAAGCCAGCCGCTCCAATTTCCCCACTTTTCAGGGCCTCGTACAAATCGTCTTGATTTACAACACCTCCACGGCTTGAATTTACAAACACTGCAGTCTTTTTCATTTGTTTGAAAGCATTTTTGTTGAACATTTCTTTGGTGTCTGGAGTCAGAGCACAACATGATACGACGAAATCTGAATTCTTAAGAAGCTCTTCAAACGAGACAAATTCTGCATTGAGTTCTTCGGCATAAGGCTTCGCAGTCTTTCCACAGTACAAAAATTTGGCAACTTTATGTGGAGCCAGTCTCTCCACCACACCCTTACCTGAAAAATGACATTTTGGAATTTATAAAAGAGTAATTTTTGCTCTGACTACAGAAATAATAAACATTTGCCACTTTTATTTAATCACACCAACATCAGACTAACGCTCTGCTCTGTATGTTCCAGTTTAAGACCTATTTCAGTACCATATAGAGCAAGTGCTTTGCCCCAATCCCATTTCAAACAAAACACTCCAATTTGGGTGCACAACACAAGTATGTTTGAATACATGTAAATCTTAAACCAGCGTGGAAATATAGATTACAAACATTTTTAAGTCTGATCTGCATGCCACCTACTGGCATGCAAACCAAACTTAAAAATGTTTGCAAACAAGTATATCTGTTTAAAATTTGGAATCAAAGTGGAAGAGACATCATCAAAGCCAGTTGAAAAAGAAAGCAACGTGATTTACAGGCACCAATATTTGTCAGAAATAATGACAAAAAATCAAAATCTTCCCTGAAATATCCATCTGTGAAAGACTCAACTTCGTAAGGTAGAGAACTAATGCCAACCAATCCTGTAATTAACTTAATAATGAGTTAATTAAAAATAGTCGCAAAATTGTGACGCCAATTGGACCATGTGTGCTTCACTGCTAGAAGAGAATCAAGGCTGAATACCTATGAGGTTGTCTTACACATGGGTGGTATTGCAATGTTGTGTGGTGGGTATATTTTTCTGGCAGTTATTAATAACTGAAATATGAACATTGTGCACAACCAGGTTGTTCCATAGAATGTCAATGTTTTGTAACAAGACTTCTCAATTCTCAGTTTAGTGAGCTCAAACACATAAACTAACTTCATTTGTTTCGCACAACAATATCTTAACTTGCCAATTAAAAATGGTTGCATCCTCAATTGTATTCTGGATTGGTTGACATTTCACAGTACACTAATTCTTCAGCTATTTAGCCGACAAGTAAAATAACATTTTGCGAAATTTCTCCACATATGTAAGATATATGTAAGCTTATTATGAGTTTGGTTTGTACTGTGTCATGTTAAAACAACATTCATTGTAAAGTTTCCATCACCTCCAGCAAGGTAATCATCTTTAGAAAACTGGAAAATGACAGTTTCGGCAATTGTTTTTGTGGGAAATAAGTGGAGTATTACTGTAAGTCACCGATAACATCATACAAATCAAATTTTACTTGCAAAATTACAAGCTGCCTACCTATTCGTCCAAGACCAACAACTCCTACAGTGCTGTTCTGAAGACCCTGACCACATAACCAAAGGGGTTGCCACGTTCCCCACTCACCACTTTTTACAGCAGCCACACCTGAAATATTATAGTACACCAAAAAAACGTAGAAAAAATCTTAAAAACTGGTGAAATTTGAGAGCAAAATTTTAAGCACTTTTCAGGTCTTTTATTTCTTCGTCAGAATCCTATCTGGGTTTTCACCAAAAATTTGTCAAACCTACGTGAATCCGGTGAAATCTGTAAACACATTTCCAGGCCAATATAACATGTGGCCCACATTGGAATTTTTTATTCCATTCTCAAACACAATGTCCAAAGAACTCTAGAGATACTTTGACAAACAGGAATGACATTCACACTGGAATTAACAGTGGATACCCAATTAGTTATAACATCTTTCAACCCCATGTGATGTACAGTAGTGATCCAGTTTCAACCATAAAACACAAAGGGAATAATTGTGGCTCTTGAATCTTGGCTAAACAGACAATACATTTAGAATAAATGTATGTGTTAAACATCTGTAATTTTGTTACCAACCTTCCATGAGTCTGCGAGATGTAGCTAACAGTAGAGCTACAGTCAACTCAGCGGTGGCATCTGTCAGTACATCTGGGGTATAACCCACTGGGATACCTCTTCGCTTGCACTCTACCAAATCTATATGGTCATGGCCCACTGACATGGTACCAACAACCTTTAAACTGGAACCTAGTTAACAATGAAAATATGCTAATTAGTGCATTTAATACAAATTACACCATGTATCTCCAGCTTAATCCCGATCTGAGTGACCATTCTATCCATGAGATTAAATTTCCTTTGAAAACAGAAGACTGGAGTGACTTGGTGCCACAAAATACCATAAATACCGGTAAATACTAAACCCTGTTTTCGTGATTTCAACCAATCCTCGTTCTGCACCCTACTAATGCACAATTGACGTCTCACTGGAGCACTGACAAAAACAGGATTCAACAAAAAACATAAACTGGCTCATACATAGATTTGTTGCGATCGATGTTGTAATTGGTCAAATATTTTGCCAGACCCAGAGACTGCCAGATTTTTAAAAAATTACCATTTGACTTAAAAAGTCCTGTAAAATACTGGTAAACAATATGTATGGAAATGATTACATGTGGACAATAGATTGGAAAAATACAGACGGTTGACAAAACTTCAATGATGCCCCTTTCAGTTTCTCTTTTACAACTTACCAGACTAAAAAAGTGGTGACCCTGAAAACATCGCTGCCAAAGGAAGACTTTTAAGTGTAAACATATAGCCAAGTAAATTGCATTAGTAACAGGATTGAGTTCTAACTTAATTTCAAAATGAAAGGATCAACGAACATCAAAAAGTGTCAAAGTTCGTTAATCAGGTAAGCCCGTTGAACTCTATGGTTTTCAATATAATTTCACTCAAAACTTAGATCCAACTCCCGGGCTTAACTACAGGGAGTCCAGGGGCGGTTCCATGATTTTGAGTGGGGGAGGGGGGGGGGGTAAGNATTTGCACCCCTGATCTACCAAATGGAATGTGGGAAAATCTTGGGGGGGGCTTGGCCACCCTCTAAATCCGCCACTGGAGTCATCCCTAGAAAATAACTCGCAAGTATTTCTTTACTGTTTATTGATGACAGCAAACTACGAATGATCGTAATCTGAAAGAACAGAGACAGGGGATAAATAATAGGTCGCTGATAAGTGACCTGTGATTATAATAGGTTAACAATGCTAGATGTGCCAAGGCTACAATAAATGAAGGAATCTTACCGCTAATTAAACAATGGACTTAGAGACAACAGGAACATGGTGGCTAGGGCAAACAGCAAGCGCCATCTATATGTCATAATTCTCTAATCCCGTTGTTGCCCTGCTGTGTGTGAACTTGGAATCCTGCTTAACCTCAAGATTAAGGCTTAAGCGGAAGTGAGTGTTGCGTGAACTAGAAACTGAATATTCTTTATAGCAAGAAGGGGAAATTTTTGTTCGCATTTGGCCTCGTGATCAACCATTTTCTCCTTTAACGCAAATGTCGCTAAACCGGAGGAATATGTGAATAGCTAAATCCATTATTGTTTGGTGAAACTGATCGCCCGTGGTTGAAAAGGTTAAAATTGACTTTATTTTATTCAAATGTAACTTGATTTAGTGCAGTGCAAATTTTTATGAACATGAACTTGATTATTTGAGTGAACTTGCCAAGTTGCTTCTAGTATTCCAAGATCACGCAACACTCACTTGAGATTTAAGCTGGATTCCAAGTTCACGTACAGCAAAAATAGTCCCTGGCCTAACCCGGATGTTATCCGAAGAATAAAGTTTAGAATGGTTACGTAATAACTTAAACTGCATAATTTACCTGCAGCCTCTAACACGTCCTTGTCTATTTTATCAGTGAGTAAACAGAATATTGCATCAACTCCAGCTACACACTTTAACAATTCCTCTTCCTTTGGGGGAACATCACTATCACGCTGAATCAACTCGTACTCCATTTCTTGCAAACGTTTGATACCGGCTTCAGGTAGCGTTTTCCTAGTAACATAAATACGTCGTTTTGGCAAGGAAGACATATCTCTGACTTGCAGTCGTGTACCGTTGCGTTTGGCGAGTGGTCTTGTCTTGACAGAATATTTCTGGATATCAACAAACGAGCTAAACTTGCAGGTTTTTAGGAGGTTCCTGCTGGAAGCAAACGACCGGAAACTCATTGTTAATGGTAAAGTGAACTTTCCTGCATTCGATTTTTGTCTGTGTAAAATGCAACATTCGCGTTGTAACGTATTTCAGTTGTTTATCTTTGGACCGAAATTGTAGGGTTTAGACATCTGACACTGTGCTATTAAAGTTTCTGGTAGCTATTGCGTTCTTCATGTGTCGTTGGTAAAATAAGTCCTGTACAAAACATACCCATTTCCGTTCACCAGGAGTGCGCTGAACTATGTCGACTTAGGTGCCCTTGAAAGTGGTAAAGAATTACGTGGATGCAGAGTCCTAAGTACGCATAGAATGTAAGTCCGCAGTTGGTTCTCGTTTTTAAATGACAATTATTGTTAAATCCCATGCTACGATTTGAAGGAAACCAAACTAGACAAATTCAACCTAAATCCCTGGCTAAGTCTTAAGAGTAAGTGCAGCTCTCGGTGTGCAGGTTTGGTGACCTCGGCCTCGGGTCAGGACTTCAGCCCAGTAGGCAATTACATCGCCCTGGATGCCGCAGCCATACAGGGGCGATAGTACATCCCCACAAAAAGTTACTCATTTCAAAATACAGGAAATAAAATCAAATGAAACATGCATATATGCACATGGAGTTATAAACAACTCATACCTGAAGTCTGGAGACGATTCAGTCAAGATAATTTGAACATATCGATGGAAATCTGTCACGGTTTGCTCGAATTTCTCTTACCGGGTGCCATTTTGAGGAAGTTACGTGAAATCACCCATGTCGACGAATAAAAAGTCCAAGAGACACAAATCTTACACGCAAACGTCATGCGCTTCGCTCAGTCTCGTGCTAGCCTTTGCCTAGGCAATTACATCGCCCTTATGCTGCAGGCATACAGGGGCGATAATACATCCCCACAAAAAGTTACTCATTTCAAAATACAGAGAGGCTACGTGTTGCCTAGCCTTTGCCTAACTCACATGACTCAGTCGACATACTTTGTGGTTATCGCGCATGTGGTGAAAAAGTTAACGGCAATCAAAAAGTGGAGTTGGAACTCTTTGCCAAAGTCACCTTAATTCTCAAAACTAAACTTCATCGAAGATATGTATAGAAGTAGAAAGGACCAATGAAGAAAGTAAGCGCTTATTTTAAATGATAGTTGTAAGTGTGGAATGTATTTTTGACGAGGTGAAAACTCAAAATCAGTGGCCGGATTTGGCCTACCGCCCGTTTAAAATACATGTAACGAAATGCATACAGAAAGCAAATGTATTGTAGCCCCTAAATGGGCAACTGAGGGGCTACGTGTTGCCTACCAGCCCAGCAGCTCAGGCTGGCAGTGAATGCCGTAGGCATGTACAGGTGACGGTCCTGTAATATCATGGAGCTACTCAACCAATTTTCTTTTTCATTGATGTGATAAAGTATGGTAGCCTTGGTACAAAGCTGTACACTAAATATACAGCTGTGCGCGATGTGGGTAAAAAAGTGGTAAGATAAAATCTGACACAAAATTGGTGTCATTAAAAACTACTGTAACACTCTTCCTTGAGTAAATTAAATTTGTTAACGGTGTTGGAAAAAATGGCCTTGCACCGTTATTCTGCTGCTAAAGTTGTTGAGTTTTTGGCGCCATGAAATATTGCGTCATCTATCGCCCAGTTTCTTCTTTTGCAGATTCTTTTATCAATCTTCTTCTCCGAGGTTGTGTAGATATCACAACAAATTATTGAAACTGGTTTCATTTAGTTATAAGTTTTTAGAATTTTGTTACCGAAAAACCAAATTTTAAAAGAAATTTTGCTGCTACCAAGCTATCATCATTTCCCGAGAGATCTCGCGAAAATTTAGGAAATGGCGCGTGCACATGTCATGAGCATACTGTTTTCAAAACGACGATATAACTTTTCTTTGTTAGAAAAGGCGAAGGATTACGCAAGAAAATGACGTTTATCAGATTGTTTTCCACTTAAACGGCTGTAACGGGCAATGTGAGTGTCGTTTGATTCCCAGATTCTAAATGCACCCCGTCAGGTCTTTAGCTAGATACATGTTGATACAGGTTTCACGACAAGGTGGCAAGCAGAATTGCCCAGGCTGTTTTGGCAATTTCGGGGTCTATGGAAGAAAAACACTCATTGGTACCTAGCTGTATTTTGACGATAGTCTTCATACAGCTAGCTGGCTGGCTAACTATATGGAAACAGTTAGGAATCATCATTAAGCAAAATATTGAAACTCAAAGTGTGCGTGAGACAGTTGTCTCGCCAGTCCGGTCATATAGCCTTACCCTGTAGGCCTAATGAGGGGCTCCACCTGTACCAGTTACCTCAGCAGTAGCTCTCAGGAAATCTGTTTTGGAGCAGTGTCTGACTGCAGGAATTACTTTCCACACATCTATGCATGTACTATGAAGCTGGTTGCAATGTATCTCGGTAACAACATTAATCGTGGACCAATTTTTGTGCTTCAAAATCGAAATTTGAAGGTTTTTCGCAATTAAGACAGATATGCAAAGCTGAGGCTGAGGCACAAGCAACTGATAGGAAGTGCTTGCCAGGGTAGGCAAGGACTGGGCTACAAGACCGGGAATCCAGCAAGGAAGAGACTTAAAAACCAAGACAGAGACAGAATAATCAGAGAAGTTAGATTGTCAGAGAACGAAGGAAGGTATGCCCGAGCAGTTCAGATGGGTCAGCAGGGGGCGTGGACGAAGTGGGACAAAGTCTTGCAAAGGGAAATAAAGTGGGCGGACTTGTGGAAGATGTCGCCTTTGAAAGCAAAGTTTCTCATCAGATCTGTTTATGATGTACTGCCTACTCCCAGCAACCTTGCTATTTGGGGTCTTACTGACAACCCGAGCTGTATTCAGTGTGGACGCAGATGTTCTTTAGAACACATTCTGTCATCTTGCAGCGCGTCTTTGGCATCAGGAAAGTACACCTACCGGCACAACCAGGTACTGAAAGTTTTCGCAAGGGTGTTGGTTGACGAAGTCAAGAGTAAACCAAAGTCAAGAAGCCACCGGATCGAATTTATCAGTTTCAGAAGAAGTGGCGATGAGGCAAGTAAGAAGAAGTCACCAGCGCAGAAAGGCATCCTTCACACAGCCAACGACTGGAAATTGTGGGTTGATCTTGCCGGTCACCAGTCATCCTTCCCACAGCACATTGTCCAGACTACCCAGCGCCCTGACTTGATTCTTTATTCGGATAGTTCCCACCAGATCATCCTGATCGAGCTCACCATTCCGTGGGAGAGTAGGGTAGAAGAGGCACACGAGCGGAAGAACCTGAAATATACTGATCTGAGGAGTGACTGCCACGTTAACGGCTGGAGGTGTTGGAGTTTTTCCGTGGAGGTTGGTTGCCGTGGTTTTCCGGCCAGCTCGGTTACTGCTATGGCAAGGTCTCTGGGCGTCTCTGCGACAGGAAAGAAGGTTCTTCTCCGCGATGTGGCCACCGAAGCTGAACAGGCATCTTGTTGGATATGGATGAAGCACCAACAGCAATACCATCAACAACCGTCAGGCAGAGCCTGATCAACTCTGTTGTCCCGCCTACTAGAGATGGTCTTGGTTTAGGGACGAAACCATTAAGGACAGTAGGAGACCAACTGAAGATGACGGTTGAGCACAGTTCCATCAAATGTTTAAAGTAAGCACAAACTTTTAAACAAGGGGAGCTGTCTGTTTACAGTGAATCCATGACAATCTGTTGCTGTTCATTTGATTATCTCTATCTGGGTGCCATTTTTAGGAACTTACGTGAAATAACGCCTGTTGGTGAACAAAACGTCCAAGGGACATAAATTTTACCTGATATCTTCCCATTCCAGTTTGAAAGTGTCATGCACCACGTCACGCGTCTCGCGCTAGCTTTTGCCTTACTCGCGTGTGGTTATCGCGCGCGTGGTGAAAAAGTTAACCGTATTCAAAAAAGTGGAGTTGGAATTCTTCGCCAAAGTCACCTTATTTCTCATAGCTGTGCTTAGTCGAAGATATGTGTAGAAGCAGAAAAAATCACTAAAGAATGTAAGCGCCTTTTTAAGTGTAGAATGTATTTTTGACGTGGTGAAAGCACTTAATTATTCAGTGAGTGGAATTCGCCTTCCTCCTGTTTAAAATACACAGGATGAAATTAGTGCTGAAAGCAATGATAAGTATTGTAGCCCCTAACCAGCCAACCGAGGGACTACGTGTTGCCTAAGACTGCTTGAGTAGTCGGGCTCGACTAAAGACAGCCACATAGATTTTGTTTATATCACACTGGCAGAAAACTGCAAGGTGACACACATGCCCTCTCAAGTTGACAAATGAATCATTTCACAGCAAAACAAGCAGTCATGAATGATGCAAACAATACTTCCCCTGGTGTAACCCCAAGGTTCCATAATTTTTATATACTAAAACTATTTTGAATCTGAAAGTTGAATTACCTTTCACAGCAATGAAAATGTCATGTTAATCAGACACATAAATATTCTCTTAGTACTCGAATAGTATGTAACCACTTGCTGTATTGGAAGTAATACCGGGGTATATTAGCAGAGTTGGGAGACCTGGGTGAACTTTTCGTTTTCCTGTAGCTTTATATTAGGATTGCTGGAGCAAAATTTGTCAGAACGTTTCAATTGCTCAGTAGCAGCAGTAAGTAGGAATATATTTACCTGGGCAAATCTACAGTCAAGCTGACTGGTGACTAACTCAAAGTGTTCTTCATAGTCTTTAAAACCCTAGTTGGAATAGCTTCGCATGGCTCAATGACTATTGTATCGTCACTGTAGATTGGCTCAATATCAGATGTAGCTGTTACTAAACTGACTTACTGGAACAATTAAGGAGGCAGTGTGATGGCTGATAAAAGATTTTAATTAATAAGATACTCAGTGAAAAGGTTTCAAAACTGAACATCCCTGGCCTCTCAGGGCTCGACGCTATTCAAATCACCAGGTCGCATTTTGCGACCCAGCCAAAATCCCTGGTTGCATTTTCAAAATCCAGCTCGCATTCATAAATGCCAGGTCGCAAAATTTTCCCGCCATTTTTACGCGTCAAAATTGATTTTTAGATCATTGAGAAAATGTTTAGATTATGTTCTTACCTGCAGCGTTAAATACTCAATATTCCAGGTCGCAAAATTGAGTTCGTTCATGCAGGTACGGCCAGTGAGATAAATATAACTAGATATATATAGCTCATTGGGTACGGCGTTACTGTTCTTCACGACCGCCATTGAAAGGCTCTAGAGCGCAAGGCAAGTTGCGGACGTGAAAGTTGAATCCGTGCTCTCTGACACGTGCATTCGAGTAGCTATGTTTGCGATGTGAAAAGGGAGAAAATACCCGTTGAAAAAGTATCCTGGATGTTGCTAGGTCTGACCTGCTACTGGCTGTCATCAAAGTCGTTAAAGATTTAAAGTAACTCAGAGTGCAAATTCCTTCCACTTTTTGTTCGCAGCCCAAATTTTGCAACTTAACTTGACGTTTGAAAGACATCTGTTGAAAAAAATCTGTGATACGATGCCCTAACCTATTGACGTATTTGGATGCGCGGGAACAATTCAGTGCAGTTCACAGCAAAAATGTGGTACTTATGCGGTTTACGTACTCAACAATTAGTTTTCCATGAATTGAATAGCCTCAAAATAATTCCCGACTCGGTTCGGGTTTCCATCGGGTAATTCGAGTTTTGCTCCTCAATACCTTCCAAGTACGGGAAAATAGGTCAGTCACAAAACGACACGCCTGTCACTAGTGTTAACATTCTTTCAGAGGTACTATGAAACAAAGCCACGCTGCTTTGATGGCTGCATGAAACTAATAAACTGTGGCATGCAAACTCAATTCATGCATGAGACTGGCTTGAAGCAATGTAACTGTCAAGTCTTCCCAGGCAAAAATCATTTCTCTGAGTATGGAACAAGATTAGATTGATTTTATATATTAGATAAGAGACAAACACGACAGTTTACAGAAGGCTCAGGTTTATTGCCAGTTTAGGTTTTAAAGATGTTTTATGATATATAATTTTAATAACCCGTCTTTATTTTTGTAGGTCATTTCTTTTAACGTGTGTTGAAGAAAGTGACACCGAAGGTTTGAAGAGTTGGTTTGAAAGGCACAGTTCATGCATAGACAACAATGATTATGGCAATGCACTTCTCTTTGCTGCTGAAAACAACAGAGTGGATTGCTTGTCTATATTACTTCAACACAGTAACCCTGCCATGTGCAGCGATGTGAGAAGAGTGGCTTTGAAACGTGCCCTCCTAAAGGGCTTCAAAGATGCAGCACGGCTGTTGATTATGACATGCAAATGCCAGAAAAATGATGGGTTGATGTGTGCCAACAGTACCCTACCACTGGCTGTTAAAATGGGAATGACAGATGTTGTTAACGAGTTAATTCAGGCAGGTATGCACAACATGTAAGGTAAATAATTATTTAAAATATTCACCCTCTCTCTTCTAAATGCCCAACGGAGTGTAATTTTGATAATTACCAAATATTATGCTATATTTTAGTAAAGGATAACATTAAAAATTTAATTACATTTAGCTCCTAACTTTACACTGATCCCTATAGGCCGTGAATCATTTGGATCTAATTTGGCACTTGATCTACAGTCAGTTAAATCTTCGAAATGAACTCAATTTCTTGATTGCTGTTTTAGGTGCAGAGCCAAAAACTGATCAACTTATAGAAGGAAGACCTTGCCTGTATGTTGCAGTGAGCCAAGGAAACACAGAAATGGTATCATTTCTTCTCAAGGCAGGGTGCAAGCCTTGTTGGGCTGAACCATCTGAACTGGTCGAAGCTTCTAGCAATAATTACTTAGAAATTATGAAGCTCTTGCTGGATGCTGGAACAGCAAAACACAGCCAACATGAGGCACTGCACGTAGCTTGTAAGAGGAATAATGTGGAAGCCGTAAAGGTTCTCCTCAATCACGGACTCCATGTGAATACTCCAGTGTATGGTTTGTATCCACTTCATATTGCTGCAAGTCAAGCATCTGTTTCACTGGTATCAACATTTCTGAAGTATGGTGCTGATGTCAATCAACTCGATATGCATGTACGACCTGCGCTGTATCACTGCTGTGTGAATTGTGGGGTGAAGTCTAATGTGCTTCAGATTACAAAAATTTTGCTCAATGCTGGTGCTAATCCCAATTTAGGCGATCCTACTCCACTGTTTCTGGCCTGCTTAAAAAAAGATTTCCAACTCGTGAAATTGTTGGTGAATAGTGGAGCCTGTGCTTCAGTGCCATCTTACCGAGATCTCGGTCTCACACCCTTGACACTATCAATACTTAAAGGGTTAAAAGACATCACCAGGCTGTTGATATGCACTTGTTGTGTCCAGGATTTTGATATCAGATTCCTGCACCATTCACCGCCAAAACTGTCCATTTATCCAATGCCATATGTGGGAATCGGTCACCATAGCTTTAAGACTTTGAAAGTACTAGTAGCAAGCGGTGGCCGCCTGGTGAACAGAAAGTTCCTTCCCCAGCTCATGCTGGAATTTCAGAAGTATCCAGAGTTAGTAAATTGGTTAAGCGAAGAAATGCACACCCCCCAGTCTCTCCAGCTTCTCTGCAGACGTACGATCAATCGCAGCCTTGGGCATGGAGGTGTTCGCAAGGTGACCAGACTGAACTTGCCAAAACTTCTCCAAGAGTACCTGCAGTTTTCGGATTTGAGCGACATTCACTAGGGAACTACTAGTGCTAATTATCTTGCTGATGATATTGAAGTTAGTGGCTTGTTAAGACAATGGATTAAAAGAAACATTGCTATAAACATTTGGCTGTTACAGGATTGCAATAATATATTAAGAAACTGGTATGGCCAAAATAAATGTGTTGATTCTCATCATGTGCTAATATCTATTCTTGTAATCTATCAGAGTCTATTCTCGTCTTGTTTCTTGTATTTCAGTTGTTATTGGTCATTAAATTGGAAAATCTACATGTTTAATCTAAGTATTTCATTGCCTTTGGTGCTTTTTAGTTGTGTAACTGATAATTGGAAGAGTGAACTCCAGTGGCAACATTTGTGGTTATTTACTTGTACCCTGAAGTCTAGTATCATGTGACAGAATAATCTGGTTGAGCATTCTGTTGTAAACATGCTGGGATGGCATTTCTAGGCAGCTCAAGTGTTCATGCAAACTCTCCACACCTGGTTTGTATGAGTAATAATATAATGGAGATATAAGGTAATGCAATTTATTGGTAGACAGTGATAATACTCAGTGATCACAGTGATCACAACGTTCAGCGTCATCTATAATTTACTCCTGTGACTTTAGATAAATATTTAATGCAGTAAGATTTCACTTTTTTCATACCATTGTCATTGTAGTGCGGGATGTTAAAGTTATGCTAGCAAATAAGTTTTAACACCACAAAATGCCCACGAATGAAAGGATTTGGATTTTGTCTTTGTCAACTCAACCCCTTTTGCTGAGAATGGATTGAAATTGGGTCAAGTGAAAGTTGCTTTCATGCTTTCACAATGATACAGGGTTGTTACTTGTAGGTGGAATGTTTGACACTGAGCTGCGATATTACAACTTGTCAGAAAAGAAATGTGTAAATAAAAACGCTTGTTTTGGCCATTAGGTATGAAGCCTGCCTGTGGTGGTCTTGTACATGTTTCCATGTCTAAATGCTTCACCCTCGTGCTAATCATCAGTGCCAACATGTCTGTGCTTGTGAACATTGCAAAGAACGTAAAAATCTAATGTGCCATATTTGGTCTTCATTATATTTTGATCACATTTACATACATACAGTGTCAAATATACATGTGAACTGCTTTTGGTTACCTATTTTCTTAATATAAGAGAAAATGTTATCATTGCTTTTGATTTTTGCTTTTATGACACTTTCAAACATAAGCAGAACTGAATTGACAGCATATTTTAAACACTCGTCATTAGAGCATTATTGTCTAGCATTATTACTTATTGTTAACTCGCAAGGACAGCTTTATGTTTCCAAACATATCTTGTTCAATGGAACAAAAACTTGGCAAGCATTTATACAAAAACGTCAAAACTTTTTTGTAAAATTTCCACCAGCTTCAACTCTTGGCAGAAGACTAGGCCACACACATGTAGGTAGGCCACACACGTGTAGGTAGAGCAATTGAGAAAGTCCCAACTACAGTTCTTTCATCTCCTGAACCTAATCTCTAGTTGCTCTGTAAAGTTGTTCAAACAAACCCTGCACAAAAGCCCTTAACTAAGTACAATATTCATGTCTAATTAGACACTACAAGAAAAACACCAGTATTTACAACCAATGAAATGACTTATATTAGTTCTCGGAATACTTAGCTGGCCTCAAAATCAAAAGGAAAACAGACACTCATTTATCACAAAAATCCAAATCGTACATTTCCAACTGCTCGGTGATCAACTTATCTCGAGCTTTCAGATTGTTCTAGTCATTATCTGAAAAAAATGAGACAACAGGGACTGAAATAAAAGATCATGTAACTTTTTAATAGTGTGCACAGTTCAACCAGACTAAGAATTTCAAACAGCATAAATCACATAAAATTTTCAACAAAAATCAGATTCTGGCTTAATAACGGGTGAAAGTCAGTTCATGGCTATGTGTTCCACCCTCCTCAACGGGCCCATGGGTTGGTATGTCATTTGAAACCGATCATGTTTTGTGTGAAATTTACATCATATTTCTATCGCTGCATGCAGAGGGCCCGGAAAACCATAGTCAACACCAAAATCCCCCTCTATGATAACCAGGAATTCTTAGCTAAGTAAAGATAATATAAAAAATCGCTTCTCCCTTTAAACATACCTTCTAGGTAAGCGCCATCAGCCAACACAAGATTCAAGATCTTCTGGTAGAGATGTTCATTTGGCTTGCCCAGGATGGTGGACACTGCTTTGTGACCATCCTCGATGGCTTCATCTTCATCTTCTTGTAGAGCCTGTGGAAAGGTACAATAAGTCACTTTAGTTACCACAATTACATGTACATATAATAAGACTAATCTAATTCTTAAGGATGACCCCAGGAAGGATCAATGAAGCCTTCAGGCCACTAAAGAAATAAAAATAAAATTAAAGTCACAATAAACCCGTCTTCTGTCAAAAATAACTTTTCACTAATAAGGTCCTTTCATACTGACTTCACTCCAGTCTGAGTGGAGCACAGACGTAAACTGCAAACTAACCGAATCGTTCATACCGGGTTTTGGTATTTACTGGATGTTGAAGTAAACGGTAGACAATGTTGTCATCAAAGTAATCGTAATGTATCGCTGCACACAAAGATTTTTTAATGCGACAATTTGGGAACATTTACATGTTCTAATTGACGTAAGACTAAATTTTAATTCAATTGGCGATTATTTGAGCAAAGTATATATGCAACTAATTGTTGATGATAACAGTGGCTCCTGACTATAACTTTGATAGGACGCTCCCCTGTTAAATCCACCTGTTTACTGTGAAGTTAACTGGCACTCCAGGATCGAAATTCACAGTTCACACTGACTGCCACTCCCCAAAACATCGACGTGTTGAGGTTATTGTGAGAAGGCCTTACGAAGCTTAGGAAGAACTATAAGGTTGGTTTTTACTTGAGAACAGGTTCAATAAATTGACTTGATAGGCCAGCTTCATTTATGCATTTATTAATGTCTTTTTCTTTTCAAACCCAGAAAACTGCATCTGACTAGTAAGGGACAAACTAAGACCATATAAGAGCCATAGTACGTCATGCGCTGAACATGATATCAAGGAATAACAAAATGTTTTTTGCGAGCACAGAAATCACTTTTCACCTGAAGAAAGAGCATGTTAAAACAAATCTTATTAGAGTAAAGGTCTAACTCAAAAGTTGTCTTGTTAGACAACATGCATGTTCATAATCATGCCCTTTAAATGTGACATGATTGTCCCTTGCGAAATCAGTACTGAAGAAAGAAATCACACTTCTGAAAACGATACAAAAATCATCACAAACACGTTCCTCAAAAACATTTGAAAAGCAGAGTAACTGCACAGCTGCAAGAAGCATACTGGCAGTGGGGGAGAGCTGCCCTACTAAGAAAGCAATCAAGAAAAAAGGATGAAAGAAAGAGGGTGTGAGGAATGGGGGGGGAGGGGCGACAGCATGATAACAGGGAGATGAAGCCTACCTGTACAGTCTTGTACGCCTTCATAAACACATCACACCCAAGCTGCTCCTCTAACTCAAGTCTACTCTCTTCTAGACGACAAAACGTATCTTCTTCACTTTCATCAAACATGGTGTCTTCACCGTCATCTGTTAACAAAGCTAATGTTTCTAAGACAAACCAGATTCACTACTGTCTCCTCCAGAATAGAAAAATTAAACTTGATTCATTGGAATTACTGAATTCACGTTGACACAAAAACTCAATGTCTACTGACTTGAGCTTAGCCATCAGTACAATGAGACAGTGTCAAGCATAAAAAGTTCTATTTTTTGTTAAGTAAAATTCTCTGCATGAGTACACATATAGCAAACATAATTTATTAGCTACGACATCTTATTTAAAGCACAGCTGAAGCTTCAAACCTGATTCCCACTCTTCTTTGCCTGGAATGATAGTTCCGTGCACTTCTCCACTGCCTTCAAGTTCATCCTTCTGGTTACGAGATGTGACCGTCTTAATGGACTTCGGCTTCTCTGATTCAGGCACATTGAGTTCACTGGCTGTGAGAGACAAAGAAAAACACAATAGTGGCACATAAAGCAACAATGATGAGAACTTTGTCAGCTTGTATAAGAGACCGGTCTCCTATGACTAAACCAATTCAAGAAATAGTGCACATTCAACACAAGTAATCATAAGTGAAACATGATTGTGTATAATCCATGAACACTCTATAAGCTCTCAACATGACATACATAAGGTATTCATCGAATAAGGACCAAAAGAAAACAAGAGTGTAAATTCCACATATGCAACAAGTGCAATACGGTTGGTTTCAAAATTAACGTCAATGCGTAAGTACCTTCCAACAGTTTCTCCATGGTTTCTCTCAATGACTTCATGTCTTCTTCGTCTGCTTCACCACTAAATGTGTATAAAGTTAAAGGTCATAGAAATTCATGGACTTTGATATTGGTAAGATCGAGTTCAGCTAATGCTCAACATTTAATTTGAATGCATAAATCTGAGTGAAACAGAAGGTTAAATGAGACTGAAGTAACTTGTCAGTTTGAAGCCGGTTCCTAGGGTTTTCCAAATTGAGCACCAACTGATAGATTCCATGCACTCTGTACTACAAATTTCTTGAAACAGTCATGCAAACAAAATACACACTGTCATAATTTGGGCATGGGCACATAGTAGAAAGACTGTGATGCGTTCACATGATAATCAGGGTGACCAAAAAACTCAAATCCATAAAATTCTTAACTAAGCCTCCATAAATGCATTCACTCTTTTCTGACATAAAACTTCAGTTGATCAATCCAGAGCCTTAAATATACGAACCACTTGCACTATTCTTTTACTTTTGCCAAAAAATGACATTTTTGTACAAAACTTTGTGGGTTTGCAGTTTTTGGGCCCCCTTGTAACATTGACAAGGCAAGATGAGTCCCTCACCTGTCATCATCGTCATCACTGACATCATCACTACTTTCATCACCAGTTTTGTCCTCTTCAACTTGAGCCACCTGACAATAACAACTCAACAGTAATAACGATTTATTGAATTGTATGTTGAAAGTCAATGACTGTCTAAGCAACAACAACTTCAACACACTGAAGACAAGACAGCATGAGGTACACCTAAACCATATTTATTTACAAATCAAACAGGTTTCAAGTTCAGTTTGCCCTATCTCACAGGCTCTATCCTTGAGCCATAATGAAATACTTTGACAATTTGGTAATGTGCTGTTCAATACTCTTCAACTACCCTTCTGCTAATAATTTGAGGTACAAAACTGAATACAACCCAATGCTTCAAACATATATTACTCAGCACTTTATCGTATGCAGAGTCAGAGTACAGATGTGCAACTAATCGTTTCAACATAGGCACTGTTTTTAGAGAGCAATGTCTCCTTATAAGTAAGTCAAAAAAGGATTTTCAGTAGCTTTTCTACAACTTTGTGCACAGGCCACCTGGAAGTGATAACTACAAATACAGCATACAGAACACAATCCAATCAAATGACCCGGTTTACCCCAACATGATCGTTAAGCGCAAGCAGAATTCACCACGAGAGTATTCAGAATGAGCGGTCATGACAGCTTATGACGGCTCATAGCTCATAGTGCAATACAGAGCTGGTTGGTATGAAGAGCAACATACCGTATCTTCATCGGCACCACTGTCTTCACATTCATTATCTAAGTAGGCAACGTCAACACTGACACTGACAGGCTCTTGGAAGAAGAGGTTATCTGCAGCCGTACGAAACAACTTGGACAGGTCTGGCATGGAGCACGTTCTCAACATCTGCGTGTAGTGTAAGTAAATCAATGAAAGTCTGAACATAAATTATTGACTCAGAGTTGACAAACAGTGTAAATGGAAAGTTAGTAATGGTAACAGTGACTAAAATGTCATAACAACAAGTAAGAGTTGAAGAACTAAATTCTGAATCTGTGAATATCCATTACTGCAACTGTCCATCATTTAGTCAGTCAATCTGTGAACAGATTTTGACTAAGTATTCACTCAATAGTGGAAATGGGTAATAGAACAGTTAATACCATCAGATATCAAAATACAAATGGAAACCAAGAGAACCATTCACCATGCACGTACAAATGAAATGCATTCAAAGTTAATGACTAACCAGCAAGTGTATCTATGCATACATATGTCATCCCACTCACACAGCGTACTGAGTGCTTTCTAGTCCAAGTAAAATCAAATATTTAATCACAAAAAACACAGTATTCTTCAGGTCAACACAGTCTGTTAACACACATCACATGACCTAATTCAAATTAACTTACTGAGCGGTCAGCCATATCAAAGTGACCAGTGGTCACACCAATCACAACTCCTGCTGAGCCCCCATGTAGACTTGACCTAAAAAAAAAAACAAAATTGTGTAAATTGGCAAAACTCTTCTACAGCAACTTGATCATTTTTTACACAATCCAATTATATCGAAATGCAAATAGCATAATGGAACCATGCTAACTTAATGTTTAAAGCAAAAGAAAGCTTATCTACAGTTCATCAGTACTATTAAAAAACAAAAGACAAATCATTTAAAACTTACAGTTTTGGATTTGTCTCCCCTTCACTTTCATCTTCGTTTTCTATCTCCTCCACCTGGAGATCAGTCATCTCCTGTTTCGTCTCATCCTCATCATCATCCAACTGCACTCGCTCAAACAGTTTCTGTGGTGAACCAGCCTTTGGTTCCTCCCCTTCCAACGGACTAGCCGACTTGCGTCCAGCACTGGCATCTTGCTCTGTCCGCTGGTCACGTTTGGGTGTTTTTGGGGTTCTTGGACGAGGACTGGTAGACTTCCTGCCTGATTTAGCCAGCTTGTCACCAGCTATCTCAGGACTTTCGCTCTTGGGGGTTTTCGGTGTGCGGGGACGAGGAGATTTGCGCCCTGTTTTCTCTAGGCTCTTCTCCTCACCCCACGCTGATTTGGGCGAAGCCGTGGGCTTGGTGGGTGACAACCCCTGTGCCGAGTCAGGTCTGTCGTCTGCAGCAGATATCTCAGGTATGGAATCGACATCAGGTTCTGCGCAGAAATGACATGGTATGATAGTAAACCTTTACACAAGAATAACACGACGTCGGTCGTTTGAATAATCATAGGTTGGTTCTCACGGTACTTCAAGTGCAATCTTAGTCGTATTAATGTGGCCCCTGATTAGGCATTTTCCTTATTCAACAAACACAAGGTTATTTGCATTTAAGTTAATGCCACCTTGTAATTTCCTGAAAATGACTTCTTCACCTGATGTGGCAGAAAGCAGTGCAGTAAAACACAGATCTATGTATTAAGTAAATGCTGTGGTATATAAACCAGGGCACTGCTACAGCAGGTCTCAGAGATAAAGGTACAGCACACATCACGAAATTTTGTCCGACTGGTTGGCTAAGAGTCGACGACCGGCGGTTGACCAGTCGGCTAATTTTTAGCGACCGGCAGCAGGCCGCAGAGCCGACTCATAAGGGGAACCCCCAGCCGACTCTCTTGCCGACCAGCCATCAGCCCGGCTGGTCGGCTGTTATTTTTAGGCTAGAGTTCTGTAGCAGTTGCGTAATAGGTTGTCAGGCTGATACCGCTTTGCGTGCCCATGCATATTCGTCTCGGCACAGGGTCAAATAAATCAACTAAGTTTTACTGTGTCTCCCTTACATGAGTTCCCATTGGTTGAGTAACACCACTAATTGGATGGTTGAAGACAAGTGGTAATATTGAACATTGGATTATGGACAATGCAACAAGTTTTGGATAACAAAACGTGAGACTCGTGACATTAACAAGTTGAATTTGATTGCCTGCTTCCCGATCAATATAACGCCGTAGTCATTTTGTAAACACAGCTATTTTTGACAGTCTTCACCCACACTTGTTTTTTGTTTGTGTTACGCCAAACTCTATATTTTTGCGTTTTTAAAGTTCTTCACGGGTCTCCTATCATGTGCCCATTATGATGGGATAGTGACTGAGGTGTTGCAACAAAGAACTTTTACTCCAGGGATTTTATTTTCATAGTATTAACCCTTGCAGTAAAGACACAAAATACATGGTCCTGTATGCCCTATGCCCACGGACTTGTAAGGCTCTAACTTTGAAGTTATATGGTTTCAATTTCCATGAACTTAGACAGTGACATCAAAAACAGAATTACCACTGTTGAGGTTACAACCAATTTCAGCTTTGCGCATTCCGTTTCCATGCATCAGCATCATTAAAATCTGCGATAGTTACAGGTATCATTTGGTCATTCACGTAGTTTTCTGACAACATATTGACATTATAAAACAATTTTGAACAGGAAGATGTGAATACGTGGTTAAGAGATATGTGTCTCTACAGGGCATTTGTGCATGAATCTTTGGTAAAGCGATTGCGATGTCTAAAAAATAAAAGAAAAACAATACACCAAGGTGCACTTTTTGAGAAGCAAAGCGTCTAAGGATGTTTATAGCGCATGATCTGGCCACCTTAGGTAGTAAGTGATGCTCAATGACATCTGGCAACTATGGCGGCAAAATAAAAGTAACATGCTTGTAT
>NMRA01000510.1:126971-202216 GCA_002633005.1 Phoronis australis
AAAGTCGGCTTTTGAGGGCATTTTTAAAACTTAATATGTTTGGTTGATGCATTCAGTCAGTGCCCAAGTCTTACATCAAATGTACGCGTGGGCAGAAAACGTATCCGCGTAAAGAAAAAGTTGCGTTTTAAAAACTTTCGGAGCCGTGTGTTGTCACGGTCCTACATTAATCACAGCATTTCTTCAAAATTCAGATGAACAAAGTTTACGGCATACCGACTACAGAGTCACGGTCTTAGGCATACGTTGTAATATCAGTTGAATTATATGTAATAACTGTGAATAGCACGTACGCGCACAATAAGCATTCACATTAATTTTATATCTGATCACAATTCTTCTCCTGCTAACAATCGTTTTCATAATTTTCGGAAAGAACGTGGAATAAAACATAATAATGATAGTCCAGATTCTACATTTGAAGATGGCACATGCGTTCATCGACCAGCAGATGAAAGAACACGATGAAACAACTGCCACAGAATTATAAGGGATGATACGAGAGCATTTCAAGCTTCGTGTCTCAAAATACAGTATTAGGCATGCATATTACATCATACCTCATCTCTGTAAAACTTGATATCAATCATGGTAGAAAAATGATTTGTATCATAGCAACAAGAAGTTAAAAAAGCGGTCAGTGTCTGTAACTGTTATTTCTATATTGTTGATTAATAAACGTAGGTGGAAATCAACTTTTATAACATTGATTCATGCCAAAGGTTTGAAATTGCGCCCCCTTAAGAGTTTTGAGTTGCCTAGGTGACCACTAGAATCGACGCAATAAACATATACAAGTTGTTTTTTAACCTGTGTCATAGAAGCGAAAATTGCGTTTCCGTTTGTGAGTGTTCTTATTGAATAACTGGGTTAATCATTTTTTCGTTCTACATGAAATCGCGAATTATCTTGGAACTTTTCTTTAGGATTACATGTACCAAGTTACTCCGAAGATTTTATTTTCAGAGTTTTACTCCTTGTTCTTATTCCAAATGGCTTGGAAGGCTCTAGCCTTGGTGCGAAGCTGTTTACTAAATTAAATAATATACGACTTTGTGCCGATGTAGGTAAAAATTGACCCAATAAAATCTTCGCTGAGTAATTCGGCTTTCGGTGCAATGAAATATTGCGTCACCTATTAGCCAGTTTCTTTTTCCCAGATTCTTCAATCAAACGTTCTCCCTCGAGGCTGCGTAAACGTCACAAAAAATGATCAGAATTGGTTTCACTTCATTTTAAGTTTTTAGAATTTTGATATTAGTAAACCGAATTTTAGAACAAATTTTGCTGCGATGTCGTCATCTCATGGAAGAAAATGACGGCTATTTTTTGCTTAATCAGTTGTAGCGGGCAAGGTGAGTGTCAACTGACCCTCTGATTTTGCATGAACACCCGCCTGTCTTGAGCTTATGTTGATACAAGTTTCACGATGAGGTGGCTTGCATAACTATCCGTGCTGTGTGCAGGTCTGTTGGAGCCCAATACAGTGCCACCTTGCTGTATTTGACGATAGTCTTCATACAGCTAGCTGGCTAGAAAGGAATGCTCTAACTTCGAAATGATTTTTTATTCCAAAAGTGACAACAAATTCATAATGATGACGGATCATGGCTGATACTATAACCAATCACATTCTTCCGTTTTCATGCGCTCATGATCTTAATATCTGCGCTATGTTCTAACCTTTGTTTGTGCTTCTACTAAAATAAACTTTTGTTCTATTGCTGTACCAACATATTAAGAAATTGTACAAAAATGAACAATAATTATCTGTGGGAAAGCGCAATATACAGAGTGATGAAGTGATGATCAAGTGCAATAATGGATGACCGCAAATGCGTGCTACTTGTTGAGCACTCCCTGGCATGAAAACACCTGAGGTCGCAAAACATCCACCATTGTATTCTGATTTTTATGCAAATTCCTTGGTTGTTGATACTTTTTATGAATAATATATAAGAAGTCTCATATCTAGAGTTCGAAATTATGTTTCCGCGATATCATTTTACATTTGATTTTACCACGCCGTCAGCAATTCAACATAAAGTATACGTTGGTTTAATTTCACGCAATTCGTATTTGTAGGTTGATTCGATTTTACCACCGTTCAATAGTTGAATAAAAGTTGATAAACCGACGTCAAGACTCGCGGAGTGGCCACTGGTGAACGAACAGCGAACAGTTAAATGTTTGTTTGGCCAAAGTTCACCTGGTAAGTCATAAAATTCGTCATCTACGCTAGGCGACCACTTTGCCGACCCAAGTGCTGAGCACAAAGGCGACTCAGCAGACGGCTCCTAGCTGACCATTGTTGGTTGGCCGTTGGACAGCTGGACGGCCGGTCGTCGATCCCTCGTCCGCCAATTTCAGATCGGTCGGATAAAAATTCGTGATGTGTGCTGTAACTGGCCAAGTTGTTCTCAGAAATGAACATAATAACATGAATGACATACAGAGTGGCATGAACTGTAGCAGCTTACCCCCTTTATCCTGACTGGAGATGACTATGGTCCCCTTGGCAACCGATGGTGGTTTCGTAACAACAATAGTTGCTGCTGGTTCTGGAAGTAGAACAACAGCAAGTAAGCAGACAGATAAACCACACATATACTGACAATCTCTTACCATCAACAGCACGTGAAGTGCAATAACTGGTAAATCTTTCAGCTGTTAGGACTCTTACACGACAAATCAACAGATTTTCCAAACACATTTAGAACTTCAGCAATTTGAGATTTTTTTGTTAAAAACAATTCCTTTCAGACGAGAATCAAATCTGGTCTTGACAAAAAAGATGGAATTGATAGTTGTTAGTAAGAATGTTTTGAGGGACAATGATGAACAATTCAAAACATACACCGTCTTTCATTCTGGGATTTACGGAGAAATCTTAAGCCTGTAATTGACAACTTAAAGCATATTTGGCATGAGAGAAGGTTCAAACTCAAAGTACATGGACCTTGCTAAGTCAAACAAAAATAAACGCCAGTATACAGTGATGTAAGGAACACAACATGATGAATACATAACTTACTCACAACATAAGTGAATCCAAGATAAGACACTGTAATTACAACAGTCACACTTTTATCAATACTCTGCACAATGTTTAACGTGCACATAACTTATTACATACAATACTTAGTGTATATCAATTTTTGTTCATTCTGCCAAATCTGCAGAGTGTCTGCCACAAAGTTGCAAACGCATACAAACTTATTATTCTTCATGCTTGATTTTAAAACCAGTTGTATTTTGTGATCAAAGTTTTGAGAGACCATTGCCCGATTTTATCACCAAAGTTATGTTCTTGGACACATGAATGAAATTAACTTTCTGGTAAAACCTGTAAAATCATGAAGAAGCAACTGCACATCTTATGTACCTAAAACATGTTATAACTTTGAATGGCAGTTATTTTCAAAAATGTTTTTTTAAAGTGAATTTCTCATTAATTCATCTTCAAAGCTGGTCAAAATTTAAAGTGGTTGAAAGCCTTTCTCCTGCTGATGACAATTGAATTTATACTACTGTTAATTGGCAGCAAAAACTTTATTTATATGTTTAGGGAATAGAGTGGTTACCCATCGGCAACCAGCACCCCGATAAAAGGACCAGGAAGGGCTCGAAAGCTAGGTCCACAAACACAAACAGATCTCCCATAGGTAACTACTCTATCCCTATACTATGCAAGGGTGCCAGGTACGAACATTCATTCTGTCATTTTTTACAAGATACATTAAACAATTTCTAACCAATTTTTAAAAATACATTGAGAAATGAATGCACAAGATATTATATTCAAAAACTAGTTGCCATTTGAAATAAAACGTTCTAATTCAATCTAAGCAGGCGACTTTGTACAAACTTCAAGGGTGTGCAAACTAAGTGTTGTGGAGAGAGGAAGAAAAAAGCTTGTCCCATATTAACGTTGTCTTGCATGTAAACATGCACGTCAGCAGTGAAATTTCAATGCAGTGTGAACTGTCAGTGAATATAGATGGCTCTCACATACATACATACACACCTGAAGGTTTGTCCCCATCAATGTTCATGGTGGCGCTGTCTATGATTTTTGCACCTTGTAAGAAATTCAGCGCAGTGCCTGCCGGACCGCCCCACTGTTTACGCACAGGTAGAGGGCGCTCATCAGGGTTCTTGATTACAATGTCTGCCGCATTGGTAGCTGTAAACAGAATGTAGAGCCAAGTGGCAGAGAGCAAAGGATCCATTGTTTCAAAAAAGGATTGTAAATTATTGTGCTGGCTGATATTCTGCAAGTATCTTAACATCACATAACGCTATGTGAGAATCTACCAAGTAAATAATACCATAGTATCTTTTGCATTGATTAATTAAAAAAATAACAATAATTTCTAAGACTGTAAAACTTAATCTAAAGCTGTAACAACATGTAATGCAATTTTCAGATAAAAAAGACATAACAATCTTAATAAATCTTTCTTCCGAAATAAAGATGAATCAGTCGTGATCAGCAAAATCTGGTACACATCGGACAAAAATGACGTTTAAGAAAAATGGTTCCTGGATTAGTTATTATCCCAATGTTGAGCTGTAACATCCTACCTTCCATGTTTGATGCAGTTTCCTCCAGGCTCATCCCGCCAAGATTGACAGGTGCTCCTCCCCATTTGGGTCTCTCGGCA
The DNA here is from genome assembly GCA_002633005.1 of Phoronis australis. Taxonomy (NCBI): domain Eukaryota; kingdom Metazoa; phylum Phoronida; family Phoronidae; genus Phoronis; species Phoronis australis. Next base: position 131,639 of record NMRA01000510.1, read on the forward strand.
ACAGACTCCTGAGCGGGTTCCATGGCTGGTTGTACAGGGGCACCCCACTTTCCTCTCGCTGGAGGAGCCTTCAATGACAATGCAAGTGTAATAGCTAAAAAAGTACTAGCTAGAAATTGTCAATAACTAAACATTGAATTTTGCGTATTGGATAAAATAATGAATCTGACACAAAAAATCTTAATAACTCGACAGTTTTGTTTAGGTTCACCACTGCATAGAAAATGAATAATGATTGGAGACTGATTTATGGAAAAGAGATTCCAGTGAACTTATAAGAATAGTTGAGTAACAGGTTTTATTCATTAATTGTGTGACTGCAAAACAACGTGAAGGTATTAATAATAAATCATTGAACTAATCCTATGGTGGTACCCTGATGAGATGGAAACAACACGAACATGCCTGTAGTCATGGTAACAATATAATACCGCTGAATTATGTGCAATATAAGCACAGAATTTCATCATACCATCAAAAGTGAACTGGAAAACTGCATGCCATTCCTACTGAATACACAAAATTACCTCAGATTTTGTGGTGGAATACTCTAAAAATAGAGATCTTACAGTTTTAAAGAGCTTACCCGCACACAAACTGTAAGTGCGAAGGATAAAGTGCAAAATTAAGAATAAAAACCTACCTTTTCATTGAGTTTTTTCAGAATTTCTTTCTTTTGCTTTTGCAAAGGCGATCTGCAAAGAACAAAATGCAGCAGGATAGAAGTTTTTCCTTCAATGACCAGGCACATCATCCAATGGTTGTAAGATATCACCAGAGAAGAGGCCAAGATGTGAATAATAAATCATTGCAACTTGTCAAGTCAGTTACGTCATAGTTCAAAATGAGTCTCCATGTCTTTTAACTGCTGATCCTGACCAGCATCAAACTTATTGAAATTGGTTGCGTAGGTGCGGATAAGTCTTGGCTCACAATCACAGCATGTTTTAAATTATTTTTACTGATATGGAAATTTGCAGGAATGACCAGATCAAAGCAGCTGTTTGACTATAACAAGAAGTGCTGACAAGAACTTCCAACGATGGTAATGGTGCGCAGCCACATTGCACCAACTTTGGTACAACACAAGTTTTCATGTTATAGGATAAAACATTGGTAGACCCCAAGAAAATCGAATGGACCACAAGGACTTTGGAAGTTAGGTCCACTGGATCAGAGTGTCTGGAAGTGTAGGGTAAACACAAAGTAGGCCTCTCCTTCACATGCCTCACACAACCGCTCACTTACGAAGCCTCCGACTCTGGCTTGGGCTCTTCCTTCTGGCTTACATCCACCCCAATGGCAGCAAACACATTAGTCATGGCAGGTGGAGGACTGACAGCACCTTGATTTACACTGTAATCAAACACAAGTTTTCGTGGATAGATATTGAAATGCAGTGGAGAGTAAATGTAGCACCGTTTAAAAACTGTAAGATTGTGTAGACTGAACAATAAAAAAAATAATTGCAGGTGATCTTACGCACGCTGAACCAGACATTCACTGGCCGTGCATGTGGGCCCATTGCATTGATCACCTGGAACCATTTGTGTGCTTTATTAATGTATTACTTAAATCCGAGCTGAGGAGCTATAGACCTGACTCAAGGGTCCAGCAGTGTGGCCCAGTGGGACTCGAACCCACGACCTCTAGAAAGGAAAGCGGGCACCTATCATACTAGACCACATTGTCTCCTCTAATGTCTGACCAAAACACCAGACACTACTACCCATAACTGAGTCAGTAAAGCTAAAGCTTGTGAAGACAGCAATACAGAGAACAATGTAATACAGCGCTGCTGACCTAACTGTACAGTAATGCAGAGAACAATGTAATACAGCGCTGTTGACCTAACTGCAGAGCTGCTAGGCAAGTAACTAGATATTAGAATCAACTTGTCACGCCAGACAATTTGAATCCAGCCATCAAGATTTACTGGCTTAAGCATAAGCCAAAAGATTCCTTGCAACATCTGACTTGGTGAACACCAGTTCTCCAAACAAAAAATTCAGATTCTCAGTGACAACTTTAGCCAGACTGGTCTCTCATGCCAAATACCGACTAACAAGAATGTAAAATCTACTTGTAAACTCTTCTTCCTTCTCCTTCAAATGGATACAACATAATTCAGTTTGACAACATACATGGGCTTCTCAGGGGGGGTCACTCCAATAGCCTGCATCACATTGGTAAGCCCTGGGCTTGGCTCCGCTGCAACAGCTCTCTGTGGTGCTGCCCTCTGCGGCGCAGCTCTCTGCGGTGCTGCCCTCTGTGGTGCTGCTCTCTGGGCCCCTCCAACAGCTCTCTGTTCACCAACAGCCCTAAGACAAATAAGAAAGTAAAATGAAGCATACAAGGTTTCCTCTGACAGGAACAATCCCAAATGATATCCAAAGATACGTTGGTGCCAAGGTACAGCATTTCATCACAAATCAATTTGAATTTGTAGTAACAACGACACCAAGGTCACACATTTGGAATCAAAGTCAAACACTGGAACGGAACGGATTGCAACAAGAATGCACTCCTGCTTGGTATGGGACTAGAAGTCAAAGCTTTTCACAATAAAGCATAAGAGCTTGCAAATGGAAATGCATGCTTAAGAAGACAAATTATTATGTACTAACACACAACTAGATCTTTTTCTCTGAAAAGTCACAAATGATCTGGCTCCTGGTTGACACTCAGTGACACCTCAATGGCATAGGATGCGGGGGGGGGGGGGGAGGGAGTTGGCAAGCCCACCCTCCGCAAAAAGGTTGCAGGGGCGAGACAGGTTTCCTCTCCCCAAAATTCTATATGTTCATGAGAATCAATTAATTATTACTAGAAGTTTTGACAATATGCAAACTTTGTCTTAAAATAAAATTAAAATTTGTTCAGAATCTCCCTGCCCGCTGCTACCCAACCATCAAATGGTTCCTATGTCTATGCACTTCAGTAGCACTTAAATTACTGCTTATAATCTTCCTGTTACAAAGCAGCGCGTTGATATGGTATAGTAAGAAGACTAACAAATCTTTACTGAATGATTCACCCACATGCAAAACAAACCAATGGCAGGTCAACATTGCACATTATGATTATTCAAAGAATTAATATGTCATCATTAACTCACCTGCTGGGAGCCTGCTTCTCTTGCTGTTTTCTCCACTGTTCCTTCTGCTTCGCAAAAACATCTTCACGCTTCTTCTCAAGTTGTTCCTTCAACTGTTTGGCACGGGCATCAGCCTGGGCCTACCGTGGAAATGAAGTGCATTTTTAGTAAAGACAATTAAACTCTTATAAGAACAAGAGGGCAATATGAACTGAAACATGGCCAACATAATAATAGAGCATTATGAGAATGACTACGACACATTGAACTTCCGTTACAATCATGTGTCCAATACCAGTCCTATTATGGTATGTTCTCAGTGGCCCCTTTCAAGGAAATTATACAACTGGGCCAAGTTACATACATGCCATCTGGAGGAAACCACCAGTGATGTAATAACATGGCATGTGACTGTTGAACAATGCTGTAACTAGCAACATGCAACAATGGATCTGATCCACCACAGAATATTGGCATTACCCAGCCTTGAAGACTGAGATTACACGTGTGTACTCACCCGCAAAGCTTCAATCTTCTTCCTTCTTGCATCTGGGTCAAACTTTGGATCACCCAGTGCCTCGCTGACCGCAGCACCTTCACCTTGTCGAGCTTTCATTGCTCGCCTCTCCTGGAAATTCTGTAGTCGTATTTGCCTGAGCCTCGCCAGGTAATCCTACGAATAGATTGAATTCAACGGATCTTGGCATGTCGTGACATTTAGTGTTACTGAACAATTTGTGATTGGCAACAAGAGAATGTATTCTGCTTTTTACTACAAATGAAATGTCCTGAGTCACGGAGTTAGTCGCACCAGGAAAAATAAACTTATCGCAATTCTTCACTTATTTCACACAAAAATGGCTATTTCTAAATGCTGATTACCTTGGTGCAGATGCTGTTTTCAGACACTTGCATGTTACAAATCTAGCTTAGAACAGAGCAAATTTTTCTTAACAGTTATTATTATTGCAAAATTTGACAAAATGAAACTTTACTTGTCTGCCGTACTGGGCACTAAATAGATTATGAATTATCACTATTTTAATTAATGACTTAATAAAATAAGCAACAAGTTTGTCCAACCCTGCCACTGGTTCTATCTGTTACCTGCTCCTCCACATTTCTGCCTTGTATATTTGAAGGTTTGGCTTGCTTCTGAACTGTAGGCCCATCATATGAAGGCGGGACATTCTGTGGATGAATAACATGGCGAATATTGTACGTATAAGTCAGCTGGCTTCTCATATCATAATGAAACATTTTGAAGTACCTGGACTAATTCGTAGTATAGACGGCACGTCCATCTGAGGATGTCTAGCAGCCAACAAGATGATATAGCCAAGAGGTATTTTCAAATTTTGTATGTTGTAAACTAATAGTTTATGTATGCATGGTACCAATCAAGACGAATAACTTGTCTGTTTCAGGTGAGCTATGCAACATATTACTCCTTGTTAAGCTATTGAAATGCAAAATCCACACAAACTTATCGAGACCAGGTCATCAACAATGCAATATGGAATGCAAAGTACATTTTAGGTGAATACTTGGAATTAAGCTACAAATACACTTCACTTTGTATTGGTTAACATAAACAGGAAAAAAGGATTTCTCAACTCATGAAAAAACTAACCAGACATTGAAAAGTCATATCAACAATCCTTTCAGACATGGCAAGTAGAGAGCATACAGTATTGTTTACTCAACTCACCTGATGTTACAACTATAATTACTGATTATTTCTTTGGTGTCGATTCCAGTTACCAACAGGTGGCATCTGCTCAGTACCTTTAATTTCACTGAGTAGAAATTTATTTATTACTGACTCTGGCCAACAATTGACCTATTTTGTTGAAAAAATAACAAAAAGAAATCTTATTTCAATAACGCATGTTGTTACTAATCACACCACACATTGTACCAGACACAGCACTGAATGATCACAATATACAATAGGCCAATGGGAAATAAACTGCCACATACCCCAAATACATCTGCCTTGACTCGCTGTCTATTATAAGCAGCCTCTCGCTTCCGATTGAGGAACTCTTCCACTTGCTTGGCCCTCTCTGCTGCAGCATTGGCTTTTTGCCTGTTAGAAAGTTAACGAATAAACTTAATCAATTTGTATTATGCTGTTTACAAGTCTGAAGCGAGTTGCAAGTACCGAAAATGTGGAAAAATGAACTGATATCCTAAAATTCTACAATTCTAAAATGCAACCTTCGATTTGTTATGTGGCCAGGTGTAAGCATCATTATATCAACGTTTCACTGATACAATTTTTAGACTTACATTTTTCAGTGCCAGTTAAATGTATAATGTGGAATTACGTATAATGTATAAATTGTCCATAAAGAAGTGAAAATGGGATTTAGTTGTACTGCAAACCCCATCTGACACTTCAAACTAGATTTGGCAGATTGAGAGACAGATGCCAAAAACACAGACTTGAAAATAGCAAAAGTGGCCACCAGGTGGTGCAAAATAGTAATGGAAATAGGAAGGTACCATTATTTCACTTACAGAAAAATCTTGTCAAATTTCATGAAAATATGCGAAGGAACTCTGAATAAAAAGGAAAACATATAATAGCCAACAGAGGTCACAGTGGTGGTCAAATCAGCCAGAAGTATTAGTCATCTGTAGTCACATTCATTGGAAAATGCCAAATTACTCAAAGACCAAGAAAGGGGATAAGGAAATACAGTTGCGGATGAAAGAAATAACAAGAACAAGCTTATTAATAAATGCACTCACAACTGCCGCCAAACAGGTAATGCTTCTCGCAGTGAAGGTTCAACAGTTTCAGAGGAGACGTGCGATGGAGACTGTTGGCTATATGTCTTTATTTGGAGCAGCAACTAATTAGCAACTGTACCAACCTATCCAGCAATGAATAATTAGTACCATCCACTCACCTGGCTTCTTCTGCAAACTTCGTCGGGTCATTATCACCTCGATCCAGTTCACGCTTCACTGCATCTTTGTCTGGCCAGCCACCCATAGGGCGAGCAACTGGAAGGTCTACGTCCATGGCTGCAAAAAAGTGGGCAATCACTGGAATCTCTTTAAAACACCTTAGGCAAAAAATGAGATAATTGGTTCTGTCAGCCCCCAGACTAACTTTGAAATAGCGCTTCAAACTCAACATCAGGTGGTGCTGGGTAAAAAAAGAAGGACCTCGACCCACTTCAGGTGGCATGATATGATGCTGGGTGAAATAAGAAGTCTCAAGTAATTTCAGCAGACATCAAGTGGTGCTAGGAAAAAAGGTGGATCCGGCCCATTTCAGTAAGAATTACGTAAGTTTTTGAAAATATGCACAATTCAAAAATACTGCATCACCACGACACTTTTCAAAAAAAACACCGACTAGGACCAATGTGCTACTTTTTGGCCTTACAGCACAATCAGTTCATGTTAGTTATACTGAACATGGTTTCGCCAGGTCAAAAGTGCAAGTTCGTTAAACCAAAAATAACACTTTAGTGCTCCATGGCATGACGGACCTTAGAGTGGTTCTGAAGCACAAATAATGTTACTGAACATAGAGGTAGAAAAGAAATGTCTGGCTTACGATCAGGAGCATCACCAGCACCTGCCGCCGCTGCTTTCATTCTCTGCTCTTGTTCTGCTTGGATCTTGTCCAGGTAGGCATGGTACTTGTCATAGTCTCCCCTGTCATTAGCCGCCTGCAACAATAATGGTACAACTCATGATGGTCCTATTGAGAAGGCTCCAGTAATGCACGGTCCAAGTCAATTTTTGATTGTGGTCTCATAACTCAAGTTCTCATTTACCAATGAACTCCGGAGTTTGATCAGGTGTAAGTTTATCCGATCAATGCGCACATTAAGTGAAGGTAGTTCATACTTTCCAGAATGTATTTTGTTGCGCAGGAGTTTAATATTGCTCACAAACTGCCAAGAAAATGCTATAGAAAAACAATTTTAATCATGACGTGCAAAAGTAACTTATTGACACTGTGTCACTATGTTTGTCAAGCAGGAAGTGGATACCTGCCTTAAGAACCAGGAAAACAGTTTTGAGGTGCAAAAATAAGAAATAGGAACGTAATAGATGAGAAAAAACTAATTTGTGCAAATGAAAACCTTGCAGTGAAAGAAAGGGTTATAATGAGAAATTAATTATCTGACCCTCCATTCAAACTAAATGGTCAAAACCATTAAGAAATAAAGATAAGTGATTAGTAAAATTAAAAATTAAGAAAAAAGAAAACTTAATGTGAACATACAGCAGGCTTAGGAAAGACATTCGCTTGTTGAGGTTGTTTAATGGCCGCTGTGCTGTCAACAACCTGCAATGAACAAGTGCTCACTGAATGGAGTAAAAGGATGTGACAGCACAACACAGAGAAGAGTAGAAGTTTGGAAGAGAAAGGTTAGTCACAAGATACACATACAATGGAAAAATAAGCAGAAATGTTACAAATTTGGTGTCAGTGCCTTAGGAAAAAGTGGTTTATTTAAAACTTCAACAAGAAGTGATAACTTCCTGGTAATATATGAGCTGGTCAGATGAATATGAATGTGTAATGGAAAAATAACTTCATTTTGGAAAATAGTTCATATTAAGATGATCACTAAGCAACCGATTTATTTGAAACTCAATGATGCTCTGTTAATGTGAAATCATTTTTGCGAAATAAACAAAATTCAATACGCACTCTTTGTTGAATTTCTGCCGGTGCTCCAAAAAAGGCAGGGGAAGTTGAAGAGCACTGAACTTTTTATAAACTTCAGAAAACTCCGACACAATAATAAGTACAATTACAAGCAGATGTTCATTTCAGTGACGTGTTAGATGAAACCGATGCCGTGCTGTAAATTCAAGAAAACAACACTAGGATTTTTCACACAATGACACCTTGTTTATAAGTAAACTCTTATTAATAGTTTCATCAGTTGTATATCAATTGTAACATGTGAAAGCCAATAATTTACTTCAATTCTCAGATGAAAATGATAAATTGATGACAGAACATGTTTGATTTAAAGCTTAACTTCAAAAGAATTTTGTTATTTAGATGTATTGGGCTAACCAGATAGTCCTAGCAAAGCCTTAGTAAAATAAGAGAACGAGAGTTCAATCACGCAAATGTAAACCCGTCAAATGATAGGTGAAGCTGCCTTTTCATGCCATGTTGCCTCACCGTGAGATCCCAGCACAAACAAAAGGTTGCATTGAGTAGGAGCCTGAATAGAACACCATTGCTTTGGGGTGTTATTCACATCTGTTTGAATTAAAAGGAGATCCTCACGATGATGTAGACAAAAGCAAGCCAATACGAGTAACAGTTCATTACATTTGGAAATTTCTGGCACTAGTGGGCTCAGAGCCATGCTCTTAACATATTGTAGGAACCAAATTTACAGGTGTTACTGTTGAAGATAGGCTTTAACCCTACTTCAAAAGTTTTCTCTCATGGAAAACAACAGTTGGTCTCTATTTTAGGTCAGAGTGTGTGAAAAGTAGAGAATAGGTTAATAGGGAATAAAACATTTTAAAGACACTCTTTTCTCTATCTACTTCAGTACAATAATTCTCAACAATAGACAGACATCAAAATACTGAGCAATATTCACAAATTCCACATCATGTATTTAATATATTCTTCCTCATCAAATTTCCAAGCAAAGTCAAGTTCAGTAGCAGCCACTTTGTTAATGCACCACCAGAAATCATAAAATTAAAACTGTAAATTCCACAGTACATTCCGTTTATTTCCAAAACTTTTGATGTCTCATCAAAAGAGCATCAGAAAGCCATGATAAAAATTGGTGTGCACCTATTCTCTTTCTATATAGTTTTTCACTAAAATGAACCAGATAGAGTACATGAAGATTTGAAGCAACAGCTCTCTAACAGAATAAACTAAAGACTACAAAGAAGATACAAACAAACAAACTAACAAACAAACAAACACACATACAGCGGGTTTGGGAGCTGGAGCAGGTCTAGACGGAGCTTGCCTTGGACCTGGCTTTTTGTCATCATCCTAGAACATAAAACACACAGCACTGACCAAAAGAGCTCATGAGCCTGCACACACAAGAAATAAAATGACCGCTGTGAGAAATGCATAAGCGAGTTGCCAAATGAACAATGATAGAGCTGTACAATATCAATGCGATAGAATAAACCACACACAGCACCAGATTTGAAATGTAATCTCCACTTAATGTAAAGGTGTGTTCTAATTAAAATTCACATCACCTGCAATTATTCTGTTAAAAATTACAGCCGGTGCACTAACCAACATACATATCAAACTGAAATTAAACAAAGAAATGTTGGAAGTGACAACCATGACTGCATTGACAAAGATTGACAATACTTACATCTTCATTAGAGTTGAGTGAAGACACCAAATTCTTCCATCCCTCTTCACGTGCTTTGTTCATTCGTGCAACCTGAAAATGAAAGTTATGGAATAATAACAGGGACATGGCAGAGCGTTGATATGCACCCACCGTGTGCGTCACCTACAGCACAGATAGAGAAGACAATGATCATTAAAACATTCCCGCAATAATAATAGCCTCTAAGGGGTGCAAAGCGAGTCAGACATGCTCACCTTAATAGGAACAAATCTGCCATCATTCATCACTATTCTTCAAGAATATGGCCACTAGGTGACATATAAAATGTTGAATCCATCCGAAAATGGAACGGTGTTATCGTTTCTTCAATAGTGTACCTGCACGCCATGTTTCATGACAATCCGTCGAGGAAGTCGGAAGATACAAAGAAAAAGGTAGAACAAAACTAAAATTGCCATTTGGGGGCAAAACTGTCAACAGATCTGTCCAAAAGTCGTCACCATTCATAGACACGTGCCTAGAAATACAGCAGACAAATTTCACCAAGATCCTGTAAGAGGTTTAGGAGATACAGCTGTGGATGAGATAAAAACAAAACTGCCACTAGGGGATGCCACAGTAGTCAGAACCATCCAAAATCTTCATCAGCTGTGGTCTTCAAAGCAGTAACACGCAGCTTTCATAATACTCTTTAGAGTAGTTTGTCTGATGGACAAAATAATAAAAAGGACCACTAGGTGGTATACAATATGTCAGAGCTACTCAAAAAATAAAAGGTGTCATCATCACTATAATCAAAACCAAATTCCATGAACAACAGTCAAGGCACCATGGAGATACAGAGGAAAAAGTAAAGAAATAATAAAAGTTACCACTAGGGACATAATGGTAGTCGCATCTGTGTAAAAGTCGTCGCCATCTGTAGCCACTTTCATAGGAATACACTTGCCAAGTTTAACAAAAGTTATGCAAGGCATTCATAAGATACAGCCGTGGATGCAAAAAACACAACTGCCACTAGGAGGCAGAACAAGTCAGAACTGTCCTCTCTCCAGTATGAACACATCAATCAATTTTCACAAATGTTTGGCCGATAGAGATGCGGACACCACAAAACAGTAAAAACATCCAATGGAAGGTGCGGAAAACATCCAATCCATCCAAAAATGAGGGGCACATGAAAATATACCCAGGACCTTTGAAGATACAGACTGAGGTAAATGTAAAAATAAAAATTACTGCTATCCGTCTGAAAATTCGCTCATGCTGCAAAATTTCCCGAACACCCATCATGAAATTTTGGAGATAAAGTAGCCTACGCTGTATGGAGATAATGGCATAATGCATTCATACATAAATATACAGGTGTGTAACAATAACACATCAGACATAGATATTAACTGACCTTTAGCCATATTATAATCATTTGCCTAAACATAAACTGAGCTAAGTGCAACGTCTTGGTAATTTTACTAATGTCCTAGGGAGTGAAATGTAATTAACACTGTAAAATAATTGAAGATTTGCCAGACGTACAGTGCAAAAGTCAGAAATTACACTTTTCAAGTATAAACTTAAACTTTAGTTCATAAAATAAGAATTATATTCGGAGCCAAATGTGACTAACCAATGCAAACATGTGAGCCTTCACATTGATATCTCATGCTAAAGAGTGTTCAAGAAACAACCTTACCCTTTGTTTCTCAATGAGATCTCTATGTTGACGGGCGTAGTCAGCCTTTCTTTGCTTTTCACGTTCTACCAACTCTTGACGTCGTTTGTTTACATCCTAGGCAATACAACAAGTAACTTGTACAATAGTTGTACTGAGAGCCATTACTGATGTTTGCATCCTAGGCAATACAAAAAATAACTTGTACAATAGTTGTACTAAGAGCCACTACTGATGTTGACAACCTGGGCAATTCAACAAATAACTGTTGTACTAACTGAGAGCCATTGCTGACCAAAGTGGCCGTTAGCAATTGTACAAAAAAAAATTAAAGATATTTACGAAAGTTTTGATTGCTAAGTTCATATTTACACATATACGGTAAAATCTTGTCTGGCGCTAGCTGTGGAACAGAACTTAAAAGAAAGAGTAGCATGAATTTGATGTGACAAGCCATTCATAAAAAAATTTCACTTTTTCCAAACTGGATGATACCAAGTACAGGCCTGAGACATTTTCAGAGGTAAATGACAGGAAAGCAGAAAACAAAATGTTGTCACGTTGCAAGTCTGTCGTCATCAATATAACAGTGTTTAAACATTATCAAGATAAAAACAATGTTCAACATGCAGTAGACTGAATCATTACACAACTACAACAGTGGGAATTTGATGCAGTGAGCCGTGGATACGATAATGATAAATTTGAGGTAGTCTATTCACAGTCCGTGTATATTAAAGCTGGCTGTGTCCACTGGGACAGTGTGTTCTGGTCATCACATGGTATCATCATTCTGGGGTTATCAGGTCTGGCTTAAGCCAGTAAATTTGATTACACAAACTTACTATCACTGCCCTGGTGGTCCAATAAAAGGGCGATAAAACAGATTCATAAATGTAAACACATTTGAAAGCAGCAGACAATGTGTTTTAGTAACATTTGAACAAGAATTCAAATCTAACCAACCCTGAGCTGAATTTTCCTAATGTTTCCTCAAACAACAAAGCCAGTTGCATGCTCGTATCACCACTTACGTCATTCCTCTGATAGTTCAGGGCCCCGGCTACACCACCTACAGCGGGAACAACCCCACCACCAGGTTTCTTCTTGTCTGCAGAACTCCTGTACAATATTGGAATATGCTGAATCATTAAATAACTCAAACACACACACACACACACACGCACACACACACACACATATCTAAAGCGAGTCACCGGATGTGTTCTGAGTAGAAACGATAATTCAACTGCTTTCACTAAAACCAGTGAACTTGAACAAAGAGCATGAAAGAAATGTCCAGGAAATGGAAACTGACATTTCATAGGTGTTAGTAAGTGATTTATTCACTATAATTAGGATGGGTACCTTTGACAGCTACAAACACATTAAACGAACACACATGCACGCGCGCATGTTGGTTTAAACAAAATGCAAAGACAAGAGAAAAAAGAAACAAAAACTATAATTCAACATGTAATGCATGTTATGGGCAGAACAAGGACATTTTGCATAGTGATTGTTTAATATACCATGATTTTGAAAGGGTACTTTGACATGCCATCAAGACAAAGGTAGAACTAAAACTCAGGCACATTCACACTTTCAGAATGACAACAACAGTGAAATTGACGCCAGAAAAATCTATGATCATGATTGTGATTACAATGAAAGTCAATACCAAGGTGACTATTGAATAACAGAGTCCCACCTGTTTTCTTTATCACCACTCTTTCTCACTCCCACTGCTGGCTTGCCGTACACACTAGCTGGATTATACTTCTTGGATGGAGCAGAGATGGGACGTTTGGCAGCAGCAACTGGAGCAGGCTTGGCTATGAACAGCACACAAACGACACTGTTAATCAATTACACAATACGAGAAGTTCATAGTTTTGCTTTAGTTTTTGCTGACACATAAAACACAGTAATTCAGAACAAAAGACGTCTTGGCAAGAACTAGGGATGTACTGTAGTCAGTGACATAAAATAACCCGTAGGTAAACAAGGTTTAAAATTCAACGTGCCACTGGAACAATGAATATAATTTTAGTGTGACGGGAGGTAAAGTTTAATTGCAGGTCTGCCGTGGGGTGCACATAATTGTTGAAGTTCTTGGCGATACCCTCCCGTCCTTAAGGCTTTATGTACACACACTTGGGGATAACCATTGTAAAATTGAAAGTTTCCCGTTGTCAGATTGTTAGCTGTACTTATCTTAAACTTCAAGTTAAAAGTTATTCATTTCAAAATATTAATGATAGTTCTACACACAACCGACAGGTGTCAGGACATACCAAATGGCTGCCTTCCTCCTGCTGGCCCTAGAGGGAGCTGCTTGTGGATCTTGTGACCGTGCATCACAGTATGGCTAAACTCACTCTGTAATTCCTGTGAATGAATAACTACCAGTGATATTGTATGCATAGCAGTCAAGCCACTTTTTGACATTCAAAGCATTGTACGTTCCATGATTGCTGTTTGATGACTTCGTAATCAAATAAAAAATAAATTCAGCATAGTTATGAGGCTCAACTGTAGATTTGCAAGATAAGACCTGGGCCCGGTCTCCAATCTTTTTACTCGAAATGGAACTCGAAATAAGGTTTGGCATTTTCTACTCTACTTTTGGGTGAACTCAAGATAAGTGTCTTTTATTCTATGCTCAAGTACACAATAACTTACGTAGATAATTTATTGCCCTTAGTTCACAGTTTGTAAACCCAATATTAAAGCAATAAGTTCGAGTTTGAACTCAAAATTTCGAGTTTTTACTCGAGTTAGTAGCACGAATATAAGTGTCTTCAAGGGTAAACTTGAACTAGAAACTCCTATGCATAAACTTTTATGTATTCGAGCACAGTCTGATAACCAATTATCTTAAGTTCGCACGAAAGGAGCAGAGAAATTGCCAAAAATAGTTTCGAGTCCGTTTCGAGTACAAAGATTAGAGATCGGGCCCAGGTTGGTAAATGATGTCTCAATCAATGTAGAAATGTGGAGAGACATGAACAGCATTTTATTTATGAACTTCAGGATGAGAGAAAAGATAGTTACAAATTTTCATACCTCAGCCAATGAACATGTCAATATTGCAAAAAAAAACATTTTGTTTACTTCCAAGACACCAGATTTATTCAAGATGGCGTTTTGTGAAGCAAGCAGACACAGCAACAGTTTTATGAAAAAAAAATGCTGGAACCACATCTGAATAACATACCTCAGCTCTCCTTATTCTGGACGCAAAATTAGATTAAAACATCGACTAACCGTCTCTGACAAAAACTTCTGTATCCGTCTCTGTATGAAGGGTTTCTTAAGCACTGTGCTTATGGATGGTCTATCCCTAAAATGGACATTGCACTAATTTCAGAAATCAATAACATTACACAGTGTAAAGTAAATGACTTATAATATCAAACAATAGGTAAGCAACATACTCAGACACTATAACTGTGGTGAATGGCCTTCAGTATGGTGCAGTAAAGATTGGTTAAGATTAGATATAATCACTGAGGCAAAAAATGGAGGAAAATATTGCACACAAAACAAATGGAATGATAAAAATAATTTTTTGACAATGTTAACTTTAGAGGGGACCTCAATTAACCGAAATATAGTTTTCCAACTTTAATCAAGGGTTGACAAGGTAGGCTCATAATTGTCCTTTGGAGGAGCTATCGAGTAATTGATTTTAAATTTCTTATAATCCGGTTACTAATAAGTCACATACGAGTATACTTCAGTACTGATTACTTCGGACCACAGAATGAACACGACACATCACAGTTACCTGGGATTTCTCTTGAAGAGTTGACCTACTAACATTCTCAGTTCGTAGCTATACTTTGGTGCTACAGGAGGATATGAACCTCTGGAATTGAAGAAGAAAAATTATTCATATACAGCACATTTAGTAAAGTCTGACCAACACTGTTTGCTGAACAAAGCATAACAAATGAGCCTTTCTGCGTGAGGGGTCCAAACTCGTTTGAGCCATCCACAGAACTGACGTGAGCTAAATGCATCAGTCCAAACTGGCCAACCTCAAAGTAAGATGAAATAAAAATGTTAAGCCAAAAGTAGCACCAATGAGCTCCATTCTCACCTCTGGACAAGCACAGAAAGCAATTTATCTTATTTCAAAACTCCATTTGTCGTGACCATGGCAAAATTACAACGAAATATTTGACACTCACCATTGTGTGAAATGGGATGTCCAATGGTAATAGTCATATTACCTTATAATACATAGGTCTCCATATTCCTTCAACACTGGCAGATGACATTTGGGTCTAAAAGTTTCAGTTGGCCTATTTTTCTATTATTTTCTGACATGAAAAAATTTACTACTCCATTGTTGACATAAATAAAACTGCAGCTTAAATTTTCAAAATGTTGTATCCATGAACCCAAGTATTTACAGACTTGCACTTCATTTCAGCAAAAGTGATAACCAAGGATAAAATTTCTTGAAAAACAGTTGATTTTGTATTGAACCATTTTCACATGTTTCAATATCAGAGACAGGTTGTTTGCACAATCAAACTTTCATATTAAGTGTCTGTAATTGGCAGATTCTGCCAACTTCTCAAATCAAACTTGGAATTTACAAAAAGCAATTTTATATTTGATAGTAAATTATGTAGAAACCAGTAAACAATTGAAAAATGTTAAAACGTGGGAGAAGAGATGGTAGTTCTGAACTGATGCCGCAAACGCAACCAGCATCTCATAAGTTACATCCCATGGCTTCTTCAGTGTCTCGCATAATAGAGGACCAGGCTTTACACAAAATGGAAAACAGACAATTCAGGTTTGGAACTGGTTTCTCTGTTCTTGAAAACCAAAAACCAGGACTGTAATTATGTATTAATTGTTATCATCATCACCATCACCATCACCATAATCATCATTATTATATTATTATTATTACTATTACAAATATTACTACTCCTACTTACTAAATGTATACATATGCAGTAATACTGAACAGGGTATGAAAGTCAGCAACTATGAAGTCGCGAACTGACCTGATAATCTTTAAGACTAGATTCTTCATGTTTCCAGCTTCAAACTGAAATAAAACAGCAACAAACAAAATGAAAGCACTCCTGATGTTGACACTTACTTGAGTAGCCAACATTAAAGTGGGATGACCATTCACCACGCAATTATAATAGGAATCTCTGGCCACCAATGTAGGAGCACAGAGATTATATTGCAAATAAGCCCCAGAAACTATCTTTAAGAGTCAGAGCTGAAATTTTCAATAATTTGTAGGGATTTGAAAAGTAAAGAGGGAAAAACTAGGACTTCGCAAGACCCAGAACATTTTCACATGACAAATAATGGCCATATGGATAGCTTTAAAAATTAAAGCCTTTCATACTATCATTTTCAGATGACAAGAAGAAACAGCTATGAGGACTTTCTGTTGAGAACTTCTGTTTGTCTATGTTTACAGTTACCATAGGAATATATACACTTTGAGGCTTTTCTTCAGTCACCATAAAATATATACACTGTGAGGCTTCCCTCCAGAACTTGATGGAAATCCATTTTGAAGTTAATGATACTTACTGCATGCTTCAGTGTCGCAAGCTCATATAGAACACAGCCAAGAGACCAAATATCACTGGAACAGGAAAGGCATTCAAAATTAACACTGAGACGGTCTTAAAAATCATTTTCACAGAGCTGTCTGTCACTCAATATCCACCTTAACTGATGCATAACTGATGACATGTTGATGGGTGAAAATGAATACAGGTGAATGGGACAAACACCTTAGTGTCCTAATTTGACACGAGCAAAATGCTTACAGCTTCACTGATAAGTAGCACAGAAATGATGACATCAATGGTGGCTGTTTACAAGTACCCATAGCGCAGTTTTATAGACAAGAAAAAGATAGATACTCCTATCTGGAGACAACTGGTGTCTAAACCCATTTTTAACAATCAAGACTAGCTTATGAGAGTCTAGTTACAGAAAAACATATTGATATGTGTGCCAGTAACTTTTACCACCTATCATAAGAATGGTAGACATATCAATTCCAATAATTCAAATTTTTATGCGACTGGAAGCACTTAAAAATTCTCTGCTACATAAAGACGCACACACGGAAACCTCCATGCAGCTAAAAAAACCATAAGTGGAAACACATTTCAGTAAAAATTTGCAGTTTTGAAAAACACAACAGCTCTTTGATGTCGATACTTGAGTGAACTCTAGAAAATTATGCCAAAATGTGAGAAAAGCAGGATGAACCATTATAGAACAGCAATAATTAATAAGAAATTGGATATAAAAACTAAGAGATTGTTGGCAGAAAATTAAAGGAGTTTAGAATCTACAAAAAATCCTTGCTTGAAAACGTTCCAGATTTTTTTTCAAAATGACTTTGTCATGTTGTCCACATACCTCTTGTTGTTGTAAGGCCTATTCTCACAGATCTCGGGTGAAAGGTAATACGGTGTACCTATGCAAGTCCTAGCCAGTTCCACTGTACTGTTAAGCACCTTCGCAATGCCAAAGTCACCCAGTTTGACAATGCCCGACCGGGTCAGAAAAATATTCTGAAATTAGATCTATATTGATGACTCACAGTTTTAGTTCTGCTTGCCCTCTCAGAGGAAAAGTTCAGTATAAGCGGTAACGTTCAGTATGAGAGGTAAAGTTCAGTATAAGAGTTGACAGATCAGAATACAATATCTAGTCATGTATTTTTACATAACTATAAGTCAATACTAAAAAACTTCTAAGTCACACTGAGAACAAACGATGACAACACGTTTTCTGCATACTCTCAGCCCTCTTTTCTTGGCAAAGAGAAAACGTTTCTCAGCATTCAACTATTCTCAAAGTGTTTTGCTCCAAGCATTAAGTGTTCATCACCATGGTAACCAAACATTTTATTTGATTGATGAGACTGCTCACCATTCCAAATGTGCACACTAGATAAAACAATAACTGAGAGAATTGATAAAAACTTCAAATGCGCTATGATCCACATTTTTACCTGTGACTTTATGTCTCTGTGCAGGATTTTCCGGTCGTGAATGTGTTTGATTGAAAGACATAACTGAACAAACCAGTCCATAATCTGTTCTTCAGGAAATAGAATACCTCTTTGAGCACTGATTTTTGAGTACAGATCACCTGAAGTAGAAACAGTACACACAGGGTCATGCATGGAATTTCAAATACCCTAGATGCAAACTACGCCTTTCTTTTCCTACTTATTCACTAATAACACCAACATACACTTTTAAAACATAAAAAGAGACATGTATAGGTTAATTTACTTTGTTTGAAATTCAACTTTACAATGGGCAGCAGCAAGTTGAAATCAACATTTTTGACAACATTTCACCATATTGGGAATCCTTTTTTGATATTCATTAAAATGCAAAGAAGCTCAAGTATTGCACTAAATGTAAAGTGTTTTACCCTATACGCGTGATAGTATGGCCATGAAATACGGGTTGTATTGTATGGTGAGATATGGAAGAACTACTTTTCCGTATTTAGTGAGCATTCAATAGGGATTTTCCCCGTATTCAACAAGCATTGATTTACACGTGGTGAAAATCTCCATTAAATTCTGGACAACTTTTAAGTTGGCTTCTTCTCTATGAAATTAACATTGCCCCTTAAAATTTTCAATTTAAAACTGTTAGGTCATTAGTCTGGGTAACCTTCATAACAGACCAGTGTATGTAGCAGTAGCAGTGACCTACTTAGCTCAGCACACAAGGAAATAAATATGTTATACAATGTAGGTGTTGGTACCAAGTGTGTCATTATATCTCGCCCTCGGTTCAAATACATACGTTGTATAACACACACACGCACGCACGCACGCACGCACGCACACACACATATATATTCTTAACAGACAAATGTGTGGGAAAAGTTCAAAATTGTCACAACCACTTGAAAATCTTGGAACTTGAGGCTATATTTGGTACTAAAATTTGAACTTGAATTTGGCAAGTGAGGTTCTATCTAAAGTCGCACCCAGCAACCTGAGGTCACATGAGCAATTTGCATATGTCAAATACATACCGCCATCACAGAAATCCATTACTATGTACAAGTTAGTGAGCTCTTCAAACGACTCTCGATAAGCGACTACATTGGGGTGTTGTAACTGGGCTAATACAGCTACCTCCTTTCTGGATTCCTCACGCTCTTTGCGGCCCATCTGAAACAAATATGGTACCTTATTTAGGGATGTCAGAATATTTCATAGTTTAACAAGCATCAATTTTTTCCTTTTACAACAACTTAATACAGCTTTGAAACAGAAAATTATTTTCATGATATTTAAGGGGTGCTATTTTTGTCTTTGCTTTTTACAATTCGATTTTGTGCTGCAAATTCCACCCGTACAACACTGTGTGGGCGTTGCCATAGATTTCCTCTTCTAAGCTACCGCAGTTACCCAAACAGAAACTATAGGCTGCTACAGACGTTCCCATTTTCTAAAACACATTTTTGGTGAAATCTTTAAGGATAACTTGCTCGTGGATTTTGGCTATCCCCTCAGACCATTGTCAGTCTTTAAGGTAGGTGTATACACTGATCAAATCTCCAGGTTCCTAAGTAAAATGAGTAAAAAGGGGGTTTTAACTAGTTAGACCTGACTCTGAAAGTGACAAAAATCTAAAAAAAGTTTCTTTTGTAGTTCGTTTTTTTAAAAAATCGTATTTTTTAATTTTCAAAAAATCCAATTTTACCTCGAATTTTTTTTCAAAATGCACAGGGATCATCATCAACTGTTTCCTTACGCAATATTCTACTTATCCATACCAAATATATGTACAAAATCATTATGATCTTGATTTTGTGGCATTTTTTGTTTGCGAGTTGGGGCAAGCACGCCACTTTTTGTCATTTGGTCACTTTCCGTCTAATAACTAAAAATCTGGTCCATTTATCAAAAAACCCTGGCACGCGATTTTACTTCAGTCCTAGAGGATTTCAAATTTGCAACTTTCGTAAAAATTGACTCACGTGTTGTGGAAAAATAGGCCCGAGAATCTTGTCACTATCCTGAAATCACGAGCCGAGAAAAACGGCTTTGAAGTTAAGCGGTCCATCGATTGCCACTTGAGATCAAATTTCGTTCAGAATGCGCGGTCATTATGTTCCAATTTTTGTTGAAGTACTAGAAATAAAGCTGATACTTACTTCTTGTTTAGAAAATGTGACATACCTGTTTGTTTACAGCGCAATTTTAATCATTTTTTCGAAATTGTGAAGCACGACAGACGACCAAAACAAGTATGGCTGTCACGTGGGTGGAGCTTAGCGTTGATCTATTGTCTGCTGTACTGGTGTGCCGACCACACATTAAAACCATGTGTTGATTGTTTATACGATTCATCTGAACTCTCCACTCAGTATAGTAAAAGACACTCTATATGACACAGACCTATTTGTTAGTATTCCAATATTATCATCAACCAATATATGTGTTATATCAAATCGCCGCGTTACTGTCTATTGGCGACGAGGATAAAGAACTACTTTCATAGTAATGGTTCAACATTTTTACGTGCCTGTACCGAATGGACTTTGGGGTAAGAAAATATCACTTTCTGCGCAAATAGGTTCGCTTGGGTGAGATTCTCAAGTTACTAAAGTTTCTTATATTGCTTTCCTCTAGAATCGTATAATATCATGAGTTTTAATTCAGGGTTACGTTTGAATCTATGCACTAGAAAATTTTTGTTATTTTGAACACTGGGTCATTTCTTTGGGTTACGGCCAGTGGCAAGTTAAAAAATCCTCTTGGTTTGACAGCCTAGTTTCTCCACGGCGCGTTCCCAGCTCAGAAGCACGGTTTATCTGCGAAGACTCTACTCTGACGGCATGTAGTTGTTAATATGTCGCGCGCGCGGCTTGTCTTCACAGCGCGTGCATGCACTCTCACCGAATCGTGCAACACCACCCACGTCGACACTCAGCGTCCTCTCGCAAGACACCTGACCTTATATTACCGACTTCTCTTATACTTGCACAATTTCTGCACTGACTCCTCAAGCTGAGTGCAGTGATGGCTTCGGTAGGACTTGGCGTACTTTGCAGATACACAAACAGGCTCAGGCTCGGAACAGGAGCTAGTTCACCATTTCACTACCAACTTTCACATGGTCAAAATAGAATTATTTTATTCTTGGTCTTGCTACAACACCAATATCAGCTGGTACAGCACTCTCGATTGCCCGGTTACGCAATGCTTGTTGACAGGGTTAGATTAGAGCTAGTGTCCTTGTATATAAGCTCCGCCCCAGTTGTCAATCACTGAGCTGGTGAGCACTCAAGCCATACGACTTACTGAAGCTTGGTCAAATATAGCTAAAAAAACAACTTTGGATTTTCAGAATGATTTTATTTTTCTTCAGTATACTGTGCATCAAGAATTAAAGATTAGGATGACATAAAAATGTAAAAAACAGTCAAAAATTTTTTTTTTGTGTATCCACCTACCTTAAGGATTTATCTCATAGTGCAAAACATTAATGACATCAATGTCATATGAAAACACTAAGATTCATCAATACGTATTTTGCTTTTTTTGATTTTCTTTAGTAACTTCAACAGAATTCCACACTATGATTCATACATTTAAAAATTTGAAAGTTTAGTGGTCCCCTCCACTTTATCTGAATCTTTTTAAAACTTTTCAGCTAACATGACAACACTCAACCAAGAGTGTCTCCTAAATTTACACGTTAATGAGTTTGATAACCCAAAATCTGTAAGCAATTTATTTATTCAGGGATATTCCTGACCAAGTTTAATAAAAAGTGTGCCTTTTTTCAAAAAGTTGTTAGCAGCAGACTTTGTGTATTTAAAGTGGTAACATGTGAAACAGAAACCCCAATCGAAATATGAACAGAGTCATGTTCATGTGCAAGTTGCATTTTTATTCATAAATTCCGTACAAAAAGGTAATCAGACAAAAGACTTCAAACAGACTGTTCAGCTGTGGTGACATAAGAATACAGTATTTTTATGTAAAATCTGACATTCCAAATCAAAAAGCAGGCAATCTGATGAAGACTTCAAGTGGCAGTGTTCTCCACGGCCTGTTTTAACTCGACGCTGTAACGAGTTTGGATTTTGCAGCGTCGAGTTTGGAAAATGCGCGTCGAGTTTAGAAAGTGCTGCATCAGGTTTGAACTTTTGTCCAGGCTTGGTATTTCAGCCCTCAACCCTAAAGCAGTGCCTGATTAACCAACATCAAGCCCAATACAGAACTTTAGAGGCAGTCAACACTATATGTATAACTTCGTAAGACACTACAAAAGTTTAAATTATAATTAACAAAATCTGCAAAAAACTTTAAATAACAAACATTTCATGGAGTCACCTAGCTTGCTTAATTGAATGACTAATCTACTTAGTCATTCTAACTTTAAAATTTTGCAAGTCAACCTATAAAAAAGCAATTTAATTTGCTTAATAAAGACAATTTTGATTTTGACTGACATCTAGTGGCAAGTTAGAGAACTTTATGAGCTTATTAAACTTGACAACAGGTGTCACTAAAAACTAGGTCACATCAGAACTCATGTTAGTAGTACTTAATATGTCTAATTGATATTAAAATCGGCATTGGTATTATTAAAGGAACTTTTGATCTTTTGTTTGCTGCTCTTGGTCTGTCAAATGCTTTGGAGAAATTATGAGATGCATTGGTAGGAAAGCTAAACTTTGAAGTGTCTAAGAAGTAGGTCACACCAGTGCAGTGTGCAGTTTTAAACCATATATAAATACCTCCAGCATGACCATGGTTATGGGTAGACGCAAAACAATGTCAATAACTGACATTCAACATTTGCGTCGAGTTTGGAATTTATAATGTGGAGAACACTGAGTGGTTAAGTTTGATCGAAAATAACTCTCCTCTTCCTATTCTGCCACATCTGGATGTCTATTTTTTAGATGTCCAAAAGTTCAAAGAAGACTTTTGTTGCAGCTGGAGCCGAGCAACGCATTGTCATTTGTAAACAGGAATGGCATTTTACGATAAAATATTGGAAAACCTAAACGGCGTGTTAACTTGGTCTCATTGTAATGAAATATGTGACCTATATATATCATTACTCGACTGGCTATAAGTTGACTAGAATCTTGCATTTTTTGGAAGAGTGCTGCAATGTAGTTGCGCTTTTTTAGTTTCTTTATGCGCTAATGGCACAAAGGCATGGGACAGGGATACATCCCTGTTTATTGAAGTGTCTGTTACGCTCAAAATACTGAGGAATTGCCTTTTTACGAGATACATAAGAGAGAAACACACTTGGAAAAATTTCATTCCACCAAGTACGCAGATAAGCAATAAAAACCGCAGCCTGGCATGGCAATGCTGACAGTTTAAACTGTTGATTTTTGTTCGTACCTTGCCCATGTTTATCTCTTTAATGACGAACTGTTTCCCTGGCTGTTCTTTAGACCTGACAAGGTAAGCTTTACCAAAGGAGCCTTCTCCAATCTTCTTCACTTTGGTGTATTTATCCATGCCCATGATTGCACAGAGGTCAGTTGCAGTGCTCAGCACAGCGTATCACAAAGGAAAAATCCCGATTTCAAATGCCAATCAAATGACGGATTTAATTTGAATGGGAGGCTTATTTTTTCCGCCCTGACACTCAATACAAAACCTTCCAAATTACAACAATTTTATGTCGTGTGTCCTATGTCTTGTTCCTAGTTGGACTCAAACGGATAAGCACCAATTGTGGGCATTCGCTTGCAAACGAGTTCAGTTTTAAACTCCGTTGGCAATGAAGCCGTTCTTCTTGACCGCCATATTCGAATATTGAGTCTCTAGAATGAGGAATCACATCTTTTTAGTTTCTTCAGTAAATAAATGAGCTGAAGTAAAAATGAGCCCAATGGTTCGATGGTTTAGCAAGAAATATTATACATTAAAAATAGTGTTTTAAAGTATTTGAACAAATGAAGGTAAGTAAATATTTGTTTTGTAATGTTGTGGTATTGTATTCAAGCACTTAGAGAAACTCCTTGTGGTAAAATGGCTGCTGCCAGGAGCTTACGATTTGTTCCTCAACTGAAAGAACTTCGCATCCATTTATGCCAAAAATCATCATCAAGCAAAGGTGTTAGGTAAACAAAATGTTCTCCATAACTCATAACTAGCTTGTCTTTAGCGAGGTTAATGAAATATTTAGTAAGTGTTCTAACTTCAGTGTGCTTCAGGGTTAAGGACAGTGTCTCACTGACTGACTGAGGTGTAGAAAATTTCGTGATGACCGGGACTTGAACCTGGGTTGCACGATCGACAGTCAAGCATCTAAACCATTCGGCCAAGAGGCAATTGCCACTTGGCAAGCGGCTTAGAGAGGCTTTATCTGACTGTACATGTCGTCACAACCAGAACTAAAGTCACGCTTCACAACACTATTCCCTCTTCCCACAATAGGCGCGCTGCCTGGCATTTAGATCTCCGCAACACCCTAGCGTCCTGGAGTTCGACCTCAGCAATGCTCTCTTTGTGCTCTGAATCCACCAGTACCAGTTCGCCCCCTCTCCATCTGCCGCTTTTCGTCTCAGCCTCAGGGTTAATCGTGGATTTTTCCTTGCTTGGGCGCCAATGTAGAAAATTTCGTGATGACCGGGACTTGAACCCGGGTTTCACGAGCGACAGTCAAGCATCTAAACCATTCGAACAAGTGACAATTGCCGCTTGGCTTGACTGTCGCTCGTGCAACCCGGGTTCAAGCCTCGTGGGAGACGGAAATTTTCTACGACTGTTTCTACTCTAGCTGCAGTGGAGCTCCTGTAGGAGCTTCATACGCCGGAAGCTTTTAATCGGTCTATATCCACATCACCTTGTATACTGTCGATCTCACTTCGCCGAGAGGTGTCGCGTTAACCTGTGAGGAAGGTGAGAAACGACTCAGCGACGTCAGTGGTTCTTCTGCAGAGTGAGTGCCGCTATGGAGTGGTGTATCGTTTCCGCTTGTGCGAACTATGAAGCTACGAGGAAAGCAGGTATATCGTTTTTTCGATTTGCTCGAGAGCACATAATGCTTCGGAAGTGGTTCGCGGTAGTGAAGAATGAAAAGTACGCCGTAATACCAATTAAGTATGAGGTCGTGAAACTTCTCCGTGTCTGTGGCTGGCATTTTGTCTATAGTGATTTCACTGATGATCGAATGCTGGCTTACTAAACAGCTCATGCCGGGGCAGAGAAAGAGACTGAGTATGAAGTCAGATGTTGTGCCTAGTGTGTTTGGGTTCGGTAGGCAGAAGACAGAACAACGCGGATTGATTGTTGCTCAGTTTTTGATTATGGAGAATTGTAGGTGGCCATGGAAACATAAACAATTACAATTAATTCAAGGCATAAGAACATAAGGTTTTATATAACCTGTTTTATGACTTACTCGTTTGTCAGGCTTCTGTTTGGACCTCTGGGTGTAGGATGTTTGGCCAGTTCTTTTTCCCAGTCCCAGAAAGGTCGTAAGGGCTGTTCCAGTAAAATCTGTATGGGAGGGGAGGAAGGCACCTTTTTTTCGCACCCACCACCCATATTTTTCATTTATTTCTTCAGCCTACCACCCGTAATTTTTTATAAGTTTGAAATGCAACCACCCTTTTTTTTTTTTGTTCTTGTGGTTGACTGCACAGGTGCTTGAGTTTATCTGTTCCTCCATCACAACTAACGTCATTCATTACTAAGAAAACATATGTTTCTTATATATGATTATTAGTCATCGAGAAATTCGAGCACCTGTGGTTAAATGGTGTTATGGGCATGCCGATGAGGAGATCGGAGGGAGTGAAAAAGTCGGAGCTCTTTGCAAGTTGCATTTTTGTTTCAGTTTTTGATTCTGTGCAGATTGTTTATAAAATTTACTAAAATTACCCACCATCAAACATTTATGGCCCAATGAAACAACAACGACCTGTAAATTTTAATTTTTTTGAAGTACGACCACCAGCCATTTTGAATTTAAGTCAAACGCAACCACCCATAAATTTTTATTTCAGTTGTGTTCCCCCCTCCCACACAGATTTTGCTGGAACAGCCCTAAGCAGACTTCTGTTTAGATACGGTGCAAAATCAGGATGGTCCGTGAGACACATCTACGCTTCTCCAAGAAGGCGTTTCACTTGCGGAATTTTGTAGCAGCAAATGCAAGCGTCAGTTGTTTCCATTATCGTGCAGTTAGCACACTGACACCATGACAAATTATTCAAATGGTTTTCGGAACTATCCATATGTTTCCACGGCGCTTCTCTTGTATTTCTTGATCAGTGAATTCTGGTTCGAATGGATAGTTTCTGAAACCTAACGATCGATCTGTGAAGTCTTCGTCGGATGAGCACTCATCTAAGTCGGGATTGTGAGTTGCCACGGTTGACGTTTATTATTGTGCGCTATGTTTCAAAATGAATTATTCTCACCTAAGCAATGCTTTTATAAAACTGAAACAAGGATGCAATAAACTAATTGACCGGGCACCTTCATACCGTGAATAATACGCTTACAAGGAAGTCACGCATTTCTAAGGATATGCGGGAATTTTCACCGCTCATCCTTCTGAGTGGCTTGTACCAGGATCAAAGACCGCACGGCACCGGAATCAGGTACAGTTGTGATGACCGCATTGCCCAATGCGAGCAAGACCCAATTAAATGTAATTATCCGACCATAAACTGTATTAAATATCTCTGACTGTACATAATGACGAATTTTCAAAATGCATTAACCACTAATTTTCGTTATAAATGAACACCACGGCAGTATTCAGCTTGAAAAAAAAAATAACTAAGTATGGTTTTGATTTTTAAAAATCGGTGAACTAATAATCTAAAAGCTACAACCATTGGATACAATTGAAGGTAAACTACGATGGGTATTGATATACCCGGTGGATATACAAACACTGATTAGAGTTAACAATATCATATGGATTCAGTTTTTAATATTCTTTCAGTCTCGTTTAACCAGATTTTTGACCAAGAAACAGTTGTTGTGCCCACTTTTCATTTTTTATTACTGACAAAAAGCTAGAATAGTTATATAGTCAGTACCACCGAAACTGTCCAGAGATTCCAAATCTTCAGTTTGGTTATCACCATATTTGCACTTTTGGATATATTTTAAGATTAAACTTTAATGACACATGAAATGTTTAGTGTACCTGTAATTTGGTAAGTTTAGAGATGGTTCACAATGAATTTAACTAATTAAGTTTAGCTGGTGATCAAAATCTACCACTGTTTTGGTACTTCAAGTTTAAAACTTAGATAAAAAGTTATCAACTCGTTCCCGGTAAGAAAAAAAAACTAGTGGGCAGAAGCATTAAAAATTTAATAAAGAAAACCAATATAAAACTTATCGTTCCTTTGTGAAGTGGCCCTTTGTGAAGATAAACACAAGTTAACGTTTTTAGTCATTTTGTAGTATTTATAATGTACCAAGTTAAAACTACTCTCCAGAGTTGCAGGCTATAACTCTGCAAATGTTAGATAAAACCAAATTGGGGATACTAACAACAACCATTGTTGAGACAGAAATGCTAGCAATTACCTTTCCACTTCATTAGCTCAGATCTACATCAATACAAAGGGCGTGCTGAATAGACATCCTAAAAGTTGTCTGGGGCTTAGGGAATCAGAGCTGTCACCAGTGTAAGCGACATGTTGGCCATGTGAGCGCATACTAATTCAGTGTTTGCTGACAGGAAGCTGTTGTGAAACAATATCTTGATTGTATATCCTATAGTCAGATATTAGGGGAATCTTTATTTATATATTCATATACATTGTTCTAATCATTGTTACTGTGCAACTTTTGCACTGACGGTTTTGCTGCGGAAGGGTAACCTGACTTCGCGGCCCCCGATGAGCTAGTAAGTAGATTTGCAGTTTTGCGACTAATTCACCAAAATAATCACATCCACATTATTTCTTTGGCTCACTAGTGTAGTCTTTTCGTGACTGGAAGTTTAGTTTCTAACTTTGGCTGGTTTATGTTCGTGATGTCTTCAGGCCGACCGCGACGGGTCTGATCGGGTTCTGAGCCACTGGCCGGGATAACAAGCGTTTTTGTGTGTTTAGAACTGAAAAAAATCTAAAATTGCAACACACAGGTATGTTCCCCTGTCTGTATTTCACAGACAAATAATTTGAATTTATCACCGAACAGGGCCCAAAATTTCCGCGACCGACTTTGATAAATTGGCCTATCGAACTTTTTAGGCTACAGTACGTTCCAATACCTATAAATCCATAACAGCGAAATAAAACAACTCATTTGTTCAATAACTCGATGTATTTGTAAGGAATTTACATCGTATTTTGTTGATTTTTTGGTGTAAAACAATGAATTCAACGGATAAGCTGACACCAGTAAGTGTGTTGTGAACTGCTGAACAGACTGCGTTCGAACCTCTGACGTCAGTGGTTTATTTCAACACCTACGTTTGCCGTCTTGTGTCAGGTAAAAGAACCGTACTTGCTGCTATCGAGTGGAACTACTCGATCTAAATTGATACAAAATAGCTTGGTTTTGGGGTGGCATTCTCCCTTAAGGAGGAGTTCAGGTAATTTGTTGAGTCGAAACTGTATTTTTTACTCAAGAATTTAAGTTGCCTTATCGACGATCGCGAGGCAGCAACGCATCAGTCAGCAAGTTTTCGTCATGACATTTCAGCACATTTTTTAAAATTAAGATCGTATTATAATTTAACAACAATGTTTGGTAGAAATGCACCACAGTTTTGTAGAAAGTCTGTCATAGGGTACAGATACGTCACAGCTCGTAAAGTTTATTTCATCGGTTGTCGGAGACCGGGTTTCAAGCACACCCCCCCCCCTTTCAAAATGAACTTTTCTATGCACCCTGGGCGAATACGGTAGCTCTAATAGATGGTAATATCAACGCACGAAACGATGATTTTTATTGATCCTGGCAGCAAGTTTGTGGTGACTGACACAAACTGCCGGGCGACAGAATTTCGGGCTGGGCGAGTAGATTTTCTGGCTCACTGACCCAGCTGGCGAGCAGGGTTTTGAAACCAGGGTGTATCCCTGAAACATCACATGCTGCTTGCAATAAGCCCTCAGCATCCAACTTGTACAGGAAGACAGAAGTACTTCTAACCATTTGCTGCACATTCCTGCGATAGATCCTCTCGTGAGCCTCCTGCACTCTAGTCTCCTAGGGCACAGTTAACTCTATCAGAATCATTACTTTCTTGCTGTCTGACCACAACACTATGTCTGGTCTCAACTGGGTAACTGCCACCACAATTTTAAAGTCAGCTGCCATTCCTAGAACACCAGAGACATATTTCCTTGTGGATCTTTCGCCTTTTTAGAACTGGATGAATCCCTTGTCTGAGTGAGTCACCTTTTCCCTTCTCTTTAGATCTAAAACATGTGCTATACACTTCAAAATCATGTCATGGCGCCATGTGTAGTTTTCTGAAGCGAGAGCTTCTTTGCACCTGGATAGAACGTGTTCATATGTACAGTGCTTGCCACAGCCCCTTTAGCTATCATCCTCAGTCATGCCTCATGTTCGAAGATTGACTGGTGTTAGAAGAGTGCCGCATATGCAGCCAAGTAGAAAACCCAGTCTGAATTGGTCTGAAGACTGAAGATCTTTACCAGTTGTGGAGCGATCTTATGCGTTATGTAGGCATGTTGCCATCTAGTTGTGGAGTGTTGATTTAATGGAACCCGTATGTTGAACCAGGCATGTCGACTTTACTTCATTTGTGCTCGCGCTGTCACGGACAGTAAATGCTCATGCTGTCTCGTACAGTACCAAACATAACATGTTGTCAGGATCCAGGAATTGAACCTCGTCTCAGGGAAATTTGTGTTTCAGTCAAGAATTGACTGTGTCACTGTAAGAGCTGTGAACATTTTGCTATTAACGTTTGTGAAAATTCTAAAAAGTAACTGAAATCACAGTAAGGATTATCATGGGACTGATTTTTGGAGAGTAAAAGGCCTAATTTGATTTTTTTTTTTTTTTTAGTTGGGCTAAACGGGGTCAAATGCAGCCTTAACTATGATCACATTCATTAACAATTTCAACGAACTGTCTTTGTTGATTAAGCTGGTCCCAGTGACACAAAAGTCTGTGGACATGTGTGATGATGTGTCTAGTCGGGGTTGAAAATAATTCTCGTTATTTTCAGAGATTTCATTGAGAACAGTTATACAGCTATCAAACAGAATAACCCAAAGTTCCCTATTTTGATTCGGGAATGTAGTGGTGTCCAGCCAAAAGTCTTCGCCAGATATGGTAGGTAATTTTGATACCAACTTTGGAATGAGATTTCCTCTATGTGTCACATATTACAAGTAAGTGGTTTAGGGTAGAGTCAAGAGGTGGCTCTCAAGTATACACAACTTATCAGCCCGTTACCTAGTGTATGGCTTGGTTTTTTTTGAGCTTAAAATTTCTGCTTTAGATGGCACTGCAGCACACTGCATGTCCCAGTGACAGTGTAGCCACTCCATAATTTAACAACGGCTCTCGTAAAACAGATCCAAGTGAACATCTCCGGATTTCATCTGAGAAAGATAAAGTCCAACTTTTCTGAATCCGACTTTTGCATTTCCAACTTACCAAAGTTTTTACTTTTCTTGAAATATACATGTTGTCATATAAATGGCTATTGAAAGACATTATGTATATTCAAATCTTGGGTGCAGGTTCTTGTAGCAGTTCCTATAGTAAACGTTCTACAGTTTGTGTCAATCTCTAAAATTTGGGACACCAAATTCTAACAGAAATTGATTTTTTTTTATTTTAAAGATTGGGCTGTTTTTTATCAACAGTCTGAGACTAGACTTGGCAGTTCATCAAATCGTAGAAAATTTTTGCTGGTGTGCTGTTCTCACCTATACCCATAGTTTGTAACATGGTGGTCAATGCTTGTGTTGTCTGTATCGTTATTTTTGAATTTGGGCTGGCCAATAAAATGCATAATTTTAAAATCTGTTACAGGCTCCAACCTTGTGCAAAATGATAAAACTTTCCTGTGCAAAACTAGAGGACCGTAGTATTAGCATTTGTAGGAGTAAATTGGCATCTCTGGCACCAACCTTTTCAATCAAATATTATTAGCATTTGTGTTCGTATTAAACTTTTTATGGATATTTAAAGCCGCCAAGGAGTTGTTGGACTCTTAGTAGTTGACTATGTACACAAAAATAACAAATAAATGGCTTTGTATGTGTTCTTTAGAAGCCTTTTAAATTGAGAAAATGAATTACAGACTAGTCAACTCAATAAGTTTCCAATTAAGGAAGAGAACAGTGTCAAAAAACTGACATTATTTTTGATTGCTGGAAGTCGACTATGGTGAGAAACTAGGCTATGAGTTATTGAGGTTTGCACTTAGAGCACTTCATTGGGGGCATTTGTTGTTTGTTGTCTCAATTTTTATGCGTCCACATTAATATGTGGGTGCATTATGTTGTCATCTCACTTCAGGAGTCCATGAGCTGATGTTGAGTTCAGGAGAATTCCTATTTTACTGAGTCTTTCCCTATTGGCAATATAGATTTTCTTTCTGTATGATTTAATTTATACCAATTCCTCAATAGATCTTCATGGCATTTTGCATAAATGTTCCTGTGAGGGAAATATGGCACCTTCCCCATTTCAGATGGATTTGGTCTTTTGTGCCCCCTATTGGCCATTTTTATCGTATTCTTTTTTAGTCTACTTCCCTATCAGCAAATCACATGAAGAGTCAACATTAAGGGTGGCGGATGTATTTTTATTGTGGAGAACTTGGCCGCTATTATTTGCCTGCCTGTTCTAGTATAGCGCTCCTTTGTGGCTATTTTTGTTTTGTATGCATCTGCCCCACTATATATAAGATCTTGAAATTTGGCATGTGTGTTTGCTGTTGGGGGAATCCTAGCAGGTGCTGGTTTTTGGATAGGTCTGGCTACTGTGGTGCCCTCTAGTGACAGATTGCCACTGCGTCTGCATTAATATGTGAAAGGTTCTGTGATGGGTCTTCATAAAATTTGTCTCGTGTGTTCCTAATGAGAGCTTGCAGCACTGATTCTCAGATAGATACTACTGTGGAATAATTTGAAAAATGAACACCCCTTATTTCTTTGCATACCAACACATTGCATTGCTCGTTGGGTTTTGATCTTCGTAACTGTGCTTTAGGTTTTGTTGGACCTTATGGACAAGTGTGTGCAAATATCTACATAACTGTAGTTTTGACCTCGGTAAAAGTTTTTCTGTCATCCAAAAATAGAAAGCCTGTAGAATTTCGTATTTGACATTTACCAATCAGTCATTAATTGGATCATGTGGCCATGGCTCTTTTAATAAAATTTAGGAAAAAAGAAGGTTATATTGATGGCACAGCAGTATCAGTAACGTGACAAAATTTCATTTAATAAATCTTAAAAAAAGGTTTCAATTTTCTTCATTATTTTGTTTTTGTTTCATGTCAATTTTCGATTCTTTCATAGAAATCAATTCTTATTTTTCATAGCCTCTCATGATAAAGTGGGTAACTTTTAAAAACAATTCTTGTTTAATTTGAACCTGATCATCAATTTTAGAAGTATGATGTTCTGAACTCAAGCAAAACTGGCCCATTTTTCTAAGGGTACTTCATAACCTAATGTAATACCGTAAGTTAATTGAAATCAAAGTATTCTACTTCTCATGTAATTTTCAATTGGTTTTATTTACTGATATGACTCACTTTCTTAAAATAGGCATAATAGCATCCAAGTACAATATGTGAATCTGATGCTACTAATATTCCAATATCACCATGCCAACTATCAGTCAGTTTCATTACATGTCCACTGAAAGTGCTGTTGCCAAGCTTAGATGTTGTAACCTCTTTCAAGCATACCCAGGTTTTTTCTGCAATCAGTAAGGCCTCTGTCTCATCAAACTCGTTGTCAAAACATCTGAGCCCATCATGATAAATTAAATAGGCTTTAAACACACTGAGATAACCTACTGCTATGGGTTACAGCCTACTGCACTAAATTGGGAACTACAAACCTTACGCGTAAGTAATGAGCTGGCAATTTTCACATGAGTATGACCAGTGACGTTAATTATATAGCTACGAACATTTTGTCCTATCAGCACACCATCCTTTGGCCACATTACGTGACCTAATGATGTGGCCAAAATATGGTGTGCTGACGGGACAAAATGTTCGCAAGATATTTCCGCGCCATATTGAAATAGATATATTTATAAAAATTATATAGTTCATTGATTACAATTATTTATATTAGAATGAACCTAAAAATGAAAGCGCTCCGAGGAGCGAACCTTGGCGAAATTAACCAAAAAGATGACGATAAAGATGATGACAAAGATGACGAATATGACGACGATGGTGAAAAAAAGAAGTATTAATAACATACACATGGCAAACGTAGAGGTCCGAAATCAGTAAGAAAAAGGCTACAGTCTTGTGCGACACTTGGCGAAAATAACGGAAAAGACAACGACGGAGATGATGACGAAGATGACGAAGATGATGACGAATATGATGATGGTGGTGGCGATGATGAACAACATCACAACATTCATATGACGAACTTAGATGTCATAAATCAATAAGAAATAGGCTACAGTCTAGTTCAAAAGAGGATATACCAACATCAATGCAGCAAGAGCGCTCAACAAAGGAACAGCGTTATCAGAAAATCTCAAATAACTCGAAAAGTAGACGTCCTAGCGAAAAATGGAAAACATCTTCTGAAAGCCCGTTCAAAATTCTATCTAAACAGATGGTATCGCCTAATTCCGTAAATTTTTCGAAAAAAATGAAATTTTGCTTATTTTTTAAGAAATTCAAAGTCAAATAACTCGAAAACGGTAAGTCTGAGAAAAAAATTGTTACAGTTCATTTGAAAGAGTATACCTTAGAGAATCCACATGCAAAAATTCACGTCTTTTCCTTCACCCGTTTAAATAGCATCTACGTACGACTGAAAATAGGTCAACATGCACAAGATCCGCCATCTTGAATGCAACTTCCGGTTTTTTGGGTTGATATAATAGCATTTCACAAAAAACTAATATCCGTAAAACTTCAAAGGAATTGGTCTTATAGTGCGCCCTCTACAGGAGAAAACGTTTTTAGGCCAAAATCGAGGTGCGCATGCGCGATCGCCGATATTTCCGCCATCTTTAACCGGAAGTAAACAATTTCCGGCATACTTGTAGCAAACTTCCGGTCCATTTACTGTGCCGATTCTTAGCCTTTTACGTAAAAAATTGTAGCCTCCAGAAGCATTTGAACCTTTAAATGGAAACAAAATGGCCGCCACAGCCGCCATCTTGGATCCGATTTTGACGAAAAACAATAGGCTTCCAGTACTTCCGGAAGTACGTGTTATGTGTAAATTTCGTGATGATCGGACGAAAATTGCGACCTGTATCGTGCGAACAAACAAAAAAAAAAAAAAACAAACATAGTGTCAGAGCAATATACTTGGCGAAATTTATTTCGCCAAGTAAAAAACAAACATAGTGTCAGAGCAATATACTTGGCGAAATTTATTTCGCCAAGTAAAAAAACAAACTTAGTGGAAGAGCAACATACTTGGCGAAATTTATTTCACCAAGTAATAATTTCATGACTTCTTCAGTACAGAACAGGGGAGTATGAATAGCTCATACCTGAATAAGGCAAGTTTTGCATTGAAAGTTGAGTGTTGTGTAAACATAAGCGAGTTGAATATGCTTTGGGAGTTAAAACTGTGATGAGACGGGCGTTGGCAAAGACAGAGGCTCTTATAAGGAAGGTTCATTTGTATAAATTGGGAGTGGGCAGTAAGCCAAACATGACATTGAGATCTGCCTTTGTGACAAAGCCTTTAAACTTTCTCTGAGATACTCTTTCTTTCAAGGGAGTGGCCTGCATATCTTGAAAGTTAAAAAAGTTTTTTTAAAAATGTTTGTATTAATTTTTTATGCGCCCACATATTGATATGGGGGTACATTTTGCCGTCATCTCTGTCTGGGTTTCCGGACATCTGGGCATTCGGCATCCGCATCTCCTTAACCCCGTGAAGGATCTTATTGAAATTTGCCAGGTGTGTTACTATGGGGCTGACAACAGAGGACGTCGAGTTCCGTACCGATCCAAACACCATTGTGTCCCTATTGGCAACATAGTGCTTGATGGATTTTCATAAAATTCGGCAAATAGCTTTTTAATATGGGGGTGATGATGCTATTTTTTGCGGATGGATTTGACAGGTTTTACACCACCTTGTGGTCATTTTTCTTATTTTTGCGTCCATTTTCTGGCATCTGCCTTTCTATCTGCCATACTGCTCAAAGGATCATTATGAAAATTTACAGATATGTTGCTGATGAGAAGGCCATGAATGATGTTGACTTTCAGATGGGTCTGACAACTGCGTTGCCCCCTAGTAGCGATTTTGTTTCTTTTGCGTCTGCGACTGAATCTCCTTAGTCCTTTGAAGGATAATAGTGAGATTTAAAAAGGGTTTGTTCGTATGAAACTGATGACAGACAACCACGGATTTCGAACCAATTCGACTACTGCTCTCGCAGTTTCTTTTTATGTTTTTGTCTATATCTTTGGAGTTCCTTGATGGATTTGCATGAAGTTTAGCTAATAGGTTTCTATTAAAAAGGCAATGATGCCTTCGCGTTTTTGGACAGATTTGGCATATACTGCGCTACCTGGTGGCAATTAAATTCTGAGAATGTTTTTGACGTCCACCTTTGTATCTGCCGAATTTCTCAAAGGATCATTTTGAAATTGGCTTACCCGGTATGCATTTCCGAGGAGAGCACCACTGCTGACACTGATTTTCGGGCAGATTCGACTACTGTGGCAACCCCTAGTGGCATTTTTTTTGCATCTGCGTCTATATCTCCTTAATTCTAAAGATGATTTTGAAAACTGGCGTTTATGTTTCTGCTGTGAAGAGGATGGCTAATGATGATTTTTGGACGACAGACTAATGTGGCGCCTCCTAGTGGCAGTGTTTTAGCGTCTATGGTTGTATCTCCAAAACCCTCTTCGGGTTCTTTATTAAATTTGGCAAATGTATTTATGTGAAGTTGACAACAGACAGTGATATTTGGACAGATTTGAATGCTGTTGTGTCCCCTAGTGGCAATTTTATTTTTTCCGTCTGTGGCTGTATCTGCTTTACCCTTTGCAAGATCTGAACTATAACAATTGTGTTCTTATGGAGAAGGCAACAGATGACAGCGAGTTTCAGACCAATCCAACTATGGCTGTGCTCCCTAGTTGCAGTTATGTTTTTTATGTTTACCTCTATAACTTCAAAGTTCCTTGAGGGTTTTTCATGAAGTTTGGCAGACATATTTCTTTAATGAAGGTGACAGCACCTTTCTTTTTTTGTGATGTATTCGACTAGTGGCCATTTTGATTATTTTTAGTCTGTTTTTTTGTCTTCTGTTACTGTATCTGCCTAAATGCACATAGGATCATTATGGAAAATAGCAATTGTTTTTCTACTGACAAGAGCATGACTGACATTGATTTTCAAAGGGGTCCAACTGCTGTGGTGCCCCCTAGTGACATTCTTTGCATCTGCGGCTGTATCTCCTAAACCCCTTACAAGATGGAAATTTGAAATACTTGTATTCTTATTAACTTCACATCAAGGGGATGGATTTGACTACTGCTGTGGTAGCTAGTGGCAGTTTTTTTTTCGTTTGCTCTTTATCTTTGGAATTCTTTGACGGATTTTCATGAATTTTGGCAAACAGTTTGGAGAGGCGACTCCTTCCCATTCTGGATTCATTATATTCCGTGCCATCTAGTGACCATTTTTTAAAATATAAATTAACAGCCCTTGAAGCAACACCGTTTGTGGTAGTCGTGGGCGCATTTCAACGCTCTGCGTTAACCTTGTATAATTAATTTATATTCTTTCAGAATATGGAAAAGAGACAAGCCAATCGCTGGCCGATTTAAGTAGTGAGCAGGTTCTGCAAACAGTGGAAAAGCTTAACGCAACCAGTTAATTTAAGTTGTGGACTCATTAGACTGGTTGGGAGATTAATATTGTGTTAGTGTGATGCAGCATTCTTATTTGTTTTGTTTAGACTTACTGAGTGGCTGGTGTCAGTCAACAATTATCATGGCTTCCTGCAGGCATTTTGATTCTCAAAATGTGCTTGGCACAACATAAAATTAATCTTGTGCCGGTTTCCCATATGCAAAACTTGTTTTGTCACTTCGTAGATTGGTTCTTATTTACGCAATCAAGCAAAAACATTGTACCTTGACAGTTTCGACTTCTCACAGCAGCCATCTTTGGAAGTTATAGCTATTGGATACTAAGTGGAGTACAACATTTTTGCTTGGTTGCGTAAATAAGAACCTATCTATGTTTTCTCTACCAACCTAATGAAATTATTTAGTGACATTTTTTTGTCTCTATTTTATCACAAATACCCTCCGGCCCCTACCTCTGTCCTCGCAACGTAATGTGGTTACCTGTAATGATTACTTCTACAAGAGTGCAGTTAACCTTTCCCACTCCAAGGACTTGTGCAATTTTGCAGTGTAATCCACCTGTTTTGAGAGGAATTGACTGTTGAAGTCTGTAAAACATGGGTGTTACAGTGTTGATGAGAAAGCGACATTGGTTACAGTCATGCAGGCGTTCAAATGCCTCCAAGTTTGTGTTTCTGTAAGTGTATTCAGAATGACATGTCATCTCCAATCGTATCAGAGGTACAGTTTAATCTGGAGTTTCACCTGTTACTGTTTTAGTCTTATTGAAAGACAGTTGTTTGTGTGGTGATTCCATGCTCCAAATAAGTGGCAGTTACAATTGCAGTTTCTCCTAACTCATGGCTTATAAAGGAAGTCATCATGAAATAGGCTGATTACCATTAGCGAACTTGTCTCTAACAATACGTGCCATGATAGCAGTTGGTTTCCACCAAAAAAATCAATTCAGAAATCAGGCTCAACCTTTATGAAGCAGCCCAAAGTGGGACACCTAGGTCATTCGTGTTGAATCTGTAGCATTTTGACATTATTTTTACTTGCTAGTTCCCTCTATGCTCTGTTCGTGGGTGAAAATCTGCCCTCTGGTAGACAAGTTTGACGCACGTTTTGTGAGTCCAAGCAGCATTGTTCAGTTAATTTTGCATTTTAGATGAGTAAAGAGAAAGTGAATAAATATTACTTTAATTTAGTCAGTGTTTCATTTTATTATTTGACTTAGTCTCTAATACAATATTCAGTGTTCTAGTAAAGGGCATTTTTCGTGACAAAAATATTTTTAATTGTTGTTACTAGCAGGAAGTTCACACAAGTCCCTCGGGCTAATAATTTGGTGCTCACAAGTTCAGTTATTACAATAGCTAGAATGCAAGCTTTTATCTCTGGCTTCCAGTATTAGATAAATATCCTTCTTGCAGGAACTGGCGTTTTGAAACAATGCATTTCTTCATTTACTGCTGATGGCATCCTCGCAATTTACTTGAAGATCACTCATTTTATCTTCCTGGTCAGATCAGGGCTTGGAATTTTCCTCTTTTAATAGAATTAAGTCTTTTTGGTTCCATTTCCTCTTATTTGCTTCCAATTTCCTATTTTAGTCTCCTATTTTTGTCTCTTTTTATCATTATTTTGACTTAATTCATGCAGATTTTTTCAGTTAAATTTCACAACACAAAAAAATATTTCTATCACTCAAGCCTATTTGTGTAATGGTACATAACCTGGATATTTTTTCACTGTTTTGTCTCTGGCCATTCCAACCCTGTAACCTTGCAAAACTTGGAAGTTTGTTTAAACTGAAAACAATTTTGAACAGATTACATGAATTTTGGAAAGGTAAGAAAGATGGTGGACAAATGATTCAGTGCACACCAGTTTTTGGCTTTCAACATCAGCGCCTCCAAAAACAGATTTGTTGGAAAAGAGCAGCCAATGAAATCGAAGAAAGCAGGCGGCCTGACAAAAACAGACAATGGGAGTTGAATACAAATCATTTAGACATCGACAATGGATTACTGGACATCGAAATTAAATTAAATTAAAAATGTGAAGGTTCCACCTGCTTCAAGTCTTGTAGGCATTAGCTATTAACTTATAAACGTGGCCGACGGTGTCGTTTGTGCAAAACAACAACCGATCTGCCATAAGCTGAAGGGAAATCTTGAGTTTTACCTATTCATGAATGGAGTTTCTGGTGTGGCCATTTTAGGGTTCCCAATCCTGATACCGGTGATTTTTAAGCGTTTCTGACCTGTTGAGTGCTTGTATGTTGGTCTTGATAACCGGAAACATTTCCTTGTCAGTAAGAGGCCTAAACCCATTGTCGTCCATTGTCCATCTTAACCAACGGAAATGCAGTTCAAGCAACTGCAAGCGTGATAATCTGTTTGCACTATCACAAATTATAATGTTGGGATTTCAGTTGGAAAAGACGTCCATTCCAAAGAATCTGGTCATGAAATGCCCCCCCCCCCCCTCCTTGCACTAATCTGACAGACACCTCCTGGATGCATCTGNCAGTTACAGAACACTCAAAATTCCACGTTATAGACATACTCTTGTAGTTGTAGCGACAGCAGACGATAATGTAGGCCTAGTTCTTGGGGTGGTCTATTTCAATAGGAAGCTATGAATCAGCGCGGCTTTGCGTGATTTTGCATTTCACATCATAAAGAGTTCCATAGCAACTCGAGTATGAGTGTCATATTTGAGTACGTTTGGAGTCTACTCGAAATCCGACATTAGATACGCTTTTTTGAGTACGACTCCAGTGAGCACGATTTTGAGTATGAAATCTCGAGTATGAGTATGAGTCTGAGTACGGAGATTGGAGACCGGGCCCTGATTATATACGAAGTTAAACTCGAGTACTGTGTCATAAGAACTTTATATCAATATTAAAACATACATGTACAGTTATAGAGCACTATTTACAATACGTCTAGGGTCTAAGGCCGGTAATATTAACCAAAACAGCTTTAAGTTTAAATCTTAACAAGCACTCGGTTCATTAACGTATCTCATAAAACTGGTAGTTACGTCTGAATTTGAAAAACTATCAACAGATGAAACATTTCCCAAATAAACGCGGAGTTGCGTTAACAACGGGCTACCATCTTCTTGGCTACCACCGGATTTATCATCTTTGATAGACCTCCATCTTATAATGGACAAACAAGCATGCACAAATTGGCCGTGTCTGTACTTTCAACAGTAGTTACATGTAACTGTTGCAAATTGAAAACGGTTTAATATAAACATTTCGGATTTTCGCAACTGGAGCACTATTTAGCTCTAAAGACTATTCTGAATAATCAAAAATTTGTTGTCGGAATCGAAGACGCATATTTGATTTTTGACACTGGTTGTTGACTTCCGTCAAAACTCAGCTTATCAATAAAATAATGCCCTTAATCCATCTTACAGTGTTCCTGCTAAGCTCCGGATGTGGCAACGAGGTGGGTGGTTGACTTCTGTTGCCCATACGTTTCTCTCACCACAGGGCTCCGGTAGGCTACAGTACACGACTTGTAAAAGATGTAGTTAGTAACATCTTTACATTTACTTTACAATTGTTGAGCTAGCACAATCAAGACTTGAAGCTTAAGATGAGCCTCACGAAAATGCCCCGCAGGCATTTCTACAAGCACAGTTAAGAAATTTGAGACTAGTGACTCACTACTCTGAGCACAGTTGCTAAAAACTTAGGCGTGGTCACTCAAAAAATTTTTGTGTGATGCCTCATGATTTGAACATAACGGAGAGAACACTCAAGGTAGGACCACTCATAATATCTGATCACTTGTCAATATTGCACATAAATTTCTATTTCGCAAATGATGGTTACACATAATGATTGACACCGCCGGGTCAACAGGCCATGACATCGATGACGGCCTCCGGTTTGGTGGCCAGGCAAACACATCCACAAGACTAGACTAGACAATTACGATATAAATATACAAAGCACACGTGACCACTATATACACATAACAATGAATACCAATACAGTACATGAGCGCACCCAGCTTATGATATAGGTGGGCTCGAATTTTTGTCAATATGGACCTTTTACTAAGAAAAAACGGGGGACAGAAAAAAACGGCCTATCACGTTCAGAGCTATGAATTGTGCATTCGCGCCTATTTAGTGGACTATTGTCTCGTTTTCTCGGACTTTTTGTTTCCCTGAGACGGACCTTTTAGCCCACTTCACCCCCTGGGTGCGCGCATGCAGTATTTAAAATAATCGCAGTGGATGCCTTACCACTCGGTGTTAATTACCGTTGGTGACAATCGACGCATCAGCACATATTCACGTTTTCCATCAATTTCAGAATGAAAAAATAAACGATTACAAATGACGTATGTATATGACATTCAAATACCGAAATATACATTGCATGGTCTTGCTCAATTTGCGTTACCTTCAAACAGAACACAAAAGGTTTCACAGTTGTTTCGAATGCAATAAGCAACGCAGCACAAGATTTGAAATATTTTGAGCAAGATGCTTTGCAAAACGGTCTTATCATTTTCCGGGACTCCCCTCCCTATGAGATCTTTTCAACTGGCCGACTCTCCAAATGTTTATCCCTCGACAGAAGAGTTTAACCACTCCAGCGGCATTACATAGACTAGATTTATCCACAGAGGCAATGCAGTAAGATGAAGAGAAAGTATATAAGCGAAATGCGTGCTTGGCACAGTGGCGGTGTACGCGTCTGAAGTGATTGTCCGAGCTAATGATTTATAGTAGGCCTACTGAACACAATTACAAATTCATGACAGATTCATTCATTCACATAGGAAGCGTAGATAAAGACATACCTTACGCGATCGCATAACAATTGCCACAAAAAATTCTTTGGACTTTCAGTTACTTTCCTAATCAGACAAGTAGCCTACAATATGAGTACGGCTAAAGATATGGGCTTGCATTGGTGAACTTAGGAAAATTAACTCAACGCTCATAAGAAACGCACAAGAAACAGGGCCATTAGCATACAATGCGAAGTTCCCACGACAACAGCCGATCCCTTGCCACCTTCTTTGCTGGGTCGCGATCCCAGTGACGTCAGGCCGACGTTATACGTAACACTGTTCGCCACTTTGGTCTTCTCCGGATCATTACAACCCTGGTTTTTCGTCATACCATAGCACGGTAGTTTGTCAGCATCGAGTTCATTCAGTCGCTGAGACTGGAATCGACGAGGGGCATGGCATTTCACCGTGGAGAGGTGGTGAGGCGCCGCCTCTGATATAACCCACGACATCCGGCAATCACATGAAAAGCGGTTGCCAGAGAAATCAAAGTTCACGCGACCACTCAGTCTGTCGAAGGTTGAGCAGTTAAAGGTCGTCAATTGGTTATCACGAAATGACACATTGACATGCTGGTTTGCACCGAGTCCCTCAAAAGCTCTTGGTTCAATTTCTTGTACTGCACTGCTGTCTAACTTTATCAAACCCACATTATTCAACCCTAGAAAAGCCTTTTCTTCGACTCGACGCAAAATTCTATTACCTGTCAAGTATATTTTCGCGATATTCTCCGTACCACTGAACATATTCGAGGTCACTTTGGTGATCGCGGTATTCGACAGAACTAGATCCACGACATTAGAGAGACCTCTAAAAGCATTGGCATGGATGTGCCTCAACGGATTGACGCTTAAGACCACGGATTGTATATTTCCACTTCCCGCAAACGCGTCGCTTTCAATAGTAGAAATTCGACATCTCCTTAAAGAAAGTAACGACAGATTTTCAAGACCGCTCATAGAATATTTCACCAGCTTAGCAATGTTTGATTTCGTAATAGCGATCTTGTTTCCATTGAAACCACGAAATGCGTGGGGTTTGATGTCCAGAGGTCTTTGCGTACCGTCTATGAATATTTCTCGCAAGCTTGGGTAACTCGCAAATGCATTTGCTGGGATTGTATCCAGTTCATGACAGTTCTCCAGTAACAACTTAGTAGTATTTGACGATAGAACAGGCAGCGCATTTACGCCAACGCACTTTATTTCGTTGTTTTCACATCTACAACCAAATGGACAAGTTGACTGAACGGAAACAACAACAGCGCTCCAAACGAGCAACAACCACGTGAAACTTCCAGATCGTCGAGCCACCATTTTTATCTGGAAGAGACAAAAGGCTTCGCATTAAACAAGGATTGGGGAAAGCACACAACAAAACCTAGCAAGTACAGTGAAGAAAAACAGTCTATAATAACCTTAGTGGTGGAAAAGCTGCAGTGAGTTACTTCAGTTACAGTTGAGTGTAGTCTACCAAATTCCGGTCATATTGGCAAATTGTGCGTCATCGAAACTTGTCACTGATAGCCATTTGAAAATGAAATGAAGGTTGAGAAATTATAGATAAAATCCCCAGGCAAGACTTTTCATTTAATTTCGAGAGCATAGACATCAAACGATATTCACTTCAAGCTCTTATAAAATTTCACAGACAACTTGAATAGGCATTCTGTACAGGCCAATGAGCTTCTAGACCTCACGTTGACAACGTAAAAATCATCAATAGTTACGTATTCCTTCCGCTAGAATTTATTCCCCAAATGCATGTATATCGACAGGGGATATCCGAGAGAGAACCCGCCACGGATCTGCACGTTTGGTATTGTACAAGTCGGAAAGATGTCACTATTTTCCCAATTTTTGTTCTTTAAAAGGAACGTCAAAATATTTCAAGGTTGATCACTGCCCAGACATAATGTTTTAACATTAAAATTCGCTTTCTGAACGGTTTTGTTACATTTTGTATCGATCAGCACTCATGAAACAAAATATAAAACAGGTTTTGCCAACAGAATCGTAGTTAGAGTTCTCTCATAGTACACAAAGGGAAACCTTCAGCTTCAACAGCCACAGCTAAATGAAGGTGGCGACAATATAAATTTCTGTAAGAATCCCACCACTTTTCCCGAAAACTCAAGAGCTCTTTTGTGGCACAAACCCACATCGGTAATGGGGTTTCTGAAAGACTCCTCAGGGGACTCGTTCAGAAATCTCCGATACTGGTGGAAGTTAGCGAGTTCCTTTCCGATTTTTCGGTAACTATTTTCCACGGCGGCGACTTGCGCCTGCGCAACAACAAACTGAAACCTTCTCTCACGATTACTCAGGATAACAAGGCGTACAGAAAAACAACGGAGTTTGCACTAAAAAGAACAATTTCGCAACTCATTCCCTCCAAACCAAACTATTGGCCCCCAAACAGTTTCGCCTCTCAACCACCACTATCATGTTAGATGGGAATAATTGCACCCGAGGGGATTGGGGGATGGCGACAGAGGCAACTGAAATCACGAGGGCCTTAAGATTTCTCGTAATCTAAGGCCCCGAGAAAACTAGTCATAGAAAAGGCCGGCACTGAACCAAGGTATGCACACAAGCCCTGGTAAAAGG
Source organism: Phoronis australis (assembly GCA_002633005.1). Classification (NCBI taxonomy): domain Eukaryota; kingdom Metazoa; phylum Phoronida; family Phoronidae; genus Phoronis; species Phoronis australis. The sequence goes on from NMRA01000510.1 coordinate 176,244, forward strand.
TTGCACGTACATTGCGTAACGCTACGCAATAACTATACATGTACCGCCAGGAAGTCCGGCTTACTTCCTAACTCCACACTAGCGTGTAATCTTCGCAAAAAGATGATTTTTGAGCTGACTCACGAATGGGCGATTTCCAAGACATGTCAGACAAGCCAGTCTTGTTGCCTGATGACGGTACCAGAGAGACATTACCAATGGCAATATCCTCCTGAAGCCAAGTGTGTTTGGGGCCACCTTGAACGTCCCACATGATTACGGATTTGAATTATCGGGAAAGTCAAATCGTTAACCAGCCTGGATGTGTACCGCCGTCTCCAACCGATCAGCTCTTGCCAATTGGAATTACTTTCTCCAAGATTGGAACACCACCACCAAAAACTAAACAAGACGTAACACGTTCAGTGAAAAGGTCATGACAAAGTTAATTATTTTGGGCGCACCCACTTCTCCCGCTCTAAGATTTTAGTACATATCTTGTCAGGCGTGCCGATTTCACCAGATGCTGACAGCGTTCGGTGACGTAATCTTCATTTTCTAAGAGTCTGTTAGAGATTCGTAAATTACAAAAACTAAGCAGTTGTTGTGTATAAATTATGTAGGTTGACCTTCGCAGGGCTGCTTCTTCACGTGTCCCGGTCAGATTACTTCTGATGTCGAGTCCTAACTCTCAAGAGTTACGAGTCAAAAGTTGACGTCGTGACACCCAAAGGCGCGCCCGAATTCGTCGTACGCGATTACTACATTCACACGCGGTCAAGGAAATTACGACAGAAAACAAAGCCGAAGAGACAATTAGTGAACGCATGGGCTGCACTTCGCCAGCAGTTTGTGATTGTAAGAAGGTAGAAACCACGGTGACCCCTTTCAACAAAAAATCTGTCACCGGAGGCATACAGAAAACGAAAACATGAATGAAGCTCTGAGAATGAAGTGATACCGTGCACAACACGTGAGTATCAAGCACCGCTGTTGACACGACCTCTCATTTCAACAAGCTCCCGTTACTGCGGTTGAACTTTCCATCTCTATAACAAACAACAACAGTCTTCCTAATCACATCATTCACATGGACAATGTCCGCTGTCAAACGAACCAACGAGTCTATCACTCAGAGACGGAGATATTCCGATGAGCTCACAGTTGTTAAAAGGTTATCGCTGAAGAAAGTTTCCAAGTCATTCAACGGGAGTACGTCATTACAACAGATTCAATTGGTTGAATTTGCACTGCACATCAAGAGCACTTTGTAAGCATTTGCAATCTTCAATTCCCGTCTAAACTATAGTATTTATCCAATTCACTACTTGTGCACTTTGGTGGCGCTGCAAAAACGATAGTTGTGTACAATGCCTCGTTTTATCATCAGATTTAACAATGCAAACGTGAAAGCGCGCGTGCAGAACCGTTTATAATTTGGACACAACACATCGTTTTCAAGCACAACGGCGAATTCGTGCAAGTAGTTAACACCACATCAAACATGCTTTCCGTCGTTTTGACCAATGAATAAAGCAAAAGTTTCATCGATGGAAAGATGTCAGTAAAGTACGCACACTTCGTAATTACACCCGCTGTTCGTTTGATGCTATCCGTTTATTGAGATCCATTACCAGAAATTAACAAAATCAAACTTAAAAATACGTATAAACTGCGTTTATTTGAAAAGATCTGACGTCACACTGAAAGAAAATCCTTTGGAAACAAATGCTTTAAAAATTATATCAAAATTGAAGTAAAAAGACACGTCTTTACTAACAAAAACAGCGACCACATGAAATTACATTAACATTTACACGGATGTCGCAGCAAACAAGTCTCTGACGTCATAAGTAAGGTTTAGGAATTCTACGGACATTGAACCCCTTACCGCTCAAATGTTCCCGGAACCATGTGCTGAGTGACGAATTCCGAATTGTTGCTCTGACGACATGCCGATAAGGCAGAAGACGTCGGGAAAATAGGGTACCACTATAACCCTGTCGCTGTCATCGCGGAATTTTCCAGCTAATAGTGTTATCTTTAAAATTGTTTTCCATTGCGTGTCACAAAAAGGTTACATCTCATTGTGGTTTCTTGAAAAACCGAGAAAATACCACAGCTTAACAAAACGAAGCTTTATAGCTACATAAGGTAATATGAAAATTCATAAAAGATTGCAGAAAATTCCGCAAAAATTAACGTCTGGTAACCTTTTCAACAAACAGATGTTACCTAGACAACCTTACAAAACTCAAGAGACATTATGAACTGCCAATCATTGACCAAAACCTGCTAATGTTAAAGGGAATTTGAGCACACAAGTCAAAGAAGTCACGAATTTACCTAGCAAATTCCAAGCAAGCTGTCCGACACCGATATCTGTAGTTAAACAATAACTGACCACACCAGTACAATAGACACAGAAAACTGACTGTAATGGCTGTTTTATGGTAAATTACGTACCAGACTCCAGAACGGTTACGTCATCAGCTTCCGTGCATTTAAGGTGCTTATTTGTTACGTAATGCAATCACAGGCATAGTTGTTCTCAATCAAATGACCCAGTACAAATATTATTGCTGCGTTCCTTTTGGAGAACAGGTTATTCTACGTCAAATTTGGAAACTTGAATATTATTCGCGTTGGCTTTCACGTGCAATTCACAATAGGACTTTTGTGAGGATTCATTACCTGAATTCAGGGCAGTATTCACGGTTCCGTGCAGCTGTTATGAAAAACAAACACAGTTAATATCCATAAATAATCATTTAGAGTCTATAAATGTTGCTGACATGCACCAAAGAGTTCGCGGTCTATAAGACTATTCACTATTCCACCAGGCTGTCAGTGGCCATACGTTCTGACATTGTTCCTACCAAAATACGAACTTGGTGTATGACAACAACCACGGAACTTTTAGCACTTTCAAGCAGGCGAAAGCAATAACGAAGATATTACAACGAACGTTTCTCACGGGATCATGGCCGGATTAGAAAGAGACGTTTCCTGTTGTTAAGCTATACAAACCTTTCCTCCACCCACAGGCGGATCTAGGATGTCCTAACAGGCGGGAGCACCTACAAATTTCGAAGGAAAATAACGATGTACGCCCCAAAAATATCATGCTGACGCATTTTTGGCCTTGTCTACAGGAGGCGCCCCCTGCATCCCTCCAAACTCACATGTGCTATCATATTGACAGCACACACTTCATCATTGCTTTTTGCTGCAAATTTGCACTAGAAATATACGGGTGAGAAACAACATGACCGCCGAACCCAAAGCATAACCACTATTAAATAGCCAAGTACTAAAACTCAGCAATGAAAACGGGTGTTAGCCGCCAGTTACTTGATGAAAGGACCTAATTCAACAACGAAGACGGGTTTAACATTTTATACCTATTAGCAGTGCTATGCGGTCATCGTGCCCGTGTCGTACTTCAATAAGAAATATTAAATATATTTAAAATAGATCATCTCATCAGTGTTGATTAAAGGATAACCGAACGAGGAAAATAATAGATTCTTTTAGTCGAGTTCAGTGATCGCAGGCCAACATTTTAGAATTGCAACAATAAAATACAAACTGAAATTCTATCATAAACGGATAATTATTTATTAACCAAAGTTCATCACCTGTCTCCAGGCGTATCATGACTGCAACGTAATACGACAAGCATCACACTACCATAGACTATACTATCTATGATAACTACCAGATGGCTTAGCATCGACTCGCTAACTCCCCAAACAAAACATGTTACAATCAGCACGGCAGTAACACAAACATGTCAGAGTAGTTTACCAGTTTTATACCTGGGGTTTCCTATTGATCGCCATCGCTTTACCTCCACCAGTCAATAGTCGCGACACGCTTTTGGTTTGCTGAATACTTTTTTAACTGCTCGATCATTGCTTCGATTCAAAGCAACTGAATTCGGTAATTCAGTCGTCTAAATTATCCCTTGAACCAGTAACAACCAATGAATTAACGTACATGTAGGGCCGACCTTGAGGGCGGCCAGCCTTATTAAAAATGCATAGCAATTAATAAGCAGTCTGCAATAGATTTGTTTGAAAATTGATATGAACAACACAGAGCAAAACGTTTGATTCTGGAATGTGAATTGTGTAGCACGAAAACGTTACGTTCGAGAAGCTCACCGTACGACTACTGCTATTTTTGTCAAGTGAACCAGAAAACGTAATGACATGTGGTCTAACTGAACGCACGCGTACACTAAGTTTCACGAGTGCAACAAAAGTACGACAGAAAGCAGAGTTTTCAACCAGTCCAAACAGCGCGAACCATCTGCGCAGGACAGAAATCTGAGCGCCGCCGATGACATGTAGTGGCGTGTCAATAATTAAGTATTATTTGCATAAGATATTAATTTCAGCTGATGTGCCTCTAACAAAAGGAGGCGAAAAACGAGATAGTACGTCTGCACCTCACGGCATTGTTTAGAAGGGTTAAAAATCGATACAGTTAGCGCCAGCCGAAGCGGACAAAGAATTAATGTGGTTAGGTTCACCTCAGTGCAAACAATTGAGAATTACAGTAAACAATCAAGAAGTCATTGAACTTCGAGTCAAACCGAAATGATATATGGCATTCTTTCACAATTTATGTTTCACAGAAACACATATTCTTCGTAAAGTTCGCTCCAAAATAAAAGAAATCGCACACGAAGAAAATCGAAATATATGTTCGCGCCTAAATGCCCGTAATTTATGAAGCGCCAAAGGGTTCTAAAACAAGAACCTTTCTGCGCATAGAAATGTGTTAGTACACGCGTACTTTAGACAAGATTCTGTTTCCGTTACCAACAAAAACATCGAAACCATTAGCGACTTGAGAGAACGCATTTAAGAATTTGCGGATATGCCGCTGTACGCATTGCCAAGAATTTGAGTTACCGGCTCATGGCAACAATTCGATATGGGATGAGCGGTAGTCAGGATTTTAAAACCCAAAGCGCTTCGACTAAGAATTCAACATTGACAGCCAAACAGTGGCGAAACGTCCCTTAACAACAGGAATAGGCACAAAGATTTCACAAAAGGAATCAGGCACTCGTCAGCAATTTCCCTCCAGAATAGAGCAAGTCAGAACATGTTGCACATCAGAATCAGGAAGACATGTACTTACAGACGGCATCACTCAAATTTCCACGCAGCTAGTGAACAATTAGAAGCTAAACGTGTTCAAAGCAGGACGACTGACGCTTTGCCAAACAGTCTACCCGCTTTTAATTTCACGCCGTGCGATTCAGTACACAAACTATTTATCTAATATTAGCAAGAGCAAGCATCCAACAGTCGCGGTATCATTTCACGCCATTCTCCCAAGGAAGAGGCATACAAAGCAAAAGGACGACAGTTTTAACACTAGCGGTATCAGAGGGTTATCACAACACCTTGTTATTTTTGAAAGTAATAACCATTTTGTCAAGTGCCAATCATCAATACTGGTGTATATAGATAGTAGACGCCGGGGTGGTCATTACTGAATTAGTACACATGTCTCAGGAAAATATGACACTAGTGTTCTCGTCAACTGAGATTATGCCATAAAAATTTTAGATCCAACCGGGGCTGTCACGATCTGTGTGTCACGGCCATACGGCCAAAGGCATATTTTGTAACTACACTAATTTTAGGATCAGCTGCTGTCAGTCAATGAAGGAACAGATTATAGTGTTCAACACCCAGAACATGACAAAAGGCAAATAGTTTGGTTAATAGTATGTCGAGAGGTCATGTCTTGCCAGAACGGGATGTCAGTGCTTCACACCAATAAATTAACGTCTACTCAAACGCAAAGAAGGAAGAACACACAGGAATCCGAATCAGGCTAAAACACTTGAAAACTTTTTTCACATTAACTTGAAGTGGGCAATCTTCATAGCTACGTGCGCTACATTGGAAACAACCCTCTCGTGTCACTGGTTGACGCATGAACTGAGTAACGGAAATATGACTTCGTTTTCGATTGGTGCCTACAATTTAATTAAGCGAATGCACTGAGTGCAGGCACTGGGTAATTATGTTACATAATGGGATCATTAGACTTGACGCACACGAGTCTTATCGCAAGAACTACTGAACAGATGGTCCACATGAGGGTAGTATTTCAACTGAAGTCCAGGAACAGTCAGCCACTGAGGAAACCCATAACCCCAGGTCATAAGAACCCGTCTCATACATTTAGGATGTGTCCACGATAACTTCCCTCTTCAAGCGTCTGATAAATATAGTGCTATGAATCACCTGCGTTTGTCGATACCTTCAACTGGTTTTTAATAATGTAAGTATGAGGCCTCATACACGCGGAATGTAAATTTACATTCTCCTTCCTCGAGTCTATGGTGGACATCAGATGACAAGTTAACATATAAGTCTTCTTCTGCTGTGCGAGTCCTGGGGAGTAGTCATCTGTTTTAGGGAAGGGTGTGAGGCTGTGCTTCCAAACCTGGGGCAATACTATTCCAAGTACTAGAGTTGTGCCCCATGTCATACCTATTGGATAAGGCTCACAAATGACCCAACTAAAACCTCGTGGACGATAAGTTTGAGTATTGGTTGTAAAGTGACGTCGCAGGAATTGCCAAACTTAAATTCACGTCAGTACTAATACCCAGCAGGCGGGGCAGCACTGAAAAATGTGGGAGGCTAAAGCCCCCAGTCCCCCTATGGTGCGCCGCCCATGAACAAAATTTATAGCAAATAAAAATAGAAATCCCCATTCCATTTTTATACATAGTTAATCTGAACTCATACTCCTAGTTTAGATCTGAATGGTGAAAAACCAACTTACCATGTATACGAGAAAATTTAAAAACAGCTACACATCTAGGCTGTGACACCTCCTTTCTATATGGCCATTAAATTGACGCTTCCATTCCCGGTTGTGAGTTTTAACTTCTCCTCAATCAACTCGCTAAATACCTTCAACAGCCATGTCCAATAATGGGTTTAATGTTTGTACAGTCTTTTAATTGTTGACATTTCAATAAACTACCAGCAACTCTAGGCACAGACTTATCTGTGGACGGGTGGAGGCGTTAACATAAACAAATCCCCGATAAGCTTGAGTGGCGAAAGTCCATAAACTTGCAGCCAAATAAACGATGATGAGTATATTTTTACAAGCTTGTAGAAATGTAAGGACATTACAAACTCTGGCAAAGCCAATCACCAATACTCGAGGTATAACCATGACGAAGCGAAAGACGATCAAGAAAGCGAGGGTAGGCTAACTCCTGAAATCGCATTTCACCAATGAAGACACCGAGTCATTGAAACTGTTGTTGGGGGAACCAAAACGAATGTTGTGAGTTTCACTCATCATGAAACAAATTGATAACTTACCATTCCATAGTGTTTTAATTTACTTCTTCGAGATGTCAAATATAAAACTCAAGTCCCGGCAAACCAAGCCCAATGTTATTGCCTTCACTCAGGGCAGACTCGGAGTTCAGTTCACGTCTCGACTATGGCCAAACAAAACCGACAACTGTTTTTGAATGAAAAATGAAGAATTGTTACCGAGACACACCAGCCTACGTTTCGACGCTAGCATGACTCAATATTTCCAGCCAACAGGGGTTAAATACAAGTTATCCGGTTATCACACAATATCGACAATCGTGACTAACCGCCGGCGCACTAAAAAGTCGTTCAAGCAAGAGCACAGGTGATTCCGGTTTGTTGATCTCTAGCAATTTGTCTCATGCGAATAACTTTGAGACGTTTTTTTATCTAAGTTTTGAATACTAATACAACAACTTACATAAATTAGTTGCCTTGTGTTGTGATTTGCGATTAATGAACACCTAGCATAGCGATTTCAAGGTTTTTCTTCTGAAAAAATGCGCACCGCCTGACCGCGCTCTAATGTTATTGAATTGTCTGCTGTCAACTTGTCGAGTGCGGGGGTTAACCTCCGCTAGAGTAAACATAATAAGGTATTTATGAATACTGTGCCGCAGTAGCGGCATACCCACCTAACAATATATTCTAAAGGCAGGTTTATTAACTTAACAATAGAGACAGGCGGTGAGCTGATTTATAAGTCATCGCCTTCGGATTTTACTGCCTTTGTTGATGGAACAACACATCGATGGAGGGTTACCTCCGACACAGATACATGTATTATCAACTCGGGTTGACCTACACTTAGTGATTTAAAACGAATCGCATAAAACATTTACGAATCCTGGAATGTGTGTACATCTTTCATTCCTGAAAAGTTGGCCAGCCAAAAAGATATCAAGGGCATTTAAAGTGACATAAACGGCGGACAATGAGGAAGCATGAATGAAATACTCAAAAGTAGAATAGCCTTTACACGAATTTATCTCAGACGGCCTTCACAAAGCCTGTCCTTTGAAAATACTTGTTTCCTTACGTGAATATACTTGCTTTGCTTTTCCAGTGTTTTCGCAAAAATCTGCGAGGTCAACTTGACCCTCGACTGTCGCAAACTCACAAAATTTCAACGTTCAAGCATTATTTCCACATTGGTCTGGTAATAGTTACCCCCAAAATTCCTTTGTTTAGCAGTTATGATTTTCAGCTAATCGGGGTTTCAAAGCGAGTTGAACACATGATTTAGGAAAGCAAGTTTTGTTTAGAGGACTAGTTATGTCGCCGACTGGTCGAGATCATTCGTTTATTAAAGAATTGAAATGTTAGTCACAGACTAAAAACATCAGAAGCTTTTTAAAAACAATTTTAGATTTACCAATCAACCAAAAGTAAGCACGAATGTTGAGATATTTATGGGAGATTAATCTTTCGGCCTCGGCAGGAAGGACTTCGATCAAAATACTAACTGCGTTATATAGCCTCTATTTAAGCATAGTAAGCCTAACCTAAGAACGTGACAGTAAATGTAAATAATAAAGTTTGATAATAAACTGTAATGAAACTATTTCACCAAGGTGGAATGTCAGTCCAAGTGTCGGTGAAAAGACAAGACCTTGAGTGTTTGACACAAACTAACCCTACCGCAGGGCGGTTTTTGTCCGGGGCACTCCATCCTCGTCTAGCATTAAGTATATCTACTTCCTGTTAAATTCGAGTAAAAAATATCGGATACTAACCCGACATTTACTCCAACTGCGTTAAAAACAAGTGACTGTTGATGACAGACAAGATAAACACATTCAACCAAAGAAAAAGTTTAATATGACGCACAATTACGCCTCGTCAACGGAATAAGGTTACCCTGATCCCACTCAGTCAGTTTTGCATGACGCATTCACAATAAAGATATTGCCTCGGTCGAACTACAAATCTCCAGTTTCCCCATAAACTAAAGAAGTACACCGTGACAATATCTGACCTGGATTGCATAAAACTTCAAAACTTATCCGCTGGACCAAGTTCGATTGTTGCGTAACGTTAACTGTATTGTTCGAAAATAGCAACCTAACGCGTGGAAATGCGACTTCATTTTTGCTATCGATCATACAAGTTTTAAACAACCGGCTTCTGACGTTTTAAATACATAGAATTTGGAGAACGCTTTCTTCGATGTTGACCGTTTGTTAACGGGAAAATAACTTGCAATACCAATTTAGGTGTTTCATCTAGTGCTTAAACCTATTGACTGGGCAATAGAAAAATGCAAAGTAAATTTCTATTATGATTGTCACCTTAGGTTTAGAAACAATAAAACTTCTATATTTGTGACTGCAAAATGACTACAGACCGTCAGACATAAGTCAAAATTTAGGAAACTTCTTTGCACAGGCAGTCCAGCTCTCGATGCAGCCATCGGCAGAGTGGATCATTTTGCATGAGCTTTTCAGACTACAGAACCCTCCACAATTGCTCCTAATTTCAACATAATCCTTTTGGGTATCAAATGTATATGAACATACGTGTACATTCATCAGCAGGCTATAACGGTATGGAGTGAATGCTCGAATGGCAAATAAAAAATGAGACGCATTCTTCACTATAATATCCACTGAAGGGGAGTTAGTGTAGATTTCATCAACGATAAATTCTAAAGACATGTAGGAGGTCAAGCAACTTTGACTATAGAAATAAGGACTAGTTTCACTGTAACTCGATGAACAACATTCCACAGACAAACGTCATCATTACCTACTGAGTGAAAAAGAAAACGCTGCCACCAGCCTAGTCTGAACTACTCAATTCGTTTTACACCAGGCCACTAAAGTCTATTATATTTTTATTTGCGATGTATGCAAACGAAACAATACAAAGACCACACGCCGAATTAACTCTGAAGTCATTGGGCATCGATTACCGTTATTCAAATTTTACGATTTACAATTTTCAGAAAAAAATATTTTGTAATAATAAAAATCTAGTTCTAGCCAAAGTATCGAAGTTCGAAAACATAGTAAATTTTTATCCTAAAGACTGGCCAAAGAGAACAAAACTTACTGAGAGCAATATCATAAGAGTATTCCAATTCCCTGTCGCACGTCGAATGTCAAAAATTCAAGAACAACTTAATTTAATAACCCTTAGTGTCGTTTGTCCTTCCGCCTCGATATGACTCATTGTCGCGTGTAACGTCAATTCGTATAAAACACTAGGGTTCACATTGTAGCCACATTCTTTTGATACGCAATGAAAGTATGTTTTGTTTGTTGAAGGAAATTACTTCTTCATATTTAAAATTAAATTTTCATCTTTGGTGGTATCCAAAAATGAGTCACAAAGTTGCTGGGGACATATAAAATTAGACATATGAAGCCAGGACTGGTGTTAAAACCAGAATAATTATATCCTATTCATTTTAAGATCAAACAATTTTGGTATGCTTAATTAAAACCACAATCAAAAAAGCGGCTGGGCCTCAAAATATAATGAATAGTTTTTGTTTGACATGAAACGTGAGATAAACTGTGGCAGATGAATTGGGCAACTTTATGGCTTCTGAAGGTGAACGGAAACTGTAATTAAGAAATTACAGTCAAATTAACATAAGTTTCAATTTTCTCACAACTGATTTCTACACCACGTCGATGGTACTGAAGTGTGCTCACCTAGCCGTCACGGTGACGAGCACACGTACATGTTGTAGCAACAGTTCTGCCCGCAGTGTGCGATTGCCAACAAGGTTTTGTTGCTGCAATTCATGCACCAGTGAGCCCTTGGATATAATTCCGTAGTCGACAGAAGGTGTATTAAGGACGTGAGGCTCAGGTATGTGATATACAAGGTCAGAGTTCCTACGAAGAGGGCCTATTCCGATTTAATGCTCTTCGGAATCAAAATTCAATAAATAGCCTGTTAGTTGTATTAAAAATCAACACAAAATGATTATGTTGTAGGAAAGAAAACGTTCAACGACAGAGAGTCTGTTTACATTGTTGACACTCTACACAGGGTCACTTCATTTTTAGTATTCCTCGCTTGACGTATGGACATTTTTTTCGTGATGAAAGGGTGGTTATCCTGATACTTTCCAACAGCACAACCCTATCAAAATACGTATTACAGTCAATACCAACGGCACTACGACGCGTGTTAACTGTGGGACGCAGTGTAGTGCGACGCAAGTCGCTTAAGAAAATCGGAAGTGTTTCTAGTAGACACGGCCAGTCACATTTACTTTGGTAACTGTCACCCATTTTGATTATGAATTTTGTCACCATTTTTTATCAGGGACGACATCTGTCGTGCTGACATAGTATTACATAAAAACGTCAAAAAGTAAGCAGGCGTCAGCCAGCACCACAATGAGATTCCCGGTGGACATATTCTTTTGTGTTGTTGGTGACGACAACGGTTTAATATGGTCTTAATAGAATGCATGCTCACATTACAAAAATCTCAAGAGTTCTTAATTTGTAAATATGACAATTTTGTGGCCTGTTTAGTTCAAGTGCACGTGTGTGAGGTCTTGAAATTGCGGTTATGTGACCCTAGAAAAAAGTCTAAATTTGGTTGACTTCAGAACATCATCTGTCGGAGATTACTTTTCAGATTCAAACGAAACGTTCAGACATCGTATTTTAGGCATTCTCCAAAATGTGCTTAGTCGTTTTTAAATGTTCCGCATTGACATAAAGGGCAGTAAAAATGATTTTTACCATTTTTATGAAAAAGTCAAAAGTTACATCAAACGAAAAGGAAAGGATTTAAATAAACTGTAATAGGGTTTTTGAAATCAAATGTTATCTTTAGCATTTACACCAAAGGAAATTTGGGTCATGTTTTAATACTTTTATCTTGCTACATTTATCGTTGTTGAAAATTTGAATTAAAAAGACATGGCCAAACAAATCTGTTAAAATTCTGCAGATTTTGTACTTTCAACGCCATCTTGCTAAGTTCTATAGTTTTGTAACTAAATGGCTGAATGCACAAACTTGACGATATGTTCCCTCATAAACTTACGCTTCGTCATTGTAACGAAAACGAAATGGACTCGAAATTCTCAAATTACGTTTGTCTAACTAGTATATCCAAATCAAAATTGAGCCGTATTTGAAACTCTGTCTCATGAAAACATCCGAGTCATCTGTTGCCACCCGAGAAGTGAATGCAATTTGACATGTCAAATATAAGGTCAAAATCTTAAAAACGAAATGTTATTTAAGACAAATTACGACGAGAATTAGCGAAGTTCTGTACGTGAGAGCTTCCAGTCGCGATGAATCGTTAAGGATATTTACTCGGCTGCCCTCACCACCAGATTCCATCAGTTATTAAATGCCGTACTTTATGGGTTAGAGGCACCAGAACAGGGTCAGTCATTGTTCGCAACATGACTCTGTCTAAAGTTTTTCATACTAATTGATGAATACAGGCGCACAATTCTTATCAGCGTTGCATCTCTTGATCCAGTGGGTATACAATGGCAATGACCCCTTTCGGTGATGTCATAGGCCAAGAATGACGAAAGAACACTAGCTGGCGATGTTGGCGGTATTAGCAGTAACCTTGCACTCATCGCGAGTGCACTTAATAAGAACTGGCTTTGACTTTATTCTAGGCTTTAATTTAAAGTTTGAGGCTTCCCGCTCCCGCCATCGGCCACACACGTACATGTAGACAGTTCAAAACATTTTGTTTGCAATTCGATTCAATGACACTTGAATTACATTTGGCCTTTCTTGAAAATTTGAAAACAATATCCTATTGCCTCCCTACACGGACGTACCTACATCATCTTAGAGGAGTGAAGTCGTAGACTGAGGGAACACCTTATTTGAGAGCGGCACCACAAAAAATTAGAAACGACGCAGAACCAGCCGAATACATGTGCCAAGAAATTCAATCACGGGGCGTTGAACGTCAACAAATTTCGCTACTTCAGGAAGTAAGCGCAGTTCGACTTGGCGTGGCATCCTCTGGCCATATCCGGGGTCGCCTAATCTTGAGTTGACAGGCACTTGGGTGGTAGAACAACCCATCTTGAACCTACACACGTACAGCATACTATACTAGTGACGTAATACTCAATAATAAACACAACAGAGGTGCTGTCCTTGAAAAACTAGATGAAGAACGCTGACAACCAAGAAGAACCAAAACGTAAATGCGCTATCTAGTATTGCAACAAGATCAGCTATTTTCGCACAAATGAAACACACAAAAGTTGACTTTTTTAATTTAGACCACAAAATGGCGGAGAATGGAATATTACTGAAAGAAGCGTAATGACGGTCTTGCACTAATCGTTGACTCTCGACGCAGTCATAGATTTTCAGGGTTTCAGTTACAATATGCTTTTTACAAGCAACATAGACCCGGTAAAGTAGAGCGTGGATATGCGTCCAAAGCATGCATGGTGGCAACGGCAAGAATATAAAGAATGCTAATTGTTTCAAAGTTGCTACAAAGCGGTACAGCAGTCAGACCTGTTTGACAGTCAAGGGTACACAACTGCCTAATTCCATGTAAGTCCTTTAAAAGTATCGAGACAAGCTGGGAAAATGTGCTCATTCTCCAAAACAGGCCCATTTAACAAGGTTGCTCACACTAAACTCATGTCTCACAACCATCGCCGAACTCTCATTCTCGGGAAATACACAGTTTCCAGCCAAAATCATTACCACAAACAAGAAGGTCACACCCTCCACAGGAAGAGCAGGACGAATAGCTACAACAACTGGGTCTGTAACTAAACCAGATTTTAAATGGATCCTGTGGAGAGTGACTGATACATCATTTAGTGCAACATCCCTAACAGAGCTGTTAGACATTCGAGTTTTATGAGAAGGCCGCAAAATACTTTGTAACAGGATGGATCTCCTACTACCCATATCTCTTAAACAGTACACACCATGGATTTTTGCACATTTCGAATTACCGGTGGCCACAGACTAAATGTATGACGTAAAATTTAGCCAAATCCATGATTATTTTGTGTCATTAGCTCGAAATTTTGATTTCTCTTTCAATTTTGCCAATTTTCACATTTCCCGCCATGTTACATCATGGGTTGAACACAAGAGATCAGCGACTAGCATTGAATAACGGCGGAGAGTAGGGAATTTGAAAGCGACAACGATTATGAGCAAGAAATGAACAAATACTATGAAGAAACGTACGAGAATGGTGGCCAGGATGACGAAACGGGGGTTGCACGAAAGCGAGAACGAGTTTGATATGTTTTCAGCTGCGTACTTTTCTATTTTGAGGCCTTACGAACTGGATCCTCCCGCTAGAGAAGCGGCCTCGGGCTCGGCCAGTCAACCCAGTCATCCAACAGACGATCCTGAATAAAGAGCCGATGTTTCTGAATAGTAAATATTGTCCTTTATTGAACCAGGCCTTCATCGTAACATCTCCTCTGATTGGAGTAGTGTTTCGACAGAACACAGAGTGGCTCCGGACAGAATCGCTTGGTCCACGCTGAAGTCCCACACTCTCGTTCGGCGCACGAAGCGATGCCACTACTGCGCAACTTTGGCGTCCTTCGGAACACCGAGACGTTCTCCGTCTGACTGCTGTTGCTGCAGCCTCCGCAAACACATCTTTTCATCCCTCTACGAACCTTCTCGACGCTAAATATACTTTACTTTCACTTCACTCTATACACTTAGTTGCTGATCCGAACAGTGTGCCGAACGACTTGGGTTCAACCCATGACGTTGCACATAATTGTTATTTTTTTCAAATTTTACGTGTTTCTTTATGAGCTGTGCACTAAAGGCACTGAAATCAAGTAAGATATAATAATAAAATTTAT
Source organism: Phoronis australis (assembly GCA_002633005.1). Taxonomy (NCBI): domain Eukaryota; kingdom Metazoa; phylum Phoronida; family Phoronidae; genus Phoronis; species Phoronis australis. The sequence goes on from NMRA01000510.1 coordinate 191,421, forward strand.
TTTGAGGTACTAGACTCATGTTACGTACACTTTAAGATAGTAACAGCTACCTCTGTGTCATCGCCAAAAGGTGAAACTACTCCCTTACTAACAAAAGGCACGAACGCTTACATGTGACTTGACATGTCACGTGAATCTCCCCTGGAGTTGCCTAATCCGTTTTTTTTCTTAAGTTTCCAACACTCGAAAATCAGATGTCCTCGCTTCTTACAACATGCATTACTAGGGAACCTGGGAATACTTCAAAGACCACATTTTCTGTTCACATTTTCCATGGCTAAAATCGTTTTTCGTACTTCCCACAATTCAAAATCCATTACCGGCGTTTTATTGTATCGTTCATTTGGCTTGACACCACTAGTGTTACGCCGCCGTGACCACCTCAGACAACGGTCCATTGAGGTACTTTTAAAACACTCGTGGCAAAAGTTTCGTCTTTATTTGTAATTACTGATCGTTGACAACTTCGTGCCCATTCCACGTAATACACTTGGACTCTAATTGCAGCTCAGAAAACATAAAGCTTTTTTAAGTTTTACTTTGGCTGACTTCCAGGAGGTCCACTAGACGACAAAGATGACGTCCATGAAAAGTAATTAATTTTATTTGAACCCAGCAGCTCCAACGTGTCTCTAGAAAGTTATCAGTCAATTTTTAAGGCTCAGTACAGTGTAGTTTGCTTATAGGTTTACTTGGTCCGGTCTTGTCACCTGCCGGACCGAGTACGCTTTGACGTCATCAAACAGATTCTAAATATTTCATAAATTCTTTCGCAGTCGTTTTTCGTGGTTTTCACGGTTCAAAAACAATTACCTTTTGTAGTATCGTTCAATTGGCTTGAAACCACGAGTGTTGCGCCGCCGTCACGGTTACCACCGCTCAGACAACGGTCTAACAACGTATATTTAAAAAATTCTCTGTGGCAAAATTTTCGTCTATACGAGGGTCGTTCAATAAGTTCTCGGCCTCACCCAGAAAACAACGCGATGGCAACTAATTTTGACTTTTATTTTTCAATATAATCTCCCGTTACATCAATGCATTTCTTCCATCTGTGCTCCAGTTTTGCAATGCCTTCGCAAAAGAAACTTTTGTCTAGCTCCTCAAAATACTCCTCCACTGCACTCATGACGTTATCATCGCTCACATACTGGCGTCCACGCAGGTAGGCCTTCAAATGTGGTGACAAATAAAAATCAGACGGAGCCAGGACTGGAGAATAAGCGAGGTGCGGAAGGATTTCAAAGCCACGCGTTGTCTTGAAACAACAGCACTCCATCCCGAAACTTCCCGCGTCTCTTTTCCTCGATTGCTTTTTTGAGTTTTTTCAAAAGTGATGCATAGTAATTCCCAATAACAGTGTGTCCTCGTTGCAAGTAGTCAATCATCAGAATACCTTTGCTTTCCCAGAACACAGAGGCCATAACTTTGCTGGCAGAGGCATCCAACTTGAACTTTCTCGGGCTTGAGGAACCCACGAGCTTCCATTGTTTACTTTGTTGTTTGATTCCAGGTCAAAGTGGTGGACCCATGTCTCATCCTGGGTTACAAGTCTTCTGGAAAATTTGGCTGGATCTGCTTGGAATCTTTCTAGAAGTTCCTTTGAAATTTGCATTCTGCTCATCTGATCCTGAGTTAACATTCTTGGCACCCATCGTGCACTCAGCTTACTCATGCCCAAATCTTCACTCAGAATTTTAGAGATGGACCCATTGCTGATGCCAACAGTGTTTGCCAAATGTTGAACTGTCATTCGCCTGTCTTTCATAACCATTGCATCAATTTTCTGCACATTTTCACTGGAGGTCGATAATTTGGGACGTCCTGGTCGAGGGTCATCTTCAACGCTTTTTCCCTACCCCTCTTGAAACAAGCTGACCACTTTTTTACTGTAGAGTATCTCGGGGAGTCTGTTCCGAGTGTTTTTCGCATCTCTTCATGAATTGGTTTCATTCCTTTATTACAAAAATACTTTATGACGGCTCTCGTCTCCGTTATATCTCATCTGCTAAATGTGTTGTCGTCTGCTTTTTGAAGCAGCGCTACCTCGCGGCAGTTGACCGTACTAATTCAGTATGAACGCAGCACTGTTGTAAAAGATGAAATTTTACTGTCGATGTGAAAAAATTTAACCTGCGACCCTGTTTTCTTGTTGAGGCCGAGAACTTATTGAACCACCCACGTATGTGTAATGGGTGATCGTTGACAACTTCATGTCAAATCCGCAGAATACAGTCAGACCCTATTTGCGTCTCAAAACATGAACTTTCAAAGTTTTACTTGGGCTGGCTAAGGTCCAGACGGCATGGTTAACGCCAATGAAACATAATTTATTTCGTTTGACATGTACGCAGCAGCTCCAACAAAGCCATTACCTCTTCTACGTGTTTCTAGAAAGTTATCAACCATTTTTACGGCTTATACACCGTAGTTTTCCTTTCGTATTTACTTGGTCCGGTCTGTCAACGGCTGGACCGAGTGCGCAGTGACGTCATCAAAATCGCAGGTTGGCTATCGTGCAGGAGGTCCGGGCGACATACTTGACGCCAATGAAAAGTAATTAATTTCATTTTTCATGTACCCCGCAGCTCCTCTTGTACGTTTTTCTATAAAGTTATCAACCAATTTTCACGGCTCAATACATTGTAGTTTTGCTTGCAGGTTTACTTGGTCCGGTGTGTCAGCGGCCGAAACGAGTGCGCTGTGACGTCATCAAACTCTCGGAATCTAAATATTTCAAAAGTTCTTTCACTTTCCCTTCAAAGACCGCTTTTTTGACGTCTAGAATAGTTTTTCATGCTAATTCACTGGCAACAGGTTATCGATGTTTTGAAAATTCTCAGTGGCAAAATTTTCGCCTATAGTTGTAATTAGTGATCGTTAACAGGTGCATGCCAATTCCATGGAGTGCTTTTCCCTGCTCAAAACCTAATGTTTTTTTAACTTGGGCTGGTAACCAGGAGGTCCGAAGGCGTCAATGAAAAGTAATTAATTTAATTTGGCATGTACACAGCACTTCTCAAAAAACAATTACTTCGCATACGTATCTCTAGACAGTTATCAACCTTTTTCATGTCATTTTAGCAAAAATAAAGTTCGTTGATTATCCCAGACATATTTTTCACTTATTTACTGCTTTTCGTAATTTAATTAATTACTCGTCGTCTACTTCGGAAGTGACGTTTTGGGAGGCAAGAATTTCGCGCATATTTCTTTTCATATAGTCTGACTGTCAGAGCAGTCGAGTCAGTCATTGTTCTATCTCGGTTGTGATAAGTTCTGTCGTCGTTTGCTTTTGCTTACGAGTTAATCATCGTCTCACGTACAGAGGAAAAACTGTCCCACTTGCCCGAGTGTCCCGCGACACACTCACACTGGAGGGTGATCTGAGCACCCAAACTGCTTAAATTCAGCCGTGTGACTCCCTCGCCACACACCTGGCACCTTCTAAATAGCTCCAATACAAGTCCACATTAAACTTATCAAACTTAGGCTCACCAATCTGTTCATTGGATGACGAACTGTCCTCTTCATTGGGTGCCAAACTGGGCCTGTATTCACTCCCACTACTCAACATCGCTGCAGGGCTGCTTACAGGCTTTGGGTTAGAGACAACAGCACTGCTAGTTCCCGGAATTGAGCGCAATGGGGTGCGTTCGGAGGCAGGGGTGACAGTATAGATGAAGCGCCTTCAGTCACTGTATATAGTGCCACAGCTCGCGAGGCTTCTCGCTTCAAAAACGCACTTCTCGGGGTTGACGACGGGGCACTGCCGGGAATCAACAGCGACGGTATTATACCCTTCTTCAGGCGTTGTTTCGCAGGGACCTTCATCAATTCAGCGTACATATCTCTGTCGTAATCTGACGGCAGAAAATGCTTGCCACACACTCGGTAACCCTCCACTACTTTGTACGTTGCGTGGACGGGTAGCGCTGCGTTCTTCACATGAACGAGCTAGCCAAGTACGGCGAAGTGTGTCATCCTCCGGAAAGCGACGCAAGGTACCCAAAGCACGTGTGAGACGATAATGAGTACATCCCGACACACAGCAACAGCGTGGCATGTTGACTGACTTGTAAACAAAAGCAAACGACGACCGAACTGATCACAACCGAGTTAGAACAATGACTGACTCGACAGCCCTCACAGTCAGACTACAATGAAAAGAAATTGGCGCGAAACTCTTGCCTCCCAAAACGTCACTTCCGGAGTAGAAGACGAGAAATTAATCAAATTACTAAAAGCTGTAATTAAATGAAAAATGTGTCTGAGATAATCAACGAACCTTATTTTTTGCTAAAAAGTGACATGAAAAAAGGTTGCCTTCGCCTTTAAAACTCAATATACTGATATCTGTAATTGTCTGTCGTGTTTTTCATTTCATTTAAATTTTACATTTTTGATGTCTGCAAGCAGTCGTCTTGCCTCAGATTACTTGGCCAACTTTAAATTTCTCTTTTTTATAACTCCAAGTTCCAGTCAGAACGAACAAAAGAAAGTTTTCTTCCCGGAGTTCTCGAAGAATCGACATTTGCTATGGATGCACCATTTACAGCCGATATATTCTACCAAGGAAAGTGACCGTTTCAACTCCACGCCCAATGTCGATCACACGTCTTCTTTCAACTGCTGAGTCGACAAAGATGCGTACTGCTGCCATACAAAAGCTGAAAGAAGGTAGTATACCGTTATTGTCAGTACTAATCATTCTAAAATAATGAAAGTAGGGGAGCCGATTGTTTAATTAATATTTGTTATATGTCAGATCGGCACTAAGATCAACCCGTCTCATCTTTCAGCTGCTGAGTCGACGAAGATGCATACTGCTGCCACACAGAAGCTAAAAGAGAAGCAGGCAGGCGGTAGTGCAGACAAACACAAATTTCAATAACAATTTTGAAAAGTTTTCTAAATTAATATTACATCTGTCCAAGCAAGAAAAAGTCTCAAGGTGATTAAAGGCAGTAATTCCCCAACTGTAAATTCATCAACAATATATTTTAAAATGCATATTATGATATTGTCAATCTTTAACATAAAATAAGGGGTACCACAATTAGTTAACATACTTAAAATATTCACATACATATGTCCTGAGAACCCCAAATGCTTTAGGAAGAGGTGAACGTGGCAGACAAATGCTATTTACCTGATTGTAAATTAAAAAAATATTGAACACACATTTATCTAGATAGCCATTTCAGTATTAGAGCATGTTAAGACAGCAGTGTTAGATTGGTAGAATTAATTGGGCACATTTAGTAAAAGGTCTATATATGGATTTGTTGAACTGAAGTTTGGCTATAGGGTCCGGGTAATCCTGATTTGTTTGTTATGTAATTGAAACAAGGAATTGAAGATTTTGGAATGCAAGAACGGCATTCATTCCAATAGGTATGATGTCTATATTGTAATAGGTTGGTATCCGGAGACTTAACTCATCAAGTTTACATCGGCGAAATTGTCTCGCTCAGTTCACATGCTCGGTTCACCAGATACTGAAGAGAGTAGACACCACGGTGTTGCAATATATGTAACATGGGGAATCGCACTTCTGAAGAAAATATTACGTACAATTTCCAATCGAAAAGCCACGTTTTCAAACGTCTTGGTCCGTATCATAAAGCAATGGCAAGCAATGGTATTGAGAACAGTGGTGCTTTTGTTCGTAGGTAAAAAGTGCTTGTGCTGATTATGTGCAATAAATGAACGATTCATTAGTTGACTGATTGAAACAAGTCAACATCCCATTCCAAGTAAAAAATGTAATGACTGTAATAGAACTCTTCACTTCAGTCGGTCTCAACACTTAACACCGGTTGTATTGTTGTAAACAATATAACATCCAATTATTTTTTTTCAATCCAACTGAGTGCAGATAATGTGATCACGTTCTGAAGTGCAGTCTTTTCAAGCAAGTTTTCAAAAATTTTGCATTGGTTATATACATTTGCATACACTTCTTCATCTCCTCTTGCAGCGTTTCATCTGTGACACCTTTTCCGGTGCAATTCCGCGAGACTGGTGACGTCACAGGTCAGTCACTGGAGCCTATCATTGAAATCAAGGTTATTTGGCTCAGTAATAACCAAGACTGACGAAAGTATGCCATTTTAAATTTAAAAACTTCGCTCATCCAGTAAAAGTGGATGGTATTAGAAAATTTAACACTTTTTCAACAGTGAAAAGCACGTCAACTGGCAAGAACTGTGACACATTAAAAAGCCAAGCACGAAAACACTTGTGTTTTTAGGAAATATTACAAACTTATATGTGAAATTTGTCGAGTTCAGGAAGCTCTGGTGACCTCAAGGCTAGCTCACTCGGGTTGGGCCGGGACAGGAGACCGGACCGAGTAAACCTGCAAGTCATAATTATAATAATGATTTTTTATCGAGCAGATTATATTTTTGCACCATATGGGGAGCTCAAATTAAAAAAGCCCATAAAAATGAAATCCGGTTTAGAAAAGGTGCATTTGTAAGACCTGTTCACTATAACACAATGCATGGTAGACATTCAGATATTAACGGTACAAAGTAACATTGCCACTTGGTCGGAGGTATTTACTCGGTCTGCGAGGTCGGACCATGTAAGCCCACCAAGTTAACTTGGTCGGAAGGCTTTCTTGGTCTACGACAGCGCTACAGCACACTACCGACTTGAGCTAGCTCGAGTTCAGTCTGGAACCCGCAACCGGTTTCAGGAAACGGGGCAGATCGTGTATGGCTTTACTGGGGCGTTCTGTTCAACATTTTGGTGCTCTGAAACTACAAAGGCAGCCAAATGTATTACGCACAGTGCTTTGTTCAAGATTATACTCCAAGAAGACATGGAGGTTTGTAGAAATTTTAATCGAGGGCGGCGCAACACTAAAAAAAGTGGGCCCCCCAGCCCCCTATAATGCGCCGCCCATGCCTTAGTCTTGATTGTCAGTGACATTTTCCTGGGATTCAACTAAGCTATCAGCCAGCTAAGGGGATAACCTCGAGCACGAGAGAGCGTGGTTGTTGTTCATGTTTCGATTCTTGAATCGTGAACTCGTGTGTTTTAAATTCTTACTGACGTATAATCACCGAGTGTTTACATCGTGAGCATTGATGGTGAATACGCCGAACTAAGTCATCCGAAATCAGTTTTGGGAAGTGCACCATTCACTAATATGGGTCACGTAACTAAGGTGAACACAAGGTCATCCGCGGGGGTGAGGGGGGGGGGGGTAAAATCATTTTTACGACCGAAAGCTCACTGTTGGGATTATTACTGAGTGGTTTTTCTTCAAGTTATGGCTGGTAAAGTATTATACCACATATTGCGTGGGGTTTGACCCAGATAACAGAGTGTTTGCTGAAGTGTCGTGTTCGAATACGTGCTGGGCTGGGCTGGTCTCAGAAAAAGATTTTTCGGCTCACCGATAATCCGAAAGCGGCCTACGGTCGCGGGTTATTCGAAAAACAGTGCAATAGGCGCTCTTTTTATAATGACGATACTCGATTTGTAAAATGTTGTCGACTACGAGAATTTGAAACAAATGTCGCGATTTATAGAGTTCATGTTTGGTCAGGGGCAAACAGAGGTTGCATGAGATTTCTCCGATTACAGCCGCTGACCGAGCATAGACAGGTCCACTGTCTCGACTGACACTAGTAGAGACGGTAGTCATCTCAAAGGTCCATCATATGTTGGAAGTTTTCGGCAAGTTATGCCTCACACTTATTAAACCATCAAAGTCATGTTGCTATAAGTACGCTAGGCAAATCTTACGCTAACAGGGTTTGCACGAAAAGTGGACGACATTAAAGCGTGCACCCCAGACTTGATGAAGTCGTCACGGATTGAAGTGAGCTTGTCGCTATTCATGAGCTTGGCTGGACGTGTATTGCGGTCGTTAACCAATGCGCCCGTTTAGCACCCGCATTTTAAAGCCAAAAAACACTAAATATAAGGCAGAGAAATTAGCGAAATAGGTTTTCTTCAGCATCTCGTGAATTGATTAGGACGGGTTAGTTACAGTTTGGCGTAGGCTCGTTTAGGTAACAAAACCTCAAATGTTAGGGTAGCTGTCTCATGTACATTTTGCGCATCTTAGGAGGCCGTTGATGTCTTTAACTCTTCCCATCTCGAACAAATACTCCCACAATCAAACTTTTTTGAGCAGTCCTTTGTTCAGTTGCCCAAATCGTCATATCTCCTGGCGTAAGCAGTGTAAAAATGGCCCGTTTCATTGAGTGACAGAACGAATGACAATTCTAAGATGTGCCAAATGTACTTATAACAACATGACTGATGGTTTAATCAGTGCGAGGCCACCGTATGGAGGGCCTATGGGTGTCGGACTACCGTCTCTACTGGGGCCAGCTGAGACGTTGGTACGGTCAAAGGGGCGGGGGAGCGCTCTCGGAATCTGGCAGATATGACATCGTTGTGGAATCTCCTTCGCATAAAATATTTGATGAGATGTCCACATGCGAACGTGGTTGACATACTGGTACTTCTGTACCGTTTTCGCACACGTTACTTATTTCCATGCAGAGAACAGTTAACATGGAGTTACGCGCATGGACCTTCCGACGTTCCTCTGATTGGCGAAACCTTGGGTCAAAGGCTGGACAGAGCCGTCGACTCTTATGGCGATAAAGACATGTTTGTGTTTTCCGCTCAAGATGTGCGAAAGACGTTCACAGAGTTTCAAAAAGAGGTAACGCTTGCTTTGACTTCATATTTTATGCATACAGTAAATCTATCTTAAATACAGCTTACATATAGGAAATGGTGCAGTCCAAATAGGTGGAAGACTGTGCAGAACATCACGAAGAACCTAATGTCGTAAGTATTGTTAGATCAGTGATACTGCATGCAACAAAACTCTTAATATGTGTAGAATTAAGAGAAAATTTGAAATTTAATTTAATTATGACTTCAATAATCAGTTGAAAGGACGCGTTGGCAAAGCCCATAAACTCTAAAGCGCTGATGGTTTCTGTGTTTCTGTGTTTCTTGTTAGTTACGGAAATAGAGTCCTTTTACTTTAGCCAGCCACACAGGGTGAAATGCAGCTTAAAAATATTTTCCAGTTTGATAAGTGGTCCTATTACCATTATGGCCAGTAAGCCCACAAGTAGAAACCCCATTCATACAACCTTCGGTTAGCTTATTAACGTAGGCCTACATTATTTTACCATTTTCTTTTAGCGTTCGATTCAGTACATTCTGTTGTCTCTAGATCCGTGAAACTTGAAACTGATGTACAACATACAGTAAAATTGCGTTGTTATAGGTAAACGATTTTGCCGCCGGTCTTCTGTCTTTGGGACTCAGGCGAGGAGATCGCCTAGGAATTTGGAGCCCCAATTGTTTGGAGTGGATAATTACTCAATATGCATCCGCCGTGACCGGGATGATACTGGTCAACATAAATCCTGCATACAGAATTTGTGAGCTGGAGTATGCTATTGGGAAAGTATGGTTTTTGTTGTTTTTACAACTGAACATGACATTGTGCATATAAAGATTTTACTTGCTAAAGTGAGCTTCAGCTAGAAATTTCCCTGACACCTGAATGGGATTCTATCGCAGAATTGGCTGAGACTGCGCGCTGTTGATATTATATTTTTAAATGTACTAGTTGGGCTGTGGTGCGTAGACGCAATATCATGCAAGACTTCGCGAGATATCGTGAGTGCCTTGTGTCTACAGAATGCAGCCCTGAATGCCCGCAACTGAGATTTTTTGTGCTGAATCATGTAGCTTTTCCGAACTGTGGTGACTCCGGGAATTACGTGTAACTCCAATTTCCACGTTCATCTCACATCTGAAATCTTTCGTCCATTGGATCTCACGCCGTTTCCCAATTCTGTGTTTCCAGGTAAAACTGAACGCCTTAGTTTCCGCAGAGAGGTTCAAGACTCAAGAATATTACGAAATGTTATTCCACCTTTGCCCAGAACTTGCCTTCTCCAAACCCGGCGAGTTGCACAGTAACCGCCTTCCTGATCTGAAAACCATCATCATGATTGACGGCGAACCCAAACCGTAGGTTGGACGCAAATTTACCTTTTAAACATTGTTAGATAACATGGTGAACAGGGCCATGCCTTCCAAATAGTACATATTCAAATTAACAAATTGCGCCATAGGAGGATTTATAGGGGTCCAAATGACCTCACCCTGCAACCACTGCCCAAATATATATCGTTTTAGGGTACTGCGTCTCCAGTTCGTGTCATGATTTGCAAGTTACCCTTAGAAAGAGCGGTCCTTTGTCCACAGAACGTAGTCAGTTTGTTTCTTCATTCTATGACATATTTTATCAATGTCGTAATTATAGTTTGAAAATGTTGACTTCAACTCACGCTAGTAAAATTCCCACACACGAACCCGCAACGGGGGAATCAACAATTGGCCGGACTTCAAAATCACTTGCCCGGACTTCAAAATCATCTGGCTGGACTGCAAAACAGAATTGCCGGTTTTCTAACTTGAAGGTCGCCGTTATTTCAAAATGGGTTGACATGTACTGGGATCAAGACCAGCTGGCTGCACCCAAAAATGGTTGGCCGGACCTAAAACGGGTTGGCTGGTGCTCCCAAACACAATGGCCGATTTTGAGCAAAACAAACAAACGGGTTCAAAAAATAAACACTAGATGTCAGTTGAAGCCTTCGAGACATTCAAAGCGAGTCGTGTTTGATTTCGGATTTAGGGGGGGCCCAGGGGGCCCGCCCCCCCCCCCCCCCTTGGCTGCCGCAAAAAACAGCAAGAGCGGTAATTAAAATTATACGGATGAAAAAAGA
>NMRA01000510.1:216989-238594 GCA_002633005.1 Phoronis australis
TGCACACATTTAAATCTTTTTCATCCGTATAATTTTAATTACCGGGGTTAATTAATAAACTCACCATTCCCTTCGCTCTTACTGTTTTAATTTTTTTTGCGGCAGCCAAGGGGGGGGGGGGGCCGGGCCCCCCCTAAATCCGTCTAATTAATAAAGGATTAACTCGAACCAGTCTTCAGTCAATCTTCGCACCAAAAGCTATTAGCACCGGTCTGTAACAACCTGCGCCCACCCACACACGGGGGAAAAACGTGACAGTCACGAAGAGGCACTGTTTTCAAAACGACGACAGATTTTTCTTTGTTACAAAAGGCGGCTCGGAGATTTACGACAAATAACGTTTATTAGATTGTTATGTTTTATTACTGCTATAAAGGGATGTAACGGGCATGGAGAGTGTCGGTTCATTCCCAGGTTCTGCATGCAACCTTGCAGGTCGTTAGCTCTATATATAAGTTTCACGACGAGGTGACGAGCTGATCATCCGGGTTGTGTGAAATTTCGGTGTCTAACGGAGCTCTACACACGGCTACCAAGCTTTATGTTGACGATAGTCTTCATACAGTTAGCTTGCTTTCATAGTTACGGCAGGGTCAAATGTTCTGCAAAGAAATTTGTAGTGCCTGGGGAAAGAATCCAGCACCCGCACACCTTGCCAACTAAAATCTGTCAGTGACAGAAATTCTGATTGAAGCTTTGAACACGGTCTTTTTAAAAAGTATTTCCCGTCTTGTGATGAACACTAATGTTCATTCTGAGGTGAGATTCCCCTCGGCGCTTCCCACTATAGCTGCTAGTTCTGGTTTAACTGCCACTGTGGTGAGTTTTATGATGGTATGACGACTAGAATATTAGGTCAAAGAGCAAATGAACATTATAAAAGTGACAACAGTACCCTGTGTATCCATTCTTTGGTAACAGGTCATGTAGTTGGTCAAAATGCTAGGGCTTCGCTGAATGACAACCTGGGTCGATTGAGCTCACCCTTTAGGATATATTTGACCTTTGTATGTGACTGTTTTACAAGTGTGACTTTTAGTTCAGTTGTTCTTGTTACTTGTGACCCTGCTGTTGGGTTTGGCGAACTCCTTGAGAATGATGACTTCGTCGAAACGTTAGAATCGTGTATATATGTAATTACAGAATGTTAACAATTATGTTGGCGTTTCTCAGTACCGTCAATAGTAATGTGATATCCAAGATTTTCTATTACACACAATATTTTATGTTGACAATTTGTTATGGTATATACTTTCTATGTTATACGCTGTCTGAGCTTCACTTTTCTTCAGTTCCAGGGGAACGTTTCACTTTTCCGAAATAACAATTATGTTGGCGTTTCTACTGTCAATAGTAATGTGATACCCAAGATTTTCTAATATACACAATATTTCATGTCGACAATTTGTTATGGTATATACTTTCTATGCTATACGCTGTCTGAGCTTCACTTTTCTTTCCAGGGGAACGTTTCAGTTTTCCGAAATATCTCGTAGTGGGGAAAGTCAACCGAAGCTCCTTATAGAGGACCTGAAGTACAAAATTCAGCCAGATGACCCCGTAAACATTCAATTCACATCGGTAAGTTCAGCAAAAGACTAGGTTGACCTAAAAACGGGGTTTTGTATTAGTCGTGGCCTAAAATGAAACGATTGTACATCATAGTCATGCATTATCAAACTGACAATAGCAAATGTGAATTGTTTACGCTGTGCCTGAGGTGTATTTGCATGTGAGCGACCGCTCAGCTAGGGCACCACAGATCAAGTGACGTTCAATAGAAATTAGCACAGCTGTTTTTATGATCTCATGTCTACACTATTTTGCCGTTCTTTTGCAGTACTAGCGTGCTTCTGTACTTTTGCATGTAATTATCACAAAAGTAGGCCTACATATCCTAGGTACTCTGCCCGTGAATCGTTTATCCAGCCACTCAAATACATAAATTGTTCCTCTCATCGTTTTTTCATTTGATACAAGTAAATATTCCCATTTCCAAACATAAACTGTGCCTCCCGGTTAAGGATTACCTCCCCTAAACAGACCATTCAGTGCATTAGTTCGTAAACGAAAGTTTCAAAACATGTCAGTTTGACAAAGGTGACCAACGTTTCCCGGCAAAATTGGGCCTTCCCATGTCAATCGCAGGCCTTGGCTCAGTTCTTTGCAGTGGTGGAAACTACTGGCCAAAAGTTGCAGTTTGTTAGAGTAAATCGGCCTATTTTAAAATTTTCACGAAGAGTTTGAAGAAAGTGTGGGTCTCGTGAAACGAGTTTGTTAACTTATAAAATACTTATTCAAGGGAACAACAGGAAGTCCAAAGGGAGCCACGTTATCTCACCATAATATGCTTAACAATGCGAGATTCGTTGGACGTCGCATGGAATTTCACAAAAAGGTACGATTGTCGCGTTGCATTGTGGGTGTCGTGGAACCTTCTTTAACACACTAAAAATACTTATTCAAGGGCACGACAAGAAGTGCAAAGGGAGCCACGTTATCTCACCATAATATGCTTAACAATGCGAGATTCATTGGACGTCGCATGGAATTTCACAAAAAGGTACGAGAGACACGTTGGGAACCGTGTATAATGTAAGTCCGTTTTGTCAAGATTCGCCTGCAATACCAATTGAACGTAACGTCTCGATATTGAAGTGATATTGTATAGTGACATTCAAGTGATAAAACGAGATTCCGCTCAAGACTAAGATCTAATTTTATATATTGTTTACGTCGCTTTCGGAAGCACAGGAGTTCAACTGGGCTGTTGAACCATTCCCTTGTCGGTTCCTTTACAGGAAGCGCGTCTGTGTGCCCCTGTGCCGCTCTTCCATTGTTTCGGGTGCAGTGTGGCAGGTCTCCAGACGATACTACATGGTACAACCGTCGTATATCCAACACTCACTTTTGCTCCCGAGCCGACTTTGAAAGCCGTGGAAGACGAGAGGTATTCGAAAATTTTTAAGCATTTCTTAGTGATCAAATGAATATGACCAGCTGATTGTGATTCGATGAGACGGAGTGTTTGTCTTGTGCCGAAACGGCACCTTTAACCTAGCTTCTGTAACGGCACCTTTAACCTAGCTTCTGTAGTCGCGAGGTAATCGGATTGGTCGTTGCGGTCTGTGAAATGGATGCCACTCGAGTACCAGTGTAAATGGTTGGATTGTTGTACGTGAACTTGAAATTCTGCTTAATCTCAAGATTAAGTGGAAGTGAGTGTTGCGTGAACTCGGAATTCCAAGATCACTTGTGTGGTCTTGGAATTCCTAGTTCACGCAAATGATCTTGAGATTAAGCAAACTGCCAAACCCCGTACGTGAACTTGCGTGCTGCCTGGCACACAATCACAGAACAAGGCGCTTGGGCTGAAATCGTTACTGAACCGGTAGGCTACGGAGAGAAAAGATTTCTAAAAAATCGAAATAAAGCTCCCGTGGCCTGGTCATGAATATTGGTTAGTACCCAGGGACTGGAATAAAAAATCATTTAAGGACTGTTTTGTGATTACATGTTCCCTCAGTAATGCATCGGGCACTCAAGGTCATGGCCCTACGGCTACGGTGGCCATTTGAGTCGTATTATTTTCTGTGTTGCTGCCTATTTCAATATAAAAATAAAGTTTCGATGTTTGAAATTAGTGCCTGAATGATGCTTGACCAAGAGGTGAATTAAACATTCACTAACTCGTTGCAATACATTTTCAAAGCATTTTTTTAATTAATTTTGAAACACTTCTGATCACATTCGCAGGTTTTTCTACCCAATTCCAAGTTTAAGCATAGGCGTGACTCCTTTAAACTTGGAATAATTCAATTTCTGCTTTACAAAAACTCATGTGGTGAACCAAACATTCTCTAACTGGTTGCAATACATTTTAAATGCCTTTTTCTATTACCTGTAGAACACTTCTGAGCGCATTCGCATTTTTTTTTTTCTACCTAATTCCAAGTTTAAGCAAGCCACGCTGGCTGCTTAATCTTGGAATAATTCAATTTCTTCTCTACAAAATTCGCGATGTGAACCAAACCTTCTGTTAATGGTTGCAATACAATGTAAATGCATTTTCTATTACTTCAAAACACCTATGAATGCATTCGCAGTTGTTTTCTACCCAATTCCAAGTTTAAGTAAGGGCGTGGCTCGCTTAAACTTGGAATAATTCAATTTCTGCTTTACAAAAATTCGACTACGTAAACTGACAAATTAATCTGGTAAGAAGTTTATCCAAATTTGACAGTCTCGGAGACTTCTGTTGAAGTCTGTCTAGTTATTTTGAAATATTTTAGAACATGAACCTTTAAAATGCAACATCGCAACATCCCGACTTGCACAGATATTCTGCTGCAGTAATCAATAATAATTTTTCGATGACAACACTGAGCGGACTCCATGGGATGTGTGCTGTGTAATGAATTGTCAAGTTCGTCTAGTGTCAGACAATTTCTCAAGACACAAAACACACAAACTCATAATAATGATTGCCGATACGAAAATTGCAGTTCACAACGGTCTCAATGTCTCTTTAGGGCCCTAACGTGCCACTGCTTGAACAAATATTACGCCGCCCAGCTTGACCAGCCTTCTGCACTCATGGTTCAGCTGCCTGGTGATAGAACTTAAGGGTCACGTGTTCCAAAGCGTTTTGACTGATATGAGCACCATGTGCGTGGCAAAGCACAACATTACTGCCCTCCGCCCAAACTATCGGTAGACTGCCAAGTAACACGTGTATACCTGTCCAGCATTATCGTGACTGATACCTGCCTTTGCAAAACGAGCACATTTGCATAACTATACAAATGAGTTGGCTCACTATAGACCAACTAACAACAGCAATCTCTTGATATTCAAATCATATACAAGTCAGACCAAATTGTGACATGAATGGCTGTTATTTTAAAAAACAATCTATCCCCCGACATACTTATCATAACCTTTGACAAATGCAAAACTGCAATAAATGCTCAAATGGTGTAAACTTTTTCGATGCTTGCCTACTGTATACAAGAGCTACATGGAGTGTTGAAATGCACCCACGACTGCAACGCAATTCCAGTAGTGTTTTTGGAATCATAAAAATGGTCATTAGATGGTACCGCATAATGTGTTAAACCAATCCGAAATGAGAAGGTGGCGTCATCTCTGTAAAACACACTATTTGCCAAATTTCATGAAAGTATGCCAACGAGCTCCTAACATACAGAGGCAAACGTAAAAAATTGACATTAGGGGACACAGCTTTAGTCTGATTTCTCTGTAACTCATTGTCATATGTTGCCATCTCTATAGAAGTCCATCTGCCAAATTTCGCAAAGGTCATAACAAGGGTTAGGGGGATACAGCTCTAGATGCAAAAAAGCAAAATTGCACCAGAAGTCAAAAACATCCGAAAATTAACATCAGCCATGGTCTTCGCATCAGGAACACAATTGTCAATTTTCATAATCGTCCTTTGTCAATGGTTTGTCCGACAGAGACGAAGACGTCAAAAACCATACACGAAAATTTTAAAATGACCACCAGGTGGCGCAGAAAATTAAATCTGTTATTCATGTTATTTCATTACATGACTGCTAGTACTGATTCTTCTGTCCTATGACTGTCTGGAACACAGTTTGATAATTTTGACCCACCTCCCTGTGGAATAACACTTTTAGTTTACGCCACCAGGATTATCAAGCAACTAGCAATGTGACCAATTAGATACCATAAACCCTGACAACAAAGCAAGCAGACAATGTCAGTACATCAAAGCATTAAAGAAGCATCAGTAGCCATTTAATAAAAAATATAGACTGTTCTATCGGGCAAATCAGGTTACTTAGACCTGAGAGCTAGGACATATGCTGCCTTTGGCCTGAGGCAACATTGCTCTTCCTTGGTCCATATTACACTCGGGATCAGTATAATGCTTAGGACACTTCCTACACCATTCACTCTCAGACTGATAAGACAACAGTCAAGAATTCATTGGCCAGTAGCATTTAAGGTGATTCATTGGCAGGCAGCTTCAGATGCTGTAACAGCAATGAAATGGGGTCCTCCAACCTTGGCTAATCTGTTGACCTACAGACAGAGCACAGTAGCACGAATGGTTATCACAGATTCTGTGTAAGCAATAAAGATGTTCACTAACTTGTGCTGTCAATGAGACCAGTTGTGTGTCCCTGATTTAGTAGCTTGAACATGCTGTGTCAGTTGAGGGCAACTCTTCCTCTTATCCGTGACTTTCTGGAACACAGGAAGCTGCTTGGAACCTGTTTAAAATAAATAGAATAGTTTAAATAAACTCTTCAATCAAAAATACGCATTGCAGACAAAATTGTTTTCATTTTTACATGCATAATACCTGTGACTAATACCAGATGTTCCTGCTAATACATATACAACGAGCTTTGAAAAGTGAGCAATGATCGAGATTTATTGTCAGTAGGTGAATGTTGGATCTACAAGAAAATCAAGTAAATGGAAAATCTATTATTCTGTTTCCACATTCTGGCAATGATAATTCATTGGACAGCAGATTCAAACAAGATCACCCATCACATTCAAGTATTTTATGTACTATACTGTGGCGGATCTAGGATACCATAAGGAGGGCGGTCCAACATGTTGCCTCGAGGAATTGGGCAAAGAGCGACTGTATGTGCACAGGGAGCCGAAAGTTGTGAGGGTCGAGGGTGTGGACCTTCTGTTCAGATAATCTATCGGTGGACTAAAAAAAAAGAAAAGGGAACACAGTTCCGCCGCGATCTGGGATCTGAGCCCCGCCACTCCGCTACTGGTCCTAGTTACTGAACTCTCTTTTTCTTCACACCTCACGCTGTTTCTGTTTCATTTTGCTTGCGGCAGCCAAGGGGGAGTGGGGGGGGGGGTCCCCGCCTATGCTATAGACAACTAAATACAACCTATAAATGAGAGCATTGATGGAACAAACACTTTCCTGATAGAAGACAACCTGCAAGGACAATGATATTGGGAGAAAGAACAATTCCTCGTGGTTTGTTGAACGTCTGTTTTGTACAAATTTAATGAGTTTTGTGTTTGCTATGGACAACTGAAGTGAAGCACCCGTGGAATTTCTAGTCCGGAGTGTCATACCTTGTAGTATTATATAGTGTATTATGGACGATCAGAAGCTGAGGACGCCTGTGAGGTCACTTAGGAAACCAAACTCGGTTTTGGCCTATTAACAGAATGGATACTAAGAACGACTTTGCCAAATAATGCTCGACAACCCTCAAAAGTTTGGAGTGAAATTTGAAAACTCCTTTCAAAATCAGCTAAACGGATAAGCGTCATGACCTAGCGAATTACACAATTGCGGGAAAAGACCACCCACCAAAGACCATAATATCCACTTAGTGACGTAGGGATTCCTGCCTTTAAATTGGAAGATTGACGCCAATTATGCATTAGCAGGTGACAGAACGAAGAATGGCGGAAATAACGTATGAAACGTTACGCAATGTTATGTTAGTTTGCCGTGAACTGTTGAAACGAACGCATTTGCAATACAATTTTACATTTTCGTGATTCTGCCTTTCGATTTATTTGAACTTTGAAACCTAACTTTACAACCATGTTCTGCGTTTTTCTTCTAACATAGTCAGTGCTCGACTCTTAAACAGACTCGAGAGCTTAATGGCCATCGGAGGGCTTTTCACCAATTGGTGAAATAGACAAACACTAAAAGAATGGGAGGAAAATTCTTATTCAATGTGGAAGTACTAACCAAATCAAATTATCCCGAGATGTTTGAGAAATTGCAAACGGTGTTATCTTTTTACCTCATGCGCGCACCCAGGGGGGAGGGGGCTCGAAGGAGCCCCCCATTTGGCGAAGTGGGCAAAAAGTCCGCCTCTGAGAAACAAAAAGTCCGACAAAAGGAGACAAAAGTCCAAGCACAAACGCGCAATTCACAGTGGTGCTTCTGTTTTTTTTTCAGTGCGCCCGCTTTTTTGGTACCAAAAGGTCCACACCGTCAGGAATTCGAGCCCCTCCCCATATTGAAGGCTGGGTGCGCGCATGTACCTTAATTTGACAACAACTAATCACATCGTCTGCCATGTTCTACTCTTAGTTTTTGACATAATGACGTCTTGTAGTGACCCGAATGCCAGCCAGTGATCCCAGTGAACGCTTTGGTTCATACGTTCTTCGGTAGGTTAAAAATGCAAATGGCGGAGTGACAAGCGAAACGTAAAAAATCGAATCTTTGAGTGAGTAAGTTCTTTCGATGGGCTTGATTTCCTTGCAGTTATATTCGCCGTATTATTTCTTAAAATAAATGTGTTCACGCGATTGCAAATTCGAAACATTTGAAGGTTGTCGATGGTTACAGAACATTATTTTAATTCACAGAACTAGATGGAAACGTCATTTTTAATATCTGTGGATAGGCCAAAACCGGGTTTGTATCCTTTTAAGGGTTGGTTGTGAAAGGATAGCCCATATGCTTGAATTATGAAAGCATGCTTCCTTCACACAATTTGCAAGTCAAGGCCATTGTATCAGCCAGAGCGTGGTTCCAGTGACCACAAAATTTTAAGGTTCATCAGCGCACACGTCATTGATTCATATTTGGGGAACACCGTTCAGTTTTGGACCTGCTGGCTTTCTGATGGCATCCGTGACAGAATATTGTTTACATTGTTGCTTGTGATTTTCTCAAATGTTGTTATTTTGTAGTTAGTTGTTTTGACTTTTGATTGAGAAGCTTTTCTTATAGGTGCACAGCTATGTATGGTACCCCGACTATGTTTATCGACATGCTGAATTGTCCACAGTTCAATAAGTACGATTTGTCAAGCTTGAACACGGGTAAGGTCCATGCTCTTGAGTTTTCCGTTAAAACGGCCGTATTTGATTTAGTAAACCACTTTATGAAATTGACCTCAAGAGAAAAACTGAAAGCGCGTTTTTGCTTGAAACCACACTCAACATGTTGACTTGTCACGGGGTGCCATTTTATTCACGGAGCATGTTCTCAAGCAATAACAAGCTACCAGTTCTTTACAACAACAAAATTCACTCTTCGTCTGAATAAGGAACAAGCTCAGACGAACTATATAGCGGTAAGGTGGCTTTAAGTGTCCTCCGTCATTCATAAACCATAGCTTGCATGTTTTATATAGCACAATATAGAAAATATTGCCCGTAAAGTACCTGATGAGCCGGGCAGATGAGCAGTTTGTACTAGATCCGGGACCTGTTCTGTAAACGCAAGACACTCTCGAGTAAAGCTAGTGTAATCACATGTTAGGCATGACGAGCTTGCGTGATCTTGTTTTTCTCTCAAAAAGCATGCGCTACATAACGCAGTCCCGTTAAGGCTGTAATGTCACATACTTCGAAAAAACATTCCTTGACAGTACACGCTAATATATCCAATGCATTTACAGGTATTATGGGAGCATCTGCATGTCCGTCGGAGATAATGAAACAAGTCATTAATAGGATGAACATGCCACAGATCACTGTAAGGATGTACATAACGCGTCCATCTTCGTCCTGTCCTTGAGTCGTGGTAGAAAATGTAATCGTTCTGATTTCTGAATAAAGAACACAACTTTGTTTTGTTTAATGTTGTGTTCTTTATTCAGAAATCAGGTAAGTTAAGCTTACCATGAAATGAAGTGCTGGTCACAAAGGTCATGCGTATTTACCTTTTTGACTGAAATGTATTGCTTTCCATTAGACTAAGCACACTGTGTCAAACTTTCTTGTGACACCTCTTTGGTAAGCAACTGACAGATGCCCTAATGTTGACCCACTAGGTTTAGTCAACTTTTAGTCAGTCTATAAGAGATTACAATGGCAACAGAAATGACGCATGAACTCTGCCCCCCATTAGGACTGAATTTTGAGGCAATGGAAAAATTGTAACACACACTTCTTGAGTTATACCCTTTATTTATATACAAGCAAATACCATAACAGAATGGAAAGCACTAGATGTTTAGGTTGCAAGAACTTACCTCCCAGTTTTGAGGGTCTGAGTGCTGGTAAATTAGCGAACGGTGTTTTGTACTGTGCCATGTGCGAATTATAATGTTCAGGAATTCAAGACAGTTTTAAAACATGATTCTTTAGACAAAAGTACTTTGGTACCCGATCTTTCCCATCATGAAGTTTTAACTTGAAATTTGTCATCTTGGTTGGAAATTTTCACTCATTCTAAAGCAAATTTTGCGAAGTGGTTTGAGTACTCACACTTTTACTTTTGCTACTACTACTACTACTACTACTTTTACTGCTACAGTTTACTGCTACTGCTACTGCTACTGCTACTGCTACTGCTACTGCTACTAACTGCTGCTAATACTATACTGCTACATCTACTGCTAATGCTACTGTTGCTGTTACTACTTTTACTGCTACTACTACTACTACTGCTAATATCTTTACTACCACTACATCTACCACTACTAACAATGCTGCTTCTACTAATAATACTGCATCTAATGCCACTACTAATGCTGGTATTGCTATTTCGACTATTGCGACTTCTAACACGACTGCTGCTACTTTTTCTACTATTACTACTACTACTACTACTACTGCCACTGTCACTGCTGCTACTACTACTAATACTGCTATTACTGTTAATTCTGCTAATACTACTACTTTTACCATTTCTTCATTACGTACATCGAACATCCAATCACGATATCTGTTGGCACGCAATGGTCGTTTCACGTGACGAATTCCAGCTTCTCTTTCGAATGACCACGACAGACCCTTCCACTAGCATCAACTTCTCTGTGTGTATTCCCTATGTCAGAGGCGTCTCCCACAGGATTCAGACCATTTACCGTAAACACAACATTAAGTCGTTTCACAAACCGTTCAACACTATTCGGTCCATCCTTCCATGCAGTAAAAGATGTGTCCGGCACCGGCCCCCTCCAGAGGTGTGGTGTGATATATGAATACAAGTGTGGTGAGTGTACTGACAACTATATCGGTGAGACGGGTCGCCAGTTAACGACCAGGGTTAAGGATCATCGTAACCCCAACCTTAAATCTGTTACTGTTGTTCAAGAGCATGCCAAAGACCTACGTTACGAGATCTCTCATGAGGACTTCAGTGTACAAGTCTACACCCGAAGAAGTGGAAACGCAGGATACGAGAAGCTATTAAGATTCAAGTCTAGTCTTAACAGAGTTCCGGAACTTGATCTATGTGGAGTGTATTTAGACCTGTTACGGGATTCCCACCGATATTAAGCGAATCCCCGGTACTGTTTTCATTGTTTTATTCTACAACGTCAGAGGGCGCAACCGGTGGTGACTCAAGTCCGTGAGATGTGGACGAAACGGATGTACACTTTCTACCCAAGGTACAGTTTCCTTGGTTCCAAAAGGAACCTTTGCTCAATATTTTTATCATTTAAATGGAACCCAGCAACATACATAGTATCAACAATAACAATAATTTAACAACCACTATTACTAATACTATTTCTATTTCTTCTAGTACTACTGCTACTGCTAATGCTACTGTTGCAACTCCTGCTTCTTCTACTACTGTTTCGATGCTGCTCTGTTTGCTCCTGTTGGAGCTACTAAATATATTTAGTTGAGGAGGCAATGACATAGTTGTATTATCCATACAGATATGCTATGGCACCACTGAGAACAGCCCGGTGACGTTTCAAAGTAGCATGGATGACCCCATAGACAGGCGTGTGAACACCATTGGTAAACCAAGCGACCACGTCGAGGTTTGTTTGGTTTAACGTGTTCGTTTATATCTAAAACTAGTTCAAAACGAAACACTGCTCTGTTTTAAGCATTGAAAAATTCCAAAAACTACATTTTTTGTAAATACACATGTTGAAAAACAAATGGTAAGGTACGGTTTTATGTGCAGTGTAATTAAAAATTAGAAATTTTAGTATTTTGCTTTTACGCAGAAACCTCAGCTTTAACCAAAATTTGTACTTGTTAATTATTCGGTGTTTAATCAAGTTTCATGTGATGAAATTGAGATCACGCAAGACCACGCGAGTGCCAGGCAAGTATTTCGGGAGCAAGCTCGGGATCTTACTATCAAAGTAGCCGCCAATGAAATTATCGGTCAGTGAAACTATAGCGTTGAACTATGGGAGAAATTCACGGTTTCCGTTCCATAAGCGATTCTCGCCACATGTGCCTTGTGTTTGTGGAACGCATCCTTCTGTTGCCCTTTCACTTTTGATCAATGTTTTTTCCGAAACGAAGGATAAGACGCGCCATAAGTTAATGAGGAAAGTTGTATAGTAATTCATTTAGGAGTCTTAATTCAGCGGCTCCTCGAACAGAGGTCATCAATGCGAAAGGAAAAGGTCAAAGGTCACGTGGAATAATTGCAAGGGACACCATCCGCCTACCGGACGGATGTGTCAATGACGTTACACCTCATGACGTAATAGGTTTAATTGGACCCGTTAGAGAGGCACCTCGACGCACGTTTTGCGGCTCCTCGCAACGGATCGAGAACCGAAACAAAAGAGGGATGACGCTGCTGAATAAGAACAAAACTTATTTCGTGTGCGCCAAATGTCGTCGTTGTATATTGTTTGTTCTCTCTCTCATTGATCAAAAACAAATTTGTATATATACAAAAGGGGATAACCACCCAACTCAACAACAGATGTCGCGTAAAGTCTAACCCAGGACCCGACGGTACTAAGCGAATCGTACTCATAATAATAAGAAGCGACCAGCTAACACAGAACATAAAACCGATAGTGTCATTAATACACATTTAAAAACGTGTATTAATGATACACATTTAAAAACGTGTATTAATGACAAAGAACGAATACACTGCAAAAATCATCATTCCAATACACTTAAACAATCATCAAGACGTCCAGAATCCGTTAAAGTAGTCTATAGCAAATTATCAAATGTCCGAATTAAACGTCATTGACACATCCGTCCGGTAGGCGGATGGAGTTCCAGTTATTCCACGTGACCTTTGACCTTTTCCTTTCGCATTGATGACCTTTGACCGAGGAGCCGCTGAAATAAAACTCCTAAATGACTTACTATACAACTGAGGTAGTTTTATTTTAGGTGAAGATAGTAGACGAGACCGGCGAGATACTTCCGGTGAACACCCCGGGTGAGCTGTGCACGCGAGGCTATATGGTCATGCTTGGTTATTGGGACGACAAGGACAAGACGAACAAGTGTATAAAACAGGACCGGTGGTATCACAGTGGGTGAGTGCCTTGTTATATTCTGTGGTCCGCTCTGCTGATCCGGAGTCCAACATCTGGCCCACATCACGTCCGATTGCAAGCATATAGTGATTTCGGAGTTTTCTCGAGAAAATGTTGCGATAGTTTGATAACGGGAGTATTTGTTCGAGTTGGAAGGAATTAAACACATCGACAACCTCCTAAGGTGTCCCTATGCGCAAAAGGTATTTATAACAACGTGACTTTGATGTTTTAGTCTTTGCGAGGCATAATTCGCCGAAAAGCTTCCGGCGTATGGAGCCCCTATAGGAGCTTCGTCGCCTCAACTGGTAGGGCCAGCAAAGGCGATGGTCATTGCCTACGAAGACTCGACCTCATGAGTTTGCTATCTACCCTCCTGGTTCATTTGGCATGTATGGACTCATATGGACGCACGTGCATGTGGAGTGAAATTGTCGTGGACACATCATTCATTCTTGATCAAAAATATCTTATGAATATTGCAACGGAAAAAGCCAACTTCATCAAAATGCTCGTGATGCTGTGAGTCTCAATCTATGTTTGACCTAATTTCTGCTTAATTATACTGTGTGCATGTCATTCTTTACTAGCAAGCTAATGAAAAAGGCTCAATGAATCTCTCTCTTTGCAGTGACATGGCTTGACTTACACAGCTCTCAAAAATATGTTTGAGTACCTAAGAGGTTAATCTTTTTGTTTGCGTTGCTAGGGACATTGCGATTTTAAACGAAGATGGTTATGCCCAAATTGTGGGCCGGAAGACAGACATGATAATACGAGGTGGTGAAAATATTTATCCTTTAGAAGTGGAGCAGTTCTTATATACCTTTCCAAAGGTGGAGGACGTCCAGGTAAAGAAATATAGATCCATAGCTAGCTTTGTGAAAATTAATTAAATGTCGAATAATCGAAGTTATAGTGAAAACGTGCTACCCATGATGAATAACCGTTTAGGCCTATTGTCCTAACCCTTACGCCCAGATATAATGCTTTCTAACGCTTTGTGGGCTTTTAAGAGTTAAAACTTTAATAGCTCACTTGCGAGTTTCTCGTTAGTCAATGTGTACGTTAAATTTTTCTCAATTAACATTTTAAGAAATCCTTTTGAATCAAGTTACAGATACTCTGTGTTGAACATGTTTTCGTAGCCCAGAATATCACCAATATCAATTTAAGACAAATAAGTTTGAGGCAGTTTTACACTTTGAAATACCACCTAGGACGACCTCCATACCGGACATAGCTTAGCCGTGGAAGACAAGTGTGAAATTGCCTCATTTGTAGCTTGAAATACTTCCTTTCATCATAGAACTCTAGCCTTGACATACTAACTTCCGCTCGTGACCATTGTATTTTATTATTAGAGCTTGCGACTCCGTGACCAGCCGCGAGAATTAGCTCAGTCTGTAAATTTCCAGCTGTCTGCTCGACTGAGTTTTTATGAGTGTTGTAGTTATCAAATGAAGGCTAATTTCATTGCTTCGTTTACATTTTGGTGTTTTTGTTCACCAAGCGAGACACTTGAGCTACGGTTATAGACAACCAGCGATTTTACGGCAAAATTAGTCAGCAAACCCGACAATTACATTGATCATTCTTTATACGCACCGACCGTGGCCTTGACCATATAGTGGGATAGTCTGGCCTCTGATACCTTTTCATGTCTAGTCCTAGAACCACTTTCGACAACCTATCAAACTACGCGTTAGTATTTTTTCAACAAGACGTTTATGGGCACTATTTTACCGTTCGACTAAAAAGAAAAACGAGACGTTTCATGGGTTTTTGAGGCACCCGCAATTTTTAGGCACAAGCAATTGCCTAATCGACTTAAAAACAAAAAAGCACAGTCGGGTGCTTTTGGGTACAACGTCTCCTGTTCGACAAAAAACGCTCTCGGAACGTTTTTGTGTGTTGCGGCAAACATTTAACCCTTGCGTTTTGGCTTTGTATCCGGAAGTCCCGCTTTTAAACCCAGTTCCCAATTTTTCATTCTGGAAGGTTGACAACTTTGGAACATGTGTTCATTTGTCTCTTAATGACATGAAAATTGTTATTTTCCAGAATCCACTTTTTTAATACCATAACAATCGCGGCCTAAATCAAGAGCTGTTGCTGCACTTGTTCTTAATTGGGAGAGACAATTATTTATGTTTCTGTTGACAAAGGACGTTATTACATCCGAACATTTCAGTTGATCCATTTTTGTTGTTTTAGTTTCCTATTTATATTCTACATTTCGTGAAACAATAGTATCCTTGGGAGGATCTGGATCGCCTTATTTAGTTTCAGATTTATTTTCTACTTTATGTAACAATCGTAAAAATGTGTTTTGATGTCTTTCGTTTACGATAACACGCTGCATGTATCAGGATCACTAACTTACTTTCTGGAGAAATGAGTTTATTTACAAACCACTATGGAAAGTCCTACACTGCAGCCTACATTGTATGTGATGATCTATCCACAGTACATTTCAAACCTACACAATAGATGTTTGCTAATTTCTATCTATCAGAATGCCTTTATGTGCAAATTTCGGACCAGTAGTTGGAGTAATTAGCTCATCACATTGCTATGTAAAAGACGTATAATTTAGGACGAATGTCTGACTAAATGCTTCACAGCAACGGTGAGGGATCCATATTCTAAAATCTTTGTCTTGCTATGGTACAAATCATTTGAATGATTGAAATTATTTCCCTGCTGGTTTAATTAGTCATTTATATTACCTCTCTGGTACATTACCTTTTCTGTTTTTACTATTGCATTCCGTTAGTTTTCGCGTTTTGGTAACAAAAATATTTTTAAGCTTGTGAGATTTGCCAAATGATGATTATTTATGAATCAGCTTATGTATCGTTTGCTTCTTCTATAATAATACACCATTAGGAAGTGACGAAAAGCTTTCTTATGATGCAATTCGGTTGGAAAATGGCGGAGTTGCGAAAATTTTAGTGACAGTAAATTCCAAAGGAATAACCAGCACCGGAACAAACGAATGCAAACAAATGCCACGTATGTGCGCGCAACCTCAGGAGCGCGAAATCGAAGTTGGTATTCCAGGGATAGAGTTCTATGTTTTTATTTAGTTACATTCGCAAAATCAAACTGAAATTCTCAAACGAGGAATATACATATCTCATGGATTGTGAGCGTGAAACATGACTTGAATCGTTTAAAAATATATATTTACATGTTTATATAAAACATTTCCTTTCTCCACAGTAGTCAGTAAAACAACCAATAAGAGCTGAGTATTGGCTATCTCCACAAGTGTTTGCTATTCAATACGTTATGTCGTTTGTTTGATTGGCAATTGGTTACAGTAAGTCGCCTGGAATTTCAGTGACGACTGTATTGCCTTGGTGACTGAAACTAATATCATACTGAGACTGCAACTCTGAAGTAATACTGGCCCTTTGCAAAGCTAGAAATCATTTCTAATGTGAGTAAGCAAGAAAACGAGGCCGATTTTTGTTGCTGCAAGCGGCCTAAATCAAGAGCTGTTGCTGCGCTTGTTCTTAATTGGGAGAGACAACTATTGTTCTTACTTGTTTTAAGTATGAAAAGGGTAACGACAATTCGAAATTTAGCCCTATACTGAGGTATATTTGCGCTTGAAATGAAGGTTAAAGTGAATTACTTGTTCAACAATCAACTTCTTATCGCAAGTTTATTTTAGATTCACAAATTCGTTATTTGCAGTACTGTTCTCTCTGTTGCGCTTCTTTCAGTAAAATTAATGGTAGGCTGCATGTTTTGACATGTACCCGTTTGTATAAGGTTATCGGAGTGCCCGACGAACGTCTTGGAGAAGAATTGTGTGCATGGATAAGGCTGAAAAGTGGTTATACTTCGAACACGGAGGAAATCCGGGATTTTTGTCAGGGGAAGGTTAGTTCATACCCTTGTACCAGCAGTTGATATGCATTCTGCCTGTTGAAACCTGCAGGTTTACGAGTCTGCTTCACTGATTTTGACATGGATGCCGAATATTAGTATCTCTGTATTGGATAATAATACAGTTTGGTCAAAAATCAAACTGCTCCGCGTTTGTTTTATCTTAACACATGTTTAGTTTTCATAGTTTGGAATAAGGTACTAAGCTTGTCGCAAAGGGGACGATAGTCAACTGAAATCTGTCCCTCAACCCATCACTCGAAGGTGTCTTATGGGTATTGACATTCTTGCGGTCTGAGACTTCTGCGAGCAGTCACAGTGGGCCTGAACAGCATTAAATGGTTCTACTCTCCATTTCTTTTGGAAACTGAGTCGGCAGTGCGGCATTTCTCTAGAAGCTAGCTTTTTCACAAAAGAAAATCCACGACGAAACGAGAAAACATGATGCGGGATCCATTTTTTACTCATCACTTAAAAATCATGGCGCTTCAAAGCTTGCTAACCCTTTTCTACATGCCTTTCTATAGCTTTTCAAAAACGTCACAAGACCTTGGCAGAATTGAATGTGGATGTTAGTTGCTCAGCGCAGGTATCAAAATGAGTGTACAGTAGAAACCAGAACCAACTATACTTTTTTGGCCTTATGCATGGACTGGAACTTAGATCACATCAATATGGGGCTTTTCATATTGGTGCTCTCTAGAGTAATGAGAGTACGAACGTGATTTCGACTGATTCCGACCTACCCGGATTTGGTGGACATAAGTTTACTACTACACAGTGATTCATTAATTTAAAAACCGAGGAATAAATCTCACAGTCAACCCTCGCATTGTTTGATTAAATTAAGTTCACTAATTTGTTTTAGCTTTTTGACCCCTGGGATCGAAATTCTAATGCTTAGCCGCAGCCATTGGCTTTGTCGCGGATTCTTCTTTGCAATGAGAAATGTATGGAATATGATGTCCTTCTTCATCCATTGACATTTCAAAAGCCTTGCCTTTTCCGTCGGGCATTAGTACATCCAGCCACACAGCAGTGGAAATTTGCCGGCGTTATAATAGCAGGAAAGGCGTTAAAACGCCAGTAGGTTGAAACCTCCAGTCCGCATTACACGAGATCTATAGGTGACGCTGAACGCCTGTCCACCAAAGACCTTATCGCCGTCTGTCGGGATAGTGAATTTCAATATCGACGGGGCTATCATTTCGAAAGTCAGCTATTCACGAGGAATGTAAACACATAGCTAACAACGCATCGATTTCAGTAAATGTCTATCTGTATTTTTAGTTTTGAGGTTTTAGATTCGTCATCGATTGAGCACGTTTCATTTCTACTTCGGTTATCGGCGAAGGTTACTTTAGTTTTATTTATTCGAGTTTGTATAGCTCAAATCTAGAGGTCATTAAGTGCGAAATTGAACTGTAAACTCGTCTGCGTAAAGCATAGCATACTCTAGTAACGAATAACTGATACTTATTTTGAGATTGCATCGAAGTAAGACAAGAAAATGGCAAACAACTTAAATTCGATTTCGAGTACAAAGATTAGACCTCGAATCCAGGTCTTGCCAAATCACATCCAATGTCTTGCCAAATCACGTTAATTGTTGTATTTTGCTACAGGTAGTAATTGCTTCATTTTTCAGATTTCTCACTTCAAGATTCCAAAGTACATTATGTTTGTCGAGGAGTACCCCATGACAGTCACCGGCAAAGTTCAGAAGTACATAATGCAGCAGGAGTCGGCAAGACTGCTTGGTCTGGATCACATAACACCGCACATGTAGTAATAACTCCCATACGTATTGTTGGCATAGCATAGACACAGTTTAGCTAACATGAAGCGGAAAGAATGGAACGGAAAGTGCACTAACATCTTGTAGCAAGAAAATTCAGAATTGTTTTTCTGGTTCAAAACCTAAACCGGAGAGAAAATAGTTCTTAACTTTTGTTTAACGTTGCCCATGTTACGAGAAACATGCTTAGTCTCTCCCACCACGTGCTGTTTTGGTCGTACACTCTACATTTTGTAAAGCCACGCAAAATGTTGGAAATGGCAATTAAATCCGCTATAAACACACGTTACGTCCTCGAAGCGAATTATTTATGTTGAGCTCTGTAACATTGGTCTCCACTTGTTCTTTACAATATTTATGTAGCATATGCGGATTTAGGGGGGGACCCAGGGGGCCCTCCCCCCCTTGGCTGCCGCAAAAAATAAAACGGCAAGAGCGTAGGGAAATGTTGAGTTTATTAATTAACCCCGATAATTAAAATTAAAATTATACGGATGAAACAAGATTTAAATGTGTGCAGTTTTAGGGTTGGGGTGGGGGGAGGGCGGGTGGGGCGGCTCAGATCCAATTTCAAGTGTCAAATTCGGAACGCGGCTTATTCTTAACGGAAGCATGGCTAAGTATAGGCTCTCCCGCGATATCCCAGGCGACCGGCAGTGGCGCTGCGCATTACGACTCCGTTTCCGTCGTCTGCTCCACTGTGCAATGAAGAAAATTCACTTCATTTTTTAAAGAAAATGAAACCTGAGTGACGATGAAAAAACAGAAGCTGCTGGTAAGATGTGAATTTTAATCGAAGTATTAGTGAATCACTCAGAAACTCATAATTCTCTCTTTGTCAAACTGACTTAAGACGATTTCCTACGTAACCCGTCATTATTGCCAACACGAAAAACGGATTTGGTCTTTTGGGCATTTGAAGACTATTTTAAATACAACAAATTCGTTAAGAACCGATTGCACAAAATATAAAACGTGTAATAAGCATTACAAAAAGAAGTAGGTTTCGCGCGCAAACGCTATGGACCATAAACAAGTAGGTCTCCTAGTACAAGGTTAGCAGACAAGTCGTGATGGTGTAGTGGTAACGCACGCGCGCGCTAACCGCCAGGTCGTGAGTTCGAGTCTTTGATACTTGGAGTTTTTCTTGTTTGATACGTTCTCCGTGTTTTTTTTTCTTGGATAATACTTCAGGAATCAAAGAAAATGCTTGATTTTTTGGAGGAAAAAACAGAAAAATTTCCTTGGCATGAGGGGGACAACCCCCCTCCCGACCTCCCCCCATTCGATGCTATGCGCATCTACAATCGTGGTTTGCGCAAATGCTTACAGCCGGACAAAATGTTGCCACCCCCTTGTGATATCCTAGATCCGCCACTGTGTAGAGCTCTGTAACATTGGCCTCCACTTGTTCGTTACTCGAGAAGTAATTTCTGGGTTTGCAAAGACTTGACAGTTTGTTATACCTTGATACCATGTTCGGCGCATAAAATAACACCCCGGAACAAGCTAGGCCATGCAACACAAACTTACCTACAATTTGACTAAGGAACAGTTTGATGCCAATTTCATAACGAGAAGTGGTCTCAATGAAAAGTTGTCTTGTCTGGTGGAAGGTTGATTTAGGACCGCTTCAAAAGTCGCAACATTACCTGCACCATTGATCTTTGAAAGAAGTCCTAACTGGTGAGATGCAGCAGGTGTAAATCAGACTGATGACATCGGCCAAAGAGAGGCGTACGTTCTTCAGTGAAACAGACCCGACTTCAAAAGTACCTGGGGGTGCCACTCTGGGCAGAAGGACACCTGATGTGCTCATTACGAACAATGGCAGCTATCAGATTTCTGGCACGGCACACAAGAGGGAGAATAAGCAAATCACTTGTCACAGAACATAGGAATCAGCTGTTTTTTATACATCATATTATTAAAAGTTAGCAATTGGCTGCTTGCATCTTTGTTAAAACAATACACTATATACATTACTGATGTTGCACCATGTCACAATTCCAAAGCTAGATTGGGCACTACATATTGTTGATGTAATACCAAGCCTTCTTCAGCAATGTTAGGTTCATCACCGCCTTTCTTAATGTATCATGTGGAGGTGACTAGTTCTCAATCCACTTAGTGCCTTCATTTGCACCTTCTGCAGGCTCACTGCCATGCAAGCATGTCAACTAAATGGTGGCAGTTGTCAGTCGAAGAGTCCACTTGTGCTCGTCTGTCATGTGGTGCAACATACTGACCCAATTGCCTTGAAAGAACAACACATAACACCAATACAAACGAAACGAATTATTCTCTAAAAAGACCACATATAAATAAATTAATGAAGACAGCTTAAATTTTATTCTCAGATTACATTCAGGCATGATTTGAATTGAGCAGGCCCGTAGGAAGGTAAAAATTATTGGGGGGGGCACCGACCCTGGTCGATACGTAACTTCTAATTTCGAAACCACTGCGTTGCACTTTGGTGTATATATCAACGCTGTAAAATGAACTACTGCAACCACTAGGTACGTTTTGAATTATATGAAAAAATATGTCTACTAATAATAAGGTGTGTAACAGATGCTGTACTTTTAGAGTTAATTTTTTGTTAAGATTGACTGGAAATTTTTGGAGCAACATACATGCCGCTCATACGATTACTCTTGCTGAACAGTAAGAATGAA
>NMRA01000510.1:241435-310224 GCA_002633005.1 Phoronis australis
TTAGAGAATGAGCGTTAATACTATAAGTTTTTCGTCATTATACAAGTTATTGTCACACAAGTTAAGATATATCTCTATTCATCACCATTTAAAACAGGGTACACGTTTGAATTAGCCGATACCTCAAAACCCAGGCATTTTCTACCATAATAGCCAATGACTTCTATTTTAGCAACGGGTAATTCATTACATTTCTAGACAGACCGTGTGATTTGTCGTTTACATTCAGCAAAAACACGATCAGAAAACAAACACTATGAGCCAAAATCGATTCTTAATACATGGGCGGCGCACTATAGGGGGCTGAGAGGCTATCGCCCCCCTTAATTCAGTGGTGCACCGTCCGCGGGCGTAGGCGGCGCACCTGATAGGGGGCTGAGGGAATATAGCTCCCCACTAAATGCTGCGCCGCCCATGTAATATCGAGTAAAGTACATGTAAAAGTCAAAAATCTATTACGAAAAATATAAAGTTATACCAGTTATGCAAAGAGAAGCGGCTCGAAATAAACAGTTGCCGTCCCCAGATGTGCGAATGTGTTCGTGTGTTGACTGGTGAGATTCGGGAATTATGCATTTTGCGAACTCGTCGATCAGAGCATTTTCCAACAAACTAGTTGTAGAAAGAGGGGATTCAACAGCTTGTCTTACAATGTTACTGTATGTGTCGTATAGACTTCCAGCTTTCTGCGAGTCGTATCCAATCGACGCCACGAGTTCTCCAAGGCCCTGTAAAATACAGAATTTGTGACCACTGATCGAAATTTACTCCAGTTTCCTGCTATAACGTGCATGCGAAAATCACAATGAATAGTAAAAACAACTCCACAACGTTAGAAAACTCAATTACCTCCATTGTGGTCGACATCTCGAATAATGCACTGAACACCAAAGTTCAAGCTTAGAACTGCACGCGCTACTGCTAGATATAAGGTAACACTTACCGGACACACGTGAGGTCTTCACTTTGCCGACGACGCCAAACATCAACTTGAAGTCTTGTTCTGCAGTCGTGGGAAACGATTCTTTAGCGAAATAAAAGCTGCCTGAGTGATCCACACGTTTTTAGTCAGATTCTTCAATTTCGTTATAAGTCTGAGAAAACTGTACTTCAAATCAAAATACAATGTTGCAGAAGCTTCTACGCTGAAATTTTTTTGGGGGGCACGGGCCCCCCGCGCCCCCCCGCTTCTTACGGCCCTGCATAGGCAAGCAAAAGTATGACATTCATCTGCTTGGTTCAGTATGCAATGTGGGTTTTTTATGCAGATGACTATACAGCTGATTTTAGTTCGTGACGTGAAAACGGCCTCAGTGAGCAAGAAGATCACTATTACATTCTCTTATTTGACTGCATTGGAAATTATCAGGTCAACTGACAAACTCAATCAAAACTCAATACTTGTTCTGTAAGTAATACATATAAGGTAGAAAGTCTTGGACAGTCTTAAGTAGTGGATATCCAGACTTACACAAACAGGCTGCATAAACTGTCAGCACGAATACAGCCACGACGTAACCGTAGTTAGCCTTGCACTTTGGCCAAAGATACTATATCCCTAGTTAAGCCGTGTAGAGCCGCGCTGGTATCCAGACTAGCATTACATGTAACCACATAAAATGTAAACTTGTATACCCACTGCATCACTGCTGTGCAGTAACAGATAAAATGAATTTTCAAAAGACCACAATAAGAACTTATTAAGAGTGACTGTATATAAAAATCAGCAGGCAAGAGCCTATACCCAAGATCACAGATTTTTTTGAGACTTAGCACAAGAGTTTGGTTTGGTGAGATGTAGAAAAATTTCGCGTTTTAAAGAATTTTCCTGCACTATTTCCCTTCTTATGACATCCTCCATTTGCCACAAAATTGGGTGCCAAAGTAGACATGTGTGAATGCATTTTACTAGCATATATAGCACGCTGATAACAAATGAGCGACACAGTTTTAATGGACTATGTTTGAATGATTTAATGGCATAACTTTCAAAATTCATTTTTAAATTTGTATATTTTATGTGGCAAAAACGACAATTTAGCAGGTTTTCACTGAAGCCATTTTCGGCCAACTTTGACACTCTGTAGCATCCATATTGCACCTTTTTAAAAACTGACCTTATAATAATTTGGTGATAGATGGCGTCGCTGTTTGTTTACATGGAGACTGTGGACGCGACTACCAGCCGAATCTGCCATGCTCGTGTATTTTATCTTCGTTGTGAGAGCCACTAGCAAAGGAAGGGAGGCACCTATGGGGGTTATAGCCCTCTGTTCAGTGCAAAAAAATCTTCAACTCGGTCAAATTCATTGTAATTTGCGTTCATATTGTATTGTACCCGCAAGTTGCTACGAATTATCTCCACATCGATCGCCAGCCACCCAATGTTGACTATTTCTGATGGTGCGATCATTAACGGTATGAAAAGGCATACATTCAAGGTCAAGAGAAATGAATTCATGAAAGACAATTTTATTAATGACTCAGTTCATGACCGACAGGTAAACACAGTTGAACACAACGGTCTGGACTTCATAGCAAACATACCGAGTGACTGACTCTGTGCCGTAGCAAAGAGGTCAGATGCCGCGCCGCGCTCCTGCCAAAGGAAAGGAGGTGATAAACAGGTGTCGTCCAAGGGAGGCAGCAGACATCTGTTAACTGGGGGGTTACACAGCTACCAACCGGGGATGGTGGGGGGAGGAAGACGCGGATTTAGGGGGGCGGGGGCGAAGGGGGCCATGGCCCCCCTAAAAGTCTACCAGATACCATTTGGGAGTTCTGGTGTGCGCAAGCAGGGGCTCGTCGGGGGTGAATAAACAACGTAGGCCCTGGGCGCGCCGTCTGTCGAAATTCTGGTTATTCCTGTGCCCTGCCCCCCCCCACCAACTCAAAATCCTGGAGCTAGGAGGTGCCGCGGTCGCTGCGCCAATGGACTGACTATTGTCATTTCACCTCAACTACAAACTACGATTAACTACGATAAAACATAAATTGAATGTGTATAGTGAGCACTAGGAAAGCGAAGTCGGGTCATTTATCTCCAACTGTGACAATTGATATCTTGTGGCTCTAACTGAAGTCGAAGGTTCCGGGTGGTACCATGCAATTCTGAGCCTAGTGTCCAAACAGAGCCAATATCACCGTGAAGTGTTGAAGTCAATACCTTGTTCAGATTTTCTTCTGGAAGATGTTGGGTGTTCAGGGTGCAGACAGTTTTTGCTTGGGTAAACATCGCAATTTATGATCCCGACTTCTCGATCGACTGGTCCTGCTCCTCAGTCACAAATTTATTTACTAGCTCTGGCTAGTACGAGCTCGTAGCGTACTCTGCCACTGGCCTTGATTTATGTGGTACTTTACAGCATCTCAGATGTTCTGAAGTTAGCATTACTGACTAAAGCCACGAAGCTTGATGAAAACTTGTTTGATAAAAACTCCCTGAAACAAACAGAAATGACCTTCGTTCTTCATTTCATCTTTAAGGTACATAATAGCATCAAAACCAGTCTTCATTACAAATAACAATTTTTACAAATTCAAACTTCAAAGGAATTTATTTCCATTTAGTTGACCTGCAATTGTCTGGTGATAATGGAAGAAAATAAGAGGGTTACATGTACACTTTTTATGTTCTCAAACCCATTGTCAATTGACTCATGCACTGGACAAAGGTCACCGAGTTCAGTTTTGATACTGATCGTGTAATACAGCCAGCAAAGAAATTATTTTCATTTGAAAGACCTTAGACTTAGATTTGACTTTTGTAACAATTTAAAGCAGATTTCTTGTTCAAAATTTTGTTCAATTTGTCTGTAAACTGTGCTCACCATTGCCAAAATCGACAGTTTTGCAAGACAATTTTCACTAATTGTGAGGTTGAGGCAAGATATTTTTTAGTCAGTCATCAAGTTTTACTCTTTTGCTATATGTTGAAAAAGTTACATAAAGCTATAAGGTGCCGCCAGTATATGGCAGTAAGACTGTCACAACGGTCACTAAATTATCTAGGATGTGGTCTGTGGATTATCTCCCCTGTCTATCACAAAGCCGTCAAATTTCATTTGAGTAAATGCCAAGTCATTATTTACAGTTTACACTGGTTATTACAGCCACCAAAGTAAAACTTTCAATGTATTTTGTAAGTTACTTATTTTCGTTGCTGAATTTTGGAGACGGTTAATATGACCAAATTTCGGTCTAGTGCTCCGGCGGTAAAATTAGAGTTCATAGAGTTCACAAAATGTGGCATTTAGATTTTTGTTAGGATACCTATCTATGTACAAAAATGAACTTGTTTGAATTTTGACGTATAGACTGATTTTTGAAAATCTAATGATTTTTGTGTAGACTCAGTCTTAATTAAGTTTCCAGTTATTCATTACACAAATCCTCAAACTAAGAACTTCTGCCAAAGCCAACTAAGCTTAGTTTATGATATGTTAAGTATGTGGCCTAGTTCACGCTCAGTTCAATGGCGTGGCTTAAACACAACCCCAAGTACATTAAACTGTTTAAAATTCACACCTAAGCTATAAGATTCCGCACACTTGTACGGCCTAGTCTCCAGCACCGACAAATAGATTTGGACTGCTGCAAAAAGTCTGAATAAACAACATCGTTGGCCGTTTCCTTATTCACTAGAAATGTCTGCCGAGTTACAGCTCAAAGACTTAACTTCGAACACTCGTCTGCTTACTGCATACTTAGAGCTTCGATTTTGCTAATGCAAATTCCTGAAACTAAATCACGAGGAAGAA
The DNA here is from genome assembly GCA_002633005.1 of Phoronis australis. Lineage (NCBI taxonomy): Eukaryota > Metazoa > Phoronida > Phoronidae > Phoronis > Phoronis australis. The sequence continues at coordinate 246,196 of NMRA01000510.1, forward strand.
TAAACAAGCCGATGCGCGTTACGCTCTACAGGGACTCGACAACAATTAATGCAAGTGAAAGGTGAAAATGCGCTTTATCACCAGTGTGTGAATGCTGTGAGGGTTGTCTGGACCTAGGAACCAGTAATGGCCGGCTCGGATGGCGGAACACACAAACTTTCCAATTATTGTTCATGAACTGACAAAGTTTTATTCATGGGCTTTGCTGGTCAAGTGCTGTGGAGACATCAACTTGCCGAAGGCAACTGATTAAGCGGTAAGTACTTTCAACACAATAAACAAGAGACGGCGCCACAGTACAGGCTTGGTCGAGGTCAGCTTGGTATCACAATCGATGGCAGCTGGTCTATGGCTTTACTGAGGCATTCCGTTCGCTTTATTGGTGCTCTGAAACCACAAAGTCAACCAAATGGGTTGCGCATAGTGCTTTGTTCAAGAGTATATTCCAATAAGACAAGAAGGTTTGTAAAAATATTGACCTGAGGCTTAATTGTCAGTGGTGGCGTTTTCCAGGGATTCAACTAAGCTAGTTAGCCCGCCAAGGGCCAAGGGGATAACCTCGATCACGAGAGAGCGTGGTTGTTGTTCATGTTTTGATTCTAATCGTAAACTCATGTGTTTCTTCCTTACATATGATCAATGTTTACATTGTGAGCACGTAAACTAATGTGTTTCTTTCTTACACATGATCAATGTTTACATTGTGAGCACTGCAGGTGAAATTGCGGTACAAATTTATCGAGATGCTTAGTTTTGGCTAGGACCAATATCACTCCCAGGTTTTGGGAAGGGGCTTCGTTCAGAAATATGGGTCATGTAAATAAGGTCAACACAACTAGGTCATCGGGGAGCATGGTATGATTATGGAATACACCTGATTAGGAACTTATTTAAAAGGCATTTTGCAACACTGCAATGATTAATTGGAATTGGCGAATATCTGTATAGATAGATCACGCTGAATAATTTCACCGGGTATTTACCATAGGGGTAAAATGCCCCCTCTTTAAAGGTACATTATCGTTTTTACGACCGAAAAATGCAATTTTGGGATGGTTACTGAATGATACGTATGTACTAGCATATCTAAATATTTGAATACTTGTATTATTACTACTTGTATGTTCTATGTATACAACATTCGTCTATGTACTGTCTACAACCCAGATATAATGCTTCGCGATTCCTGGGTTTGTCATTATTTTCCTTGTTGTGCTGTGTATTCATCAAAAAATATCACCTTGAAAATATGTTGTCGCCAAATCAAGGTTGGTGACTTTACCAGTTAAATACTATACTATGCCATAGTAGTAATAGTAGGCCTGCTTCAACTGAATGGAATTTAGTTCATCTAGCAGAGTGTTTGGCTGCGACTGGACTGTCATGTTCCAATCCGCGCTCGGCTGGACTGACAAGATTTTTCTCGCCAAACAGTATCCGAAAGCAGCCAGTGTTGCCGCGGATTATTCGAAAAAATACAATAGGCGCTGTTTATCTAATTATGAAAGTAAAGTATTTTAAGAGAATTGACGTAAATATTCGAAACAAATGTCGCAATTTGTTGAGTAAATGATTGATCGGTGCTTTAGCATTTTGCCCGTTAATATGCTAATCATCTAATCGAAGTTCGCATAAACAGGGCTTGCATGATATTTCTCCATTACCGCAATGTAAAAAGTGACCGAGCGGGGGTGGGCTGGTTCCTCTCTGAATGCTGTAGATCTGTAGATATGTGACAACATTGTTTAAGCTCGTTCCAGTCAAGTATCTGATGAGGTGTCCACATGTGAACGCACTCGGATAAGATACTGGTACGTCTGTACCGTTTTCGCACTCTTACTCATTTTCATGCAGAGAACATTTAACATGGAGTTACGCGCATGGACCTTCCGACGTTCCTCTGATTGGCGAAACCTTAGGTCAAAGGCTGGACAGAGCCGTCGACTCGTATGGCGATAAAGACATGTTTGTGTTCCCCGCTCAAGATGTTCGAAAGACATTCGAAGAGTTTCAGAAAGAGGTAACGCCTGTTTGAACTTCAGATTTTTGCATACAACAATTCTATCGTGCCAGCTTACATATACGCAATGGTGTAGTCCTAGAAATAAAAGTAGAATTCTGGCGCGGAACATCACGAAGAATTAAAGTCGTAAATACAGCAGTGCATGCAACAAAACTCTATTTGTAGAGATGAAACAGAACTGGAAATTTACTTTAATGAGACCTCAATAATTAAAGCTAAAAATGGCGTTCTGTCGAGGGGACGCCTTCCTGGCTGAAAAAGCGAAGGATGATACACTCTGTGACTACATGTACCCTCAGCACATATGCAAACATTTATGTTATGTATCTCTGTTTTTGCTGATTGATCTTCGTTAGATAAACTGAATGCCACATCACAAATTGAATCGGCATTACCTGTGGTGTACTTATTAGCTATGCACCCTAAACCTTTAAATGGGCATTTTGTCGCTGTTTAGTTGCTAAGTTGAATAACTGAAGCACTTTGCGGTGTAAAACATTACCACGAGCACTCGATCATAAATTGCTGCCGAACATGTCCACATCTTATATCAAGTCACAGGCAATGTGTCCCTAGAGCATTTCTGAATTCACAATTTTAGAGTTTGCAAACCTCATTAAACTATAAAACGTCATCTTGAGTCGTTGATAGTTTCTGTGTTCTTGTTGGTAACGGAAATAGAGTCCTGTCACTTTAGCCAGCCACACAAGATGAAATGTAGCTTTAATGTATTTTTCCAGTTTGATAAACAGCAGAACTTTAACCCACAATTAGAAACCGCTTTCGTTCTCCTTTCTGCATAGCCTATTACCATGCATTATTTTACCTTTGACTTTTAGCGCTCGTTCCAGCACTTTCTATTATCCCCTAGATCCGTGAAACTTGAATCTGATGCACAGCATACAGTAAAATTGTGTTGTTATAGGTTAAAGATTTTGCCGCCGGTCTTCTATCTTTGGGACTCAGGCGAGGAGATCGCGTAGGAATATGGAGCCCTAATTGTTTGGAATGGATAATTACTCAATATGCATCCGCCGTGACCGGGATGATACTGGTCAACATAAATCCTGCATACAGAATTCGCGAGCTGGAGTACGCTATTGGGAAAGTATGACTTTGTTCCTTTTAAAACTGGACAATTTACCACAAATTGGGAATGTAAAGTTTTTACTCGTCTGAAGAATGCAGCCCTGAATGCCTACAATTGAGATTTGTTGTGCTGAATCATGTAGCTTATCCGAACTGTGGTGGAATTACAGTATGTGTTGATCTGTGTGTAACTCCAAATTTCAGTTTACATCATTCGTCATTGGGAATCTTGCCGTTTCCCAATTCTTTGCTTCCAGGTAAAACTCAACGCCTTAGTTTCCGCAGAGAGGTTCAAGACTCAAGAGTATTACGAAATGTTATTCCACCTTTGCCCAGAACTTGCCTTCTCCAAACCCGGCGAGTTGCACAGTAATCGCCTTCCTGATCTGAAAACCATCATTATGATTGACGGCGAACCCAAACCGTAGGTTGGACGCAGATTTATCTTTTAAACGCTGTCAACGGTTAGATAACATGGCGAGCAGTGCTATGCCCACCAAGCGTTATATATTTAAAGTAAACAATATACGCCATAGGCGGATTTATAGAGGCCCAAATGACCTCTCACACTTTCAGTGCCCAAAAGGAAAAACATACAACTTATACCGTTTCTGTGGGTATTGCGAACTTCTGTACTTTGGATAATGAAGTCCGTGACCCTTCGTTGTTTTGCCAGTTCGTTTCATGTTTGTTATCTATAATGCCAGAAAGACTACCTTGAAAGGTCAAGTGTCATATAACGATTTTTGACTGTTTTCCGGACATAATTGCAAAAGAAAATAATTTATGTCAGTAGAGCGGTCCTTAGTGGCCTAGTTATGGTTTTAAAACCATTACCTCAAAGCAGGCTATCTAAAATTCCCACACGCGCATCCGGGAACACCATTGATGGTGCTGATTGAAGTAAAATACACTAGTCTCATGTAGGTAGGCCACATTCGCGCTTCAGCGCCAGAGGGTCTCCGACAAGTTACTTCATCAAATCCATGACATTTTATTGACCACACAGTGCAACCCCACCGATTCCCATCCTTAGTAAAGGCCAGTGTTTAGCTGTGTGCAGGCCTGTTTTATTTGTTTGGCCACACCGCATCTGGGGATCCTTGACGTGAACTTAACCCGCTATTGCTAATTTCAAAGTTCATTCTACCCTTATAACGTTTTCTCAAAGCAGAATGCAAAACGATGCATTCCACCATTGGTTATTCACTGATGAAATGCCACTGTAGCTGCTCTAAATCAACTCCATCACACGCATGAATAAATTATCAATATTTGAGATCAACAATTTATGACATTCATTTTACATACATCAGTGGCATCAAATGGTAGACATTAGAAGCTTGTGATACGGGGCATACCTGAGAAGCAACGTCTTTTGTAGATTAACCAATGTCATGTTCATAGTACCCCAGCGCCACTAATTAAATACATCCTCTTCAACGACCAGGTTGGTGTCATTTCAACCCGCAATCATAAAGATTGGATTGGGGACAAGCAGTAACTTTTTAAATTTCATTTAAAACATTAAATGCGTCATAGCAGACAACCTTCCTGGTAACATCTTCCTGAGAATATGCTGCGTTTTACATTGTTGATGCGCCATGTTTTTATAGTAATTAAAATTCAATATACAAATATGGACAATATCGAGGACAATGTTAGGCTTGCTACCGCCAAAGTTACAATGTCCAGTGATCGTAATGTTTTTGTTTTATTGTACTGCCATCTCCTGCTTCTTAACTTTCTTGGGTGGGGGGGGGGCTTTTGGTTTCTGCTTTTGTTAGTGATCTGTCATCTCGGCTACTTCAAAAGTGATATGCTACAACTTGCAGGGCAACAACACCTCAGAAAGGAAGTCATCCTACTGTGCTTTAGCCAGAGGATAGAAGTATCAGCGGTCGTATAATATCGTTCTGCTTAGGTTCAGCAATGTGATATCGAAGGTCCGCCATTGTACACAATATTTAATGTCGACAATTTGTTACAGTGTACATTTTCTCTGGTATGTGATATCTGAGCTTCACCTTTCTTTCCAGTGGAACGTTTCAGTTTTCCGAAATATCTCGTAGTGGGGAAAATCAACCGAAGCGCCTTATTGAGGACCTGAAGTACAAAATTCAGTCCGATGACCCCGTGAACATTCAATTCACTTCTGTAAGTTCAGCTATAGACTAGGTTGGAGTTGCGCAGTGTACCTAAGAACAGCAATAAAAGAAGAGATTGTACTTAATTATTATTAGATTGACAATAGCAAATATGTGAACTGTTTAGGTTGGGCGAGATTCATTTGCATGCGAACGGCTTCTCCATTCGTGGGGCACCGAACATCGCGTGACATTCAATAGAAATTGACATAGCTGTTCATATGATCTTATGTTTCTACATTTATTTATTTTGCTGTTCTTTTGCAGTGTACCAAGTGTGTAGCGTGCATCAGTACTTTTGCATTTTCGAGTGGATAATTATCACAAAGTTAGACCTACATCTCCTTGGTACTCTGCGTAAAACGTGAATTGCAATTCCGTCCACTCAAATACATAAATTGTCCATCTCATTTTTCACTTGAGACAGGCAAATATCCCCATCTCCAAACACATCATTCAGTGCATCAGCAAGTAAGCGATAGTTTCAAAACATTTCAGTTCGACAATGCTGGCCAAAATTTTCCTCAAATGAATCGCAGGCCATAACTCAAGCCATCCTTGCAATTTCTTGGAATAAGTCGGCACAGATTGAAGAAAATGTGGGTGTCGTGGAACCTTCTTTAACACACTAAAAATACTTATTCAAGGGAACAACAGGAAGTCCAAAGGGAGCCACGTTATCTCACCATAATATGCTTAACAATGCAAGATTCGTTGGACGTCGCATGGAATTTCACAAAAAGGTACGATTGTCGCGTTGCATTGCGTCAGATTACTGCGAAGTTGAAAGCGGTCATTACTTGTTGGGGACCGTGTGTGAAAGTAAGTGCTGATACACCTGAAATATTCGTATTGCAAATTTTAATCCTTTCACAGTGGCGGATTTAGAGGGGGGCCAAGGGCCATAGCCCCCTAAAATTCTCCCAGATTCCATTAGGCAGTTCGGAGGTGCGAAAATCTGACGGGAAAAATCCTGGCTAATATGTTGCCTTAGGCCCCCCAAACTCAAAATCCTGGATCCGCCCCTGTTTCACAAGGCAATAGTTATGATGACATTGAAATGACATTGAAGTGACATTGAAATGACATTCAAGTGACATTCATGTGATAAAACCTGCTTCCGCTCAAAACTAAGATCTAATTTTATTTGTTGTTCACGTACGGAAGTACATTATTTCGCATTATTTCGTGCATTATGACGTCAACTCTCCCGTTGAGCATTCTCTTGTCGTTTTCTTTACAGGAAGTGCGTCTGTGTGCCCCAGTGCCCCTCTACCATTGTTTCGGGTGCGGTATGGCAGGTCTCCAAACCATACTACACGGTACTACCGTCGTATATCCAGCTCCCAGTTTTGCTCCAGAGCCGACTTTGCAAGCTGTGGAAGACGAGAGGTATTCGAAGCATTTGAAGCATTTTGGTGATAGAAATGACGAGATGATTGTGAATCGATGAGACGGCGTGTTTGACTTGTGCTGAAACGGCACTTTTAACCTTCTGTAGTCGCGAGGTAATCGGATTCTTCGTTGCAGTCTGTGAAATGGATGCCGCCCCAGTACCAGGTTCTGCGTTTTTCTTTTAACGGAATTTCTTCTGAACATGATTATCCTTTTTGTGTTGGTGAAAGAAAAGTTCACATGTGTGAATTATGAATGTATGCTTCCTTCACATATCTGGGTTGGTTTGTCTGCAAGTCAAGGCCACTGTGTCAACTTGGTTCCAATTGTACACGAAATCTGAAGGTTTCACACTGTTCATTTTCGGACTTGTGGGTTTTTGATTGCACCCGAGGACATTGTTCACGATGTTGCTTGACTTTTTTTTTCGAATATTGTTAATTTCTAGTTAACCGTGTTGACTTTTGAAGCTCTGTTTACAGGTGCACTGCTCTGTATGGTACTCCCACCATGTTTATCGACATGTTGAATTTTCCACAGTTCAACAAGTACGATTTGTCTAGCCTGAACACGGGTAAGGCCCATGCACGTAACATTTTCTGTTGAAGCGGTCACTTTTTGGTTAGACCTCTTATCATCATGTACAAATAATTCCGTAGTTAAAATAGATGTTATTTCTGGGCTTGAGAAAAACGAAAGCTTGTTGTTGCTTGAAACCACACTCTACATGTTGACATGTCAAAATGTGTCATTTTATTCAGGGAGTTTTGCATGTTCTCGAGCAATGACGAGGTGTCAGTTCTTTACAAGACCAGAGATCACTTCTCATCTGATTAAGGGACAAGCTGAGATGACGTATATTGCGGTAACGATTCTTAATCAAAACGTAGCCCTTTTAAGGATATCTTAAACCTTATTCACAAAAATTGGCCATTTTTACAATATTTCACATATGTCTAGCAAAATCATTCTCGGGGAACTTCAAAGACGTGTAGCGAGAAAAAACAGAAGATTTAGCAGAATCACTTTGGAACCGCACAACCGCGTGGAAATTTGTTTATTACTTATCCGATATTAAAGGTTACGGGGCTTTCACTCAAATCGAATCTCCCACCAGGCACAGAGCAGCACCGTATTAGTCTATATGTACCCTCAGTCTTTTCATTCTCGGAGTCGCCATGATATTGCGTCAAAGACGTTTACATAAGATAGATGCTGGGGAAAACGAAGACAAAACGTAGTTTTGATAATCAGGGAGTTGCGTGTCTGTATGCATATGACCGTTGAGAACGAATGCTATGTGTCGCCTCGCAACACTATGACTTCGTGTTGAAAAACAGCAAGTTGTGAAAAGAGACAAATGCTGACAACAGCTTATTATTTAAAATGACTTATTCTTATTAAAATGACATAGGCAAAAAATTGAATTTTGGACCTCAAAAGCGAGGCCTCCTATATTAATATAGGGGGCCCCGCCGAAAGGAGGCCGGAGAGCGAAAAATTTTGAAGCAATTGGGCATCACAAACAGCATGCTTCTTGTGACATCTATTTGTATCATAAAAATGGCCACCAGATGGCGCAAAACATGTCAACTCCATCCGAAAACAGAAACATCTTTTCTTTAATAGAAAGTATTTACCAATTTCCATAAAAATCTGTCAAGAAACTATAGAGAAACAAAGGAAGACCGGAAAAAATGGAATGGCCACTAGGGGGCAATGCACCTGAAAGTTGTCAATATCTGTTCTCAACATGATATGAATATACTTGCTAAATTTAATTAAGATCCTGCAGTAGGCTTAGGACATACAGCTATAGGCGCAAAAAAGCTAGGAGGCGCCACAGTAGTTAGTCGTCATCGTCAGCCATACTCTTCAAACTGAGAACAGATATATCCATTTTCACAATAATCCATAGAATGGGTTAGTTGATAGAGGAGCAGATGCCAAAAAAACGATTAGAAAAAACATAAATGGCCACTAGGTGGCGCAAAATGTCTCAAATAAATCGGAAAATAGGGAGATAGCATCATGTCACCAATAAACTGCCACTAGGAGGTGCCACAGTAGCCAGATTAATCAGAAAATCATCGTCAGGCTTTCTCTTCATAGTAAGAAAATACATGCATGCCAATTTTTACAATCATCTTAAAAAGCGGTTTGGTTGATAGAGAGGCGGATGCCAAAAAACAGTGAAAATGGTTATTAGGTGGCGCAAAATACCTTGACTCCTTCCGAAAACAGGAATATAGCATCATCCTACTAACAGGTGCCTATATGCCAAGTTTCACAAAAATCTGTAGACGACCTTTAAAGATACAGAGGTAAATGTAAAAAAATAATTGCCACTAGGGGGCACAATGGTTGTCAGATCCGTCCGAAATTCGTCCTCTTCTGTCGTCATCTTCATATGAACCCATCCGTCAAATTTGGTGAAGATACTTTGAGGGGTTCAGGAGATACAGCTGCGGACGCTGGACGCCCAGACAGAGATGAAGGCAATTTGCACCCACATATAGGTATGTGGGCGCAAAGAAATGCGACCTCTATGAGTATTTGAATCTGACTTCGAAAACAAAATAGCCAACACGTCCGCCATCTTGAATTTGATCATGATGAATGACCTCAGGCTTCTAGCACTTCGGGGACTAGAAATTGTGGGTGAATCTTGTGCCAATTGGAACAAATAGTGCAACGTGTATGTAGAGTGCAGACAAAAAAACTTGAAGTTTCAGTTGATGGCAGATACAATAATTTGCCATGTAATTAGGTAAATTAACCTAATCAAACAATGGGAGGGTTGTCAATGGCTGCTTTTAAATTAATGGACAGCTATATATAGTTACGACTTTCTGTCCACCAAATCCAAATTGCTTTCTTGGTTTCATTTATAGACACCGTATTAGCCCTAGTAAGTGCCTAGGGCGCTTAGAAAAATTTGTTTCAGGAGAGGGGGTGTGCTTATTGGAGCATAAGGCTGTTGAAACACAGTGTTCTAAACAGGTGAGATCCGAAGCTAGGATTCATCAAATTTATCATGTCTGTAGTCTACGACAGATCGACTTTCCACAAAATTGTGGTACATTGCTATCAAACTTCATTAAATTACGATCCTTTTTCAGAAAATTGTGGGGATATCCCAGGGCGAAAACTTGCCGCCTCATGGTGAGATTCACTTCTGTTGACAAGTACACTGTCTGTTCTGAAAAGCCAGACACATACCTCGTGAGATCTGCAAAATGTTTAAATTACCGTATTCGCCATAATAACAGCCCAGGGTGCTTAGAAAAGTTTGGTTCGGGGGGGGGGGGCTTATTATAACCCAAGGCGGTTGAAACCCGGTCTCCGAAACGAGTGAAATCAGAAGCTAAGATTGATCTCAAATTTACACTCTGTGACGTATATGTAATCTATGAAAGACTTTCATCAAAAATGTGTTGCATTGCTATCAAACTTTGCTGCCAAATTACGATCGTTTTGCAGAAAATTGTGCTGAGATCCCAGGGCAAAAACTCGCTGACTGACTGCCTCGAAATCGCCGTCTTCGATATGGCGACTTCAATGCTTAAATAAAAATGGTTTCGACTCGAGCAAATTACCTGAAATCCTCATTAAGTTTCATAAGTAGCATCTCTCAGATTTTTTTTAGTTTCCGTGGAGTCTGGATTAATGGCAGGTTTGTGTACAAATCTGTGCAAGATCGTGCCATCTACATGTATGATCGGCAACACAGCGAGAAAAATGTTTGGACGAACACACATGTTGTTGTCACGTGACGTTTGTTTTGAAGTTTGTCTGCGAGTAAGCAAACGCGTGTGTCACTAGAGTTCATTTGCCAAAGCAGAGACCGTCTTTTGGCCAGAGCCATGCAATCTAACTAGCTAGATGTGTCTAAAGAAATTTGCACAAGCAGTATAGGCCTAAACCAGAGCGTGTTTCATTCAGCACTTGCCGGTCTCCTGCTAAAAACTTTCGACATTTGTCTCGGTAAGGCCCATATTAGTCGCCGTGTAACTGGATGGGTTATTTTTCGGTGTAAGGGTGTGCAAGCATTCACTGTCAGTTGTCATTTTATCGGATATTCGGCTTAAAAACACCAATTATGGTTAATCAAACAATCCATCTCAAAAATAACGCAAACATGTTTTATAATATTAGAAATTGTCGGAAATTAGTGCCAATATTCATTTCTTATCGATGCTATGCTACCCGTTTCATGAATGGATAGTTCCCGACTAATGTCTTTGATGACAGGTTAATGTATGTAGCGCGAGCTTCCTGGCCACGTGCGTTTAACACCGAATTATTTTTATTCATGAGACAGTCGATGTGTCTACTGAAAGGTCAGTGGGACACGGTCGTCACGAGAGCGTAGAACGCTGTTGCGTTCTTTTTGAAGCGCTGCGTTACTTTGAAGTGTAAAGTCACGGCTAAATACAAACGTAGCAGTGCCACTGGTGGTCTAGAAGACCCGTGCAAAATTTTTTTTGATAAATTGAAGATGTTACTGTAACCGAGTTTTAGGACTGTAGGTACATCATTGTTCGCATGTACGCGTTCATGGACTGGGCGCTTATTTCAGCAATGTCTGAAAACGCGTGGGGGGGCGCTTATAGGGGCATGGGCTGTTATTATGGCGAATATGGTAATTCTTTTTGAAGCACTGCAGAAGTTTGAAGTGTATATTCACGGCTAACTTGAAATACCGACACAGCAGCGAGGCTTGTGGTCTAGAAATTTGGCGGACTGTCGGATATTATTGATAAGATTGAAGATGTTACTGCAGAATTTAAGAAATCTATGTAAGGGACACGTCCATGGGCTGGGCGCTTATTTTAACGAAATCTGAAAGCACTTAATGGGGCAATTTCGGGCGCTTATTAGGGCAAATACGGTAGTTGTGAATTTTTGCCCACCAAATCTGAGTTGCTTTCTTGGTCTCATTTATACTTTAGACCATGCCATTATGAAAAGACCTCTATTGCAGGGATAAAAGTTAACATTGTCCATGACCCTGTTGCCTCTATCTTTTGTTCAGAGTCCTTCTAGTCAACAGAGCAGTGTTAGGACTGGGATATGATCTGTCCTATTCATTAAGTAGGTCAGGTATCCATTGTCAGCTATGGCAGCTGTTATACCAATTATCTACAATAAGAGATAACCAAAGACATTTATTGAATGAATTGTTCCCACAGTGGTTATGGTCTTTGTTTGGGCAAAGAGCAAACAAAAGGCCTGGTTGTTTGTTCTTGTAAATTATACAGTGGTACAATTAAATTCCAGGATTTAACTGGAATTAAATGTGACCAGGTGATTTTTTTTTAGTTTGAGTTTCAGTTGCATAACCAAAGCAAACAGTGCAAAAAGTGATGGTGTGTGCGTGCGCGCATGTGTGAAGGCATTAATTTGTACAATTTGGTAATTAGGGCTAGCTAGGCTTCTGAGGAGGGTAAAGTGCAAATATTATTTGAAGATAGAAAACCTATTTTGGAAATTTATTGTTTTGTCATAAATTCAATACCGCTGAGTTTAAAGTGCATTGAACTCACACAACCGGAATCACAAATATGTGGGCTTATTTTTGACTCACGAGTGGTTATGTACATACAGTATGCAGTGGTGGATCTTGGATGTAGGAGAAAGAGGGTGAAACCACACATATCTGAAGCCAAAGGTCCACGTGCATTCCAAGCGGTCTCTGAAGGGGGCCCATGCAATCATAAAGGAATAGGAGTGTAATGCCCAAAAAATCTGAGGCAATGAGACAAAAGACCCCAAACAAGCACAAACTCGCAATTCACAGTGGTGTCCCGTTTTTTTTTGTTTTTTTTTAGTCCACCAAAAGATCCACAACGGCAAGAATTCGAGCCCCCCCTATATTGAAGGCTGGGTGCGCGCATGTACCCTACGGTTTAGTGACCACGCGCGTCAGTTCAATGCCGATGAGTCTCCTCTAACCGTCTGTACGATTCTGTCATCTACGCAAACACCACTATGATTATGTGAAGCACCGTTTGAATCAGAGGCAAATTCAAAACGATAGTACTAGTAGGCGCAACAATTTTTACTCTGCGCGTGTAAGCGCAGAGTACTGTTGTTCCTGGGTTTTCTTCAATTTTATTCTTATTCTTCTTATTCGTCTTCTTATTCTTCTTCCGTAAAACATCTGTGATTATTAGCATTAACAACACTTTTAATCGAGTTAACAATTACTCCCTCATCGGGGCTCATAATGCACCGGAAGAGGTCAATTAGTGGAAAGGTCATCAAAAAATTAATATGTAATTTCTCCTACAATTTTAACGAATTTCTTTTCATATTGGTAACTGAAACGGGTTGCTGTTAGTAACTTCCCATAATAATTCCAGTAATACGCACGCGCAGAGTCCGTTATTGTCACGCCGTGACAATAATCTTTCTAGTTTTGTTGTTGTTGTTGTCCATCTATATCATATATCTTATCTTATGGGATAGACTACGGCTGGACCCCAAGTTTTTCGCGGGGGCCGGGGAGTGTTCGATCGATTAATTGAATAATATCCCTTATCGTGTCCGGCATTGGTTTTACGGAATTGAGGATTTAAGATAGTGAAGTCGCCTCCCTTTCCGCCCGCGCACTGAACCGAGCTCCTAAAATCTGAAATCGTAGATCGGTGTGTGGCGGCGAAACCAAAAAAGGAGACTTGGCTAAATGAGACCTAAAAACATCATCGAGCTAAAATATGAGATCAAATTCATTTTCACATTCTATCACATGGGCGGCGCACTTTTTTCATTGCTACGCCGCACTTAGGCGGTGCACCACAATGGAGGATTTATAGGGGGGCCAAGGGGGCCCATCCATGGCCCTCCCGGCCTAAAATTCTCCCAGATTCCATTTGGCAATACGGGGGTGCGAATATCTGTCGGGCAAAATCCTGGCTAATACTCTATCATGGCCCCCCTCTAACTGAAAATCATGGATTCGCCCCAGCACCACAGGGGGGGCTGAAGGGCTTTAGCCCCCACCTTTTTCAGTGCAGCGCCGCGCCCATGTATGAAAAGAATACATCGCGATCACAAAAACCCAAAAGCTAATGCTGCTGTACTAATCACTCTGCCGATTTCTGTTCCCTCGGAACCATGTGAATGGATGCTTTATTTCTTATGACGTATCTAACAGGTGCACGTGTAGTTAGATAGCGCGCGTGAATCTTTTTGTGTTTGGCCAGCTCTCGGTAGCGCTCGGATATTTCCGACGCAATTCAAACGCAAATTAGAAATGTTGACCAATCAAAACACTGGACTCATTTTGGCGCTTCATAAATGATCCAATCACGGTTGTTCTTCAAGGCCTCGTGGTTTGGCCAATATGGCGGGTAAGCACTTGGCACATTTTCACAGTTTCTCTGTTTTCTTGGTGTCTTTGTGTTGCAGCTAATTCTTTTGTTCGTTATTTTAGATATACAGTTTTATCAAGACGACAGCGAGGAAGGCTTGGAGGAAGGTAAGTGTGCAACTGAGTCTATTTAAAATATCAACGTTACTTGCTAATCTGTAACTGATTTCTAGTTAGACTTCCACTGTAGAAACACGCTTGTTTGCTTACTTTGTTTTTGTGTGCAGTGGCGTCATTTTGAATGAAATAAAAAAATTGACTGTGCGAATGATGTTAGGTGCAGCGTTATACCTAATAGGGTCCTAGAGTTGTCATTTTAAACTCGCGTGTATGTTTGACCTCGATTGGGGTACAAAATGGGGTCAAAATTCTTAAAATTAACTCCGTAATATTAGATATCCGGTCAGATTTGGATAAAGAGGTCATGTGACCTATATCTTTCTTCTTCAAAATTGTGATTTTGTGGCCAATAGAACTGTTTTTCTGACTAAGATATAACCAGATATTTCTGCCTCATTCTACTGTTCACAAAACGTGATTAAGAATTCTCTGTAATTAAGATTTAGTATCTATTGCCTGCATTGTCATTGTTCTTGAACTTGAACTCGGTGGATGAAGAAGCTGATTCACCCTACATTAGTCATTTTTAGGTTCCACACTGTACAGCTATTGGGAATGTGTTTCATAAATCTAGTAGGATTAACAAGTTTATGTTTTAGTAACAATTTGGACTTTCAAAGTTATTTTTAGGACATATTTATTCATATGCCATGGCTCTGATGAAAGGTTCTTGTCAGTTAACAAAGCCTTTGTTCCACCAACCTGCCGTGGATCATGACCTACAAAACAAGACATAAATTTGAAATATGTAAGGGTTGATATATTTTTACAGTTAAGTTCCACAATTTCAGGGTTTACTTGTCAGATATAGTAATATTAGTTTGATTGAGGAAAATTGCAGAATTGTTAAATATGTGTACCACTGATAAAACCTATTTGATATTCGTAGTGGGTGTGGGGGAATTGGGCTTGGAATAATCCATTAGTTTATGGTGTTTTATCACGAGGATAGCTTAGGCAGCAGACTTGCCTTAATATTTGTGGTTGATTCTGGGTTCTTTGTTTGGCTATGTGCTTACAAGCCATCTTGATAAAATGTACTTGATGGACAGCATGGTTGAAAGTAGAAACCAGCCATGCTGTTCCCTTTGATAATTGACAGACATTAGGAACAGAAAGAACATTGATTTTTTCCAAATATTCTGTGTTGGTATTGTAAAAATGTTCTACAGATTTCAATGTTAGTTGACTTTAGTACTTGTTTTTTTATTCTTGATTTGGATGAAACATGAACCTTTTACAAAGTTTGTTTATATGCGTAAAGTGTAACTTCAAGTCTATTAATGTTTGAAATGATAGTGAGTGTTATGTTGTCTTGTTGATAGGCTGTGAGTCACTTCATCCTACTAGTACTAACCTGTATTAACACTGGCATGACATTTGTGGTCTCTGGCATTAGTCACTCAGTGAGGTACAAATGAAACAACAATTTGACTCACAAAGACTGAGTCACAATTCAATACTCAGCGCTAAGTACTTTTAAATCACTACATTTATCTTAAATTTGCATTTTAGCACTACCTATTCAACTTTATTTGTAATTTTTTACATAAAAGACCACAATACCAACTCTCACTAAATGTTCTCAGCAGTAAGTCTACCGCTTCTAATGTTGTATTTATGCCCATCACATAGTTCAGCCTTCTCGAATAATCAATGCTTATTAATGCTAATATATTTGCCAGTGTAGATCGGACTTAATCATTCAGCTCTTGTTGGAAGGTTTCCAACAATGTGGGAGCTTTGTTTATGTCATGTGAATATGTGGATGGGTAGGTTAGCACTTAAACAAAGCATGCTCATTCATAATTGTTTGGCTGGCTTTACTTGCATTTATATGCAGGAACTCATCTAGAGTGCCCTCCTCACACAGATTTAACATAGAACAAGTTACTACTGGAACAAGGGTTTAGAGGCTATGTGTACCCTATTTAAACTAGAGCTAGGGTAACTTGTTCCAGGGTAACTTGGGCCACACGGAAGTAATTATCAGCTGCTGTTGCATGCAGACGGATTTTCTTTTGCGCGCCGGATTTTCTTTTGCGCGCCGGATTTTCTTTTGCGCGCCGTACTCACATTAGGTGTTTATTGTCACTCACGGATCACTGATTTTCACCTTAACCTAGTTATCAGATGTGTGTGTGCGTGTGTGTGGACTGGACTTAGTAATTCAAAAAGGGGGTCCAAATCTAAGACCTTGCATGAAGTGCGCAGTATGACATTGATTAAAGAGGCGGTGAATGCAAACGACAAACTAAGTAGCATTATTCAGAGCGTATGCTAATGAGACAGAATTCAACTTTTTCACCAGGTATTTTTCCATTTTTTTTTTTATTGAATTTCTGTTGATGTCGGTATTTTTTGGTTTCATAAAAACGATCTGTCGAGTGCTTTTCATTTCATCGATTTTTCTCCCGCAAGGCAAAGCACGTTTCCTTATTCGGTATGGCAAGACAGAGACGTAGTATATCATCCTTTTATAGAAAATGTAACCTTTGACCTTTGATGTAAAAAACATTGGCGACCAGGCCTTCATGCAGCGTATGTCCTGGGCGTCTAAATGGGCGCCCTAGCACTAATATGGAAGCTCTGGCAAGGACGCCCAATGTATCATTTGGACGCCCACTGTCAATAGGAACCTTTCAAGTTTGGACACACACATTGTAATGATTACTAGGAAGCCTCTGAAGGCTCAGTGGGGGTTCTTTTTTTCAAAGCAGGAAGAAATATACAATGTATATACAAAGAATATACAAGGTTGCTATGCTCACACTTGGTTGATAGCATTGTAAAAGTCTTGGTCTACACCAATTTTTTATTGGAAATGCTCACTACAGAAGGCTGTTTTGTAAACTTAGATGTAAAAACCTTGGTCTATGCATTTTTTGAAAAAAAATCTGTGTGTTTGGGGGGGGTTGCTGGGGGTGGGGGGGTTACGCGTCAGAATTATGGACGCCCTGGAATATTGGGAACCCCTTTTTGGACACCCTATTTACAAAATCCTGGATAAAGGTCTGTTGGCGACTTCAAGCAGCAGCCAGTCCGATTGAGAAGCAATTGATGTAAGTGCTGTTTGAATTTAATTATAAAGTTATCATAGTATTCAAATATATTCTAAGATGCACTTCGATTTTTTTTTGGGAAATAGCTTCCTTCACTGGCTTGCCTCATACTGTGCTGTCAACCTCATATTCGGAATGCAATCACACATCATAGTCGCCCGTTAATGTCCATCTTGTCAGTCACTTGTTTGTTGAATGACTGAACGTATGCGCGCATTTATCTAAGTGGGAGGGAGATTAGAAACTGTGGTGACCACAGAGTTTTCCTTATGGCATATTTCAAAACTCGTGAATTTGGTGATTTTTTCTGGAATATTCCCTCACAGGTGAAAGTGAACAACTTTGAAATAGATGTGAGGTGGTACTTTCGTCAGATATTTTTTAACGAACTTTCGCGTTCCGTGCCTCTTTAAGGCGAGAATGGGGGAGGTAAACGATGAGTGCTGCTCTCCCCACCTGAGAAAGTAAGTTACATGAAACAAAGGCAACTTTCCTTGCATATTAATTTTAATTGTTGAAAGTGCTCTAGAAAGGGACACTTGGTGACATTGACAGTTAAACAGTTATGGCGATGGATATGATTATCAAAATGTTGAGGTAAATTGTGATATGGCTCCACGCTAGCTTGACTCGCCAAATTTGCCACCAAAAATTAAATCAGGGCAATTCTATCTGTGATGGACGTAAAGTGAAAGAACTAGGAAAATAATTAATACATCAATTGATAGGTATCATTGATGGCTTTCAAGATGTGTATCAACTTACTCCTATCTTTTTATCTGATTGAGAAAATTGCCTTCAAAGGGGTGTCACGGATGTACACAGGGAATTGGAATTTTTAAAACAGAATTTTTAGCATTAATTTTATGTGAATTGCATTTAGTTACAATTTTCGTTTTATATGATGATTTAGTATGGTGGTTGCAAAGTACAACACAGTAATTTTTTTATATCTTCTAAAAAAATTTCTCAGCTCGATGTAAGTTGTGTTAGTGTGACGGACATTCACTCTGAATTTCTAGTATTAAATTTTTTTGTTGGGACTAAGATATTAATTAAGAATAATACAAACTTTTACTGTATTTAAGCTATATTGGTCTTTTGCTGCTGACTCATTTTTTTAATCAAAGTGCACCAATTGACCTTTTGCACAAAATCAACAGGTAGGCCTATGCTGGGCATTATCAACAAAGCGACCTTTGCTGAACTGACAGCATGTTCAACCACCTCTTTTGTAATAAGTGAAGATTTAAAGGCGAAGGCAACCTTTTTTCATGTCATTTTTAGCAAAAATAAGGTTCGTTGGTTACCCCAGACATATTTTCAACTTAATTACAGCACTTCGTAATTTAATTAAATATTCGTTCTCTACTCCGGAAGTGACGTTTTGGAAGGCAAGCATTTTGCGTCAAATTCTTTTCATATAGTCTGACTATGAGAGCTGTCGAGTCAGTCATTGATCCACCGCGGTTGTGATAAGTTCGGTCGTCATTTGCTTTTGTTTACGAGTCAGTCAACATGCCACACTGTTGCTGTGTACCGGGATGTACTCATTATGGTCCAAAGCCTGTAAGCAGCCCTGCTGGGATGTTGAGTAGTGGGAGTGAATACAGGTTCAGTCAGTGAAGAGTACAGTTCGTCGTTCAATGAACAGATCTGTGAGCCAAACATTGATAAGTTTGTTGTGGACTTGTTTGAAGTATTGGAGCTATTTAGAAGGTGCCAGGTGTCTGGCGAGGGAGTCACACGGGGTGTAAGCAGTTTGTGTGGAGCTATTTAGAAGGTGCCAGGTGTCTGGCGAGGGAGTCGCACGGTGGGGTGTAAGCAGTTTGTGTGCTCAGGTCACTATCCAGTGGGAGTGTGTCGCAGTACACTCGGGCAAATGAGACAGTTGTTCCTCTGTCCATGAGACAATAATGAGTACATCCCGTTACGCAGCAACAGCGTGGCATGTTGGCTGACTCGTAAACAATAGCAAACGAAGACCGAACTTATAACAACCGAGATAGAACAATTACTGACTAAGCAGCTCTCACAGTCGGACTATATGAAAAGAAATTGGCGCGATATGCTTGCCTCCCAAAACGTCACTTCCGGAATAGAGAACGAATAATTAAATTACGAAAAGCTGTAATTAAGTGGAAAATACGTCTGGGATAACCAACGAACCTTATTTTTGCTAAAAAAGACATGAAAAGAGGTTGCCTTCGCCATTAACTTCAATACATTTTGCTACATGTTGCTATGAAAAAAAATTTCTTTGAAAGTCAGTTGTTCTTCAAGGTTTGATTATTTGTCGCAGTAGGTTACTTGTTTTTCTACAGTTTATGACTCATGGTGATTTCGACATCCTCCTGCTCAGTAATTGCTCAAAACGAGAAGCCAGTACTGGTTCCTAACTCAAAATACCGTATTCGCCGTAATAACCGCCCATGCCCCTATAAGCGCCCCCCCACGCGTTTTCAGACTTCGTTAAAATAAGCGCCAAGTCCATGAACGTGTGTGTGCAAAAAATGCCTTACCTACAGTCCTAAAATTCTACAGTAACGTCTTCAATTTATCAATAATACCCGACAGTCCTGAAAAAAATCATTGTGTGCAGAATTTGTAGACCACAAGCCTTCCGCTATGTCCGTATTTAGCCGTAACTGTACACTTCGAACTTCTGCCATGCCTCACAACGAACGCAAAAGTTCTGCTGATATTGCGAGGACCAATGGTCTGGCCTTTCAGAACCGAAGTAGTGTACTTGTCTACGGGATTGCTTTGTAGATATTTCCCGCTTTCAAAAGGAATCCAAATTTCTTTGTAGGCCTACACGTGAAAACCGCGAATTGAAGACTAATAAAAAGCTTGGCCTGTGTTAAAAGCACGTGGGCAGGAAGCGCGCGCTACATACATGAACTTGTCATCAAAGACATTAGTCGGGAACTATCCATTCATGAAACGGGTAGCATTGGAAAGAAATGAATATAGGCACTAATTTCCAACAGTTTCTAATACTATAAAAAATGTTTGCATTATTTTTAAGATGAATTGTTTGATTACGTTAACCATAATTGGTGTTTTTAAGCCAAATATCCGATAATAAGTCCACTGACAGTGAATGCTTACACACCCTTAAACCGAAAAATAACTGTCAGATAGTCACGTATGCCGCATCCAGCCACACGGCAACTAATATGGCCTTACCGAGACAAATGTCGAACGTTTTTAGCGACATGAGACCAAATGCTGAATGAAACACGCTCTGGTTTAGGCCCACTGCTTGTGCAAATTTCTTTAGATACAGTGCACATCTAGCTCGTTAGATTGCGTGGCTCTGGCCAAAAGATGGTATCTGCTCTGGCAAATGAGGTGGCAAGACCATCTCATCCATGAGACGGCTCACCCAGAGCTGCCAAACCACACGGAAATCAACATTGCACGAGTCTGTTCAAAAGCAGTTCGACATAGGAACAATTTACGAGAAAAGCAAACCAGGAAAGATTGTCAAAAGCAGAACTCGTGGCTTGTCATTGCTTGTGGTGGCGGATAGTTCAAGATACTGTGGAGTTAAGCTGACCCCATCTAAGTAAGATCATGTTCTACAGTTGGCTGAAGAAGTAAATGAAAAGGACAGCTGTTGGATAAGTCTTTGCTTACTTATTGTGGATGGGTATATGAATATGGACATGGTACTACAAACAATTCTTTTGTTACTCTATAGTTCAAGTGGCAGTTGCAGAAACCACTAATCCTTGAGGCTGAGAAATAAAATTTAAAATATCTGCTGAGTTTAGTTGTTTATTGTTCTGGGTTAACATAGCTTATACCTCAGTACTTATTTTTCCTGGTATTTGAAACAGTCCACAAACACCTTCATTCATATCACTTCCTGCCTGGTGATAAGCTCACCAGGGACATTCCTGTGGCTACAGAAATGCCTAACAGCACTACAACTGGTTACAGGGCTATGTCCATTTATTACTCCTTATCTTGTTTTCTGATAGCAACTATGGATGTGATAGGTGTAACCTCTGTTGTCCAGGTTAGGTAGTGTCCCCTTTTGAACTATTGACAAAGCGTCCATAGCAGTAGCATAACTTCACTGATGTAGGCAAAAATTGGCAATGTGTAATAAAATCACAAAAACAACAGATTCTATTTTATACCTCAGGACTTGGGTCAAAGTTAAGAACTTCAAGAAGTCTATCCCATCAACCACAATCCAAAAAATAGATTTTTCATTGGTTAAAACGATAATAACCCTTGAAAGTATTGCGATGAAAGCCATAATACCATTACAATCGCAAATTATTGCAATGACCGATGTACGCCATTGGCTGACCAGTGAACCAGGGATCCAAAACTTTGTATTCAAGTTACCCTAACCATTTAATGATAAATAAATTCATTAGCAAGTGCTGGTTTTGCCATTTATTACCATAGAACTCTAACCCTGAAATGCAAACTTCGATCTAAAGCCACTGAGATTGCTCTGCGCATTCGGGGAATTTGTTTGTTCCGATATTGGTTATTGCTATGGAATTTACTGTGACTCAAACTTTTTGCAACTCTGCAGTTTCTAAACTGAAGTGTATAACAGTTGTATCATCAAAAGGCCTTTTATCAGTTCTTGGTGATTATACCAGAAGCAAAATACAATTAATTATCATTTCGCATACTTGGCACCAGGTTTAAAAATACTTTTTTTACTTTTTTCATTCCAGACCTCAAGAGCGTTACCAAAATGTGAAAAATTACAGTGTGTAACAAAAAAAGAACTAGAGAGATTACATAAACGACCACTTGAACCAACGGAAATAATTTCAGTGAATGATTTTAGAATGTAGGGCCCTCACAGTTGCTGTGAAGAATTTAGGGCGACGTGTAATCGTCTAGTCTGCTGTCTTGTGGAAGAGTGCAAGGCCACGAATATGTAATTTGTTCAGTAAATACAGTTTGAAAAAAACTATTAACTGAAAAAGTATGTCAACGTTACATGTAGTATATTGCAAATGAGTATATGAAATAATGCGTATACACGTTAACGTTCTTTCTCCTTATGTTAAGTAGAAAAGGGTCTTTGGTAGCCGCTCGTGGAACTGTTTCCGCGTACACATACACACACAATCTGCCATTTCAGATAATGTTTTTCACCACTTTCTATTTTTAACCACCAGTTTTGAGTCGGCAGATTAGTGTAGGTAAGTCTTCCGGTTAAGTCACTCACCAATGTAATAACATGAAATGTGTTAAAAGTGCAGATAAGTTTATTGCCACAGATCTGTAGGTCGAGGGGGTATTGACCAATCCATTGATTGCAGTGTCATTTACAAAAGTTGTGATAAACAACTCAAGCTATCAATCCAAAATTTGCAGACGAAGGTTTTCTGATAAAAAAACAAATATATGTAGCTTTGAAATGTACTGTGGGTTGCTTATTACATTGGTTGCAGTATAGGACTTTCCATATAGAAGTTAAAAAGTAAACTCATTTCTTCAGTGGACTCTGGAAAACACCAATGTTATGCATAACAGTGTTATTTTGAACACATGTTGGATCGTGTGACGGTCAACGTTCAAGAATGAAAAAGTACAACTGACTTGATAAGCGAGCCGTCGAGATAAAAAAACGTGACATCTGGGTCTAAGGCAAAACGCAAGGGTGAAATGAAAGCTGCAACACTTATCCTGACAGTGTTCTTTTTCAAATGACGGACGTAGCAGCCAAAAGTATCCAACGGCGGTATTTTTTGGTTGAATGGGAAATTGTGAATGCCGCACGCGCGCTTATGAGTAATTTTCTCGAAAGTTGCATAAACCCACCAGTTATTAGGGCCTATGCTGAACAAACATTCGCGGCAGAAACAAAATGTCACTTCTTTCCGTATGATACTGCAATGTGATTTTGACACCCAAAGATGTCTTGTTGAACAACTCCCAGCATGTAGTTTGATAGGCCGTCGAAATTGGCTCTAAGGCTAAAGCTGAAAAGATATCAGAGGCCAGACTATTCCCAGCATCCAGTCAGGCCCACAGGCCGGTGTTAGGATGACCAGTGTAACTGTCGGGTTTGTTGACTAATTTTTTCAAGAAATCGCTGGTTGACTGCAACGGAACCTTAAGAGTCTTGCTTTACGAATAAACATGACAAAATGAAAATAAACAGCAAGTAATGAAATTAAGTTTGATTTGATAACTACTACTACGCTCGATCAAACCCAGTCGAGCAGACAGACTGAAATTCACAGTGCTAACTCTCGCGGCTTGTCTTGGTTTGCAAGCTCTAACGACAGAATACATAGGTCACATGCGAGAGTTGGCATTCTAGAGCTATTGTTCTAAGTTATTACTTGAAGAGAAATCTGCAGTTTATGGGTGACCCAGTGACCCCAGATGGCTACCACTGCATTACTGGGTCCCATAAATGTCACCGAAGAACTAAGTTTCTACAATGCTGGACTAGATAAGAAGCCTATGGTTTCTGGTGTGACCAGTTAAGTGTAACACAAATGAGAATGTACACATAAAATCCCTTGTGCATCGGAGGTGGCACATGAAGAACACTGAAAAGAGACATGTTGTCGGTTCTGATAGTTTTTGGGCAACCTCAACTTAGAATTGGTGCACTTGGATTTTATCCAGGTCTTCAGGTGCAACTTCAGTATTTTCTTTGTGTCTGGCCCTCCAGTAGTGTTTCAAGATCAACCATTGGTACTGTTGATGACCTCTGACTTAGGTGTTGTTTGTTTAGGAATGGCTCCTGACCTGGTCATAGGGTACCCAGTGATTGTAATGGGTCACCTGTATATTGATTTGATAGTATGTGTAGTAATGGTAATAGTAATTGTATACATAGTCACACTAGCCTCAGCTGACTGATTCATTCTGCATGAGTAATGTTAAATGGTGCTTGCTTATATATGTTTAGCCAGTCCAGATTTTGTCCATGGTGATGAGTTATTGCTGGTGATTCACAGTTTTTTTTTTTTTTAAGCCGTAATTCCTTACTGATGCCCTTAGCAGTAAACAACCATGGCTGACAGTGATCTTTGTGACAGATAGTTTGTTATGGACTTGTTGTCAGAAGTTGAAATCTAGTGGGCAGTTTGATTTTTGTACTGTTGTATTGAAGTTGGACTTGATTCAGATAACCGAATTTTAGCATGTTGATTTATGTTGGATGTAAAGTACGTACATGTGAAATTACGAAATGAGCGTTTTCTTGATATTAGTTGAACATTGTTAAATCGTGTTAGCGTTTGTGGGTTTTCTTGTCCACCTTGCACGTCTCATTGCGGTCTCTTGTTGTCAGGTGCCGATGACGACCTCGTATCCCCATATGGCGGCACAAGCGCTGATGACTTCCTCACGCCATTGCAGAAGCTGGAGCGATACATGGAGAGTGAGAACATCTTTACAAGGTGAGTTGGAATGAACTGTACCGACATTCTGGCCATGCGGGAGGTGTTAACATACTGGCAGAATAAAATAAATGTTGCATTTTCATAAGTAAATGCAGTGCTCGACACCTAGTGACTTGGCGAAAATCCCAGGTCATCAAATAATATTTGAGGACACTAAAACTGACGCCGAAATTGTTGACTAAAAAAAATAAATTTCGAGTAAAAACCAGGAAATCGAGTTCTAAAAGAACTACTCTAGGGAAGCTCGGTAAAACTCTGTTTATCAACTCGTCATCTCCTGGCTGGTGTCGCTAACAAATCACCGACCCCAAAGATTGCGACCCCAAAGATTGCGAGTATGTGACTGCTCTTAGCAGACTTACTAAGCAGGGCACTACACAGCCAAAATTAGTTCTCAGAACATGGTACACCGATGTCGTGTTCTCTATAGGGGTCAATGGGTCCATAGCTGGACACATAAGCCATGTTTTCTGAGTGTGGTACTGTATGTAAAACACAAGCAAAAATAAAGTTTACTTCCACTGTCCAGTTTCTGCTGTTTAGTAATCAGTCATCCATTTCTGTCTGTGTTTGTCAAAGTTTGGTTAGCCAGAGTGATGCATTCTCTGTGACTTTCACAATCTGCAGACCTGTGGTAACCTTCAGGTTTCTTTTGTCTGTCACGGCACGTCCTGCATCATGTGATGAATAGAGTTGTGGTCTGCTGCTGCCCAGCTCTGTTACGTATGAATGTCTGCTAACAGTATTCTGCTTGAAGTTTGAAGGTATGTCCTGTTCAGGCTCATTATAGGCTACTTTCGTGGGCAGAGATCACCTGCTGGCTTTCTAGATTTCAGTTACTCTCTGAAGAAGTGGTAAAACTTGCCTAGAATAGACTATCCATCCACATGTCCTGCGTGTTATGCAAGTTTTGTTTGGTTGAAATGGTGATAAGCAGTGTCTGGGTGATTGTCGGTGTCATGTGCCTCACTCTTTGTGCGTTATCATTGCTAGGTCAACAGAGTTCAGTTGTAGCATTGCAATGTGGTAACCATGGTGACTGGCTGATGTCAGTGAAGTCTGTGTCCCATCCATTGGGCACAATTGAACATGTCTTTTACAGAAACGCAGAGCTAAACTGACTGCTGACATGTTAAAATAATTTTTACCTTTAGTTTTCCATGCTATATAAAACACAGTGTTTTTTTTAGCTTGATTGATAAGTTTTGGAGAAAGTGTCAGAAAGCCAGTTTTTAATCACTTGAGTTGTGAAAGCTACAATGGGTCTGTTTAAGCTAACTCTAATTGTGATATTAGTGTAACATGGTGTTTATTTCAGAGTTTAAGTGCAACACTAAATCTGGTGTATCACCTAACCCAGCCCCCCTCTCAGAGGTTTAACAACACCTAAGTTGATGTGACCTGATGTTACAAACTGTGGTGTTACTACAGCAGAACTGAGAACTCCAGCCTTTTTTTCTTCAGTATTTCTGAAAAACATGTACTATGTCCTCAACAGCCTAAAAACCTAAACATGTTGGAAGTCTACAATGCCAACAATCTTGCTGCAGGTGTTGTTCTATCTAGTGCAAATGCACTTGCAGTTGCATTTTCTTTAGTGCATACAACATTACGTGACACAGTGCATTGAAGTGAACTGTGGGAGTTGTTGGCCTACTCAAAAGTAATTTTTTAACATGTCATCTAGTATATCATCATCCCAATGTGGCAACCGTTGGCTCCCTTGTGAAGTTGACGTTCTAGTTTCCATTTGAGACGGGGAGAGCTTCTTGCCATTTTTGATGGCATGGACAGAACCAACACTGGCATATTAGTTATGAACTAAGGTCATAGCAATTTTTCACCTACCCCATGGGGGTTAAGAATAGAGCGGTTCAAAGTTGTTGTTTTAGTATCCTGTTATGGTAGGATTACTAAAGGGGGAACCAGCTAACTTCAGCTGACCTATCCTATTTTGTGGTTAAACCATCAAATTTTTAAAAGCATTTCTTAGTTGTCACAGTTAAACTACCGTATGCATCTAGCTTACCGCCCATGCTCGGCTTACCGTCAACCCACAGAATAAACAAATTTTCATTTTTAAGCACCCATGCTCGGCTTATCGCCCAGCCCGTTTTTTTAGATTCCCAATTTATGGGCTCTGGGCGGTAACCTTGACAACTACGGTAAGTGCTTAATGTTTTCAAACAATGCTGAGAATGCGCAACTTAAATGATTTTGGCAGCCTTGTAGTTTCTAGGTCACTTGTTATCCTTGTTGCTTAGAAACTGGTTGTAAAATGTATTCAAGTCTGACTGTAAGTAGGTCAACTGAAGCAGATGGTCACAAAAAATACCACGTTTTTTAGCTATACAATTATGAAATAGGCCTGTCCTTGAGACATTATCTTTTTGCACTGTAGAGTCCTGTTGTTTTCTTCAAAGTGCCTAAACTGTTACTCATTGTAGATATAATTCAGAAAAATGCAGTCTTATTTTGACAGCAAGAATGGTTTGTTTTGATACAATTCATTTACGTTTTGTAATGACCAAGTGTTTTCATTTATTCCAAGGTTTTGGACATGTTTTGTTTTTGCTAATTGATGCGCCTATTCAGTGTTTGAATTAAGGAATGGTAAGCTGTAGTTAGTTGAGGAGCAAGCACTCTCATCAACCTGTTTCTCTGTGTATTTTCTCATTAACTAGTCTAGTTTTCACCTAAAGGCTGCTGACAATCCTGCATTTCCCTTCCTCCAGCCTGGGGCTGTGGCACTCCTGCAAATTCTGATTATTTTTGTTCACCCAGTCACTGGCAGGTGATTGTTGTCCAGCCTGGTTGGTGATCAAATTTAAATCAATTTGGTTTCTGATCTCTTGGACCTGTATACAGTTCTTAACTTTGTTGCCAAATGCCAAACTTTCCATGTTTCATGTCTTCAAGGTTCAGTGGGTTTGTTCATAGAAATACTGCATGGTGAATTTTCTATCTTTAGACCACTATCTAAAAATATATCTGGTTCAGTTCTAGTAGTGATCGGGTATTGAATACTGTCAAAAGCCTGTTTACATGGACAAAATTTGCATATGTTTGTAAATTTACTTCCTATTGAAATTTGCACACATATGTAAAAGTAAATTTATTACGTGTTGTGCACTCATTTTCGAAGACTATCACCGTGGGTAGACTACTGTTGGCCAGGAAAAGGTTTCCACATTTTTTGTCTGTTGGGTTAATTTTTGGTTTATCACATAAGAAAGGGGTATGGAAAGGGGAAAGACCACAAGTCTGGTGGCAGTGGGTGGTAAAAGAAAAATTTTAAAATGTATTGAAAATTTCCATTTGACAAGGGAGACATTTTATGTTTTACATGACAAACTTTAGGTGATGATGACACAGCAGTACAAGACCCGTTACTGCTGGCGATCACAGCTTACTGACATGCGAATGGAGCGGACTATCGCACGAATAGAGAGTTTTATTTGGAGTGGCCAAGTCAACTGTACCTAAATGCATCCACGGGATTTGTGCCATGCTCCGTGAATCATTGCTGACAAGATATGCCACCTTTCCACAAGAAGATTTAAAATATGTCATTGACTGGTTTGAGTTGTGTTGGGGATTTCCGATGCATAGATGGAACTCATGTCCCGTTTATTGCACCTTCTATGGTTCGTGGTGATTAACTAAACAGGAGAATTTTCTACTTTATTTGACCATGGATACATCATGACTAACATAAACATAGGCTGGCCTGGACGTGTGGACTGGACTGCGCTTGAGTATTTGGTAATTCAGAGATTTATCAAAAAGCTGAAAGTGACTACCTGTTTCAAGGGGTTTATCCAGGATTCCAAAACTGGGAGTCTCCACCAGCATTGGTGATGAATTGGTGAGGCTGCGGTGCCCTGTACTAGTGTATCCATCCATGTAATAACATAGTGCATTGAAGTAGCACTGACAAAGCAAAAGACCATTCGTTTATTCTGTAACTTTAAATGATAAATGAAGGATTATACGTACGAAACATTTTACTCGAAAAAGAATGTGGCGTTCATACTAGAGATGCCAATGTTGACCAAGTCCAAAAACTATCACAGAGGTAAAGATTTCTACAGCAATATACTGTCTTCTGCAAAGCAGACAGGCCGAATAAAGTGTGTTGGTGAAGCGAGTTGCATTTTTAGCATTCATATTCCTGACAGTCGAGCCTGTGTTTTCTCTCAGTTTCATGTCTTGCACATCATTCATAGTCATTGGTTTCCTGGTCATATTAATATTTTCATTTTTATGTTTATTAACTGATGTACACTGACACTATATTTAGGATAATCTCCTGATGGCTGTGACATGATTGTGACAAATTTTCATAGTCTGGAACCAGATTCAGTGGCCCTTGCAAAGCTATTTCTCAGCAAATTTGCGGTGTCCTGTATCTTTTGATGTGTCAAAACATTGCTGCTGTTAAATCTCTTAATTACATGTGTCGTGGGCAAAAGTCTCTTCCGACTCCGAATTTCAGCGTGCGACTGCAACTACTTAAAAGTGGTGACAACCACAATCTGTTTTCAAACCCTGAATGTGTGAACCTCTTTGTCAGCTAGTAACGAAATAATTGCATTTGGCAATCTGAAAGTGTGTAACATTTACTTGCAAAATATGATTGGTTGCTATTTGGTGTTCTTCCCTGCTTCAAGACACTGGCGTTATGGAGGGGGGTCCACCTTGAAACTTAGTGCGTCCAGACCAGATTTATAGTTGACACAGTTAAATTGCGAGAACTTGTAAAACTTTTAGGTCACAAGCTGCATCAGTACATTTTTCTTCATTCAACTGACCAAGCAAATGTTAAGGATGGGTACATTATTTTGTTATTCCAGAAGAAGAATGTCTTTAAACTTATTGGAGAGCTGACTGCCTGTAATTGACCTATTGCCAGGATTTTGAGTGACGGCTTAACTGGCAAATCAGAACGCAGCATTCTTGTCACATCTTCCATTTCCAAGCTGCCATTTTACCCGACAAACAACACACCTCATGGTTAAAAACTCTAGTATGTTTGTTCTGTGTCACAGGACTTTTGGCAAGGGGGCGGAGCTTGCGATAGGTCAATTGGCATGTGTATCCGTGAATGGAGTCAGCCATCAACTGTCATCCCATGTAACTGAGTGCACCCACCTCTTTCTGTTCCCCTTTTAACCCTGCCACAATGGCCCTTTGTTGAACCACTATGACACTGGCTTAGAACAGTTATTATCTGCTCCATTGTTCCTTTCTAATAGGGGTCATGCCTTTGTGGTCCTTTTCTCCTCTGTCTGTGTTCCTATGAATGAAATTCCCTGCTGGTTTCCTTTGATGCCTGTAGTGAAACTAGTAGGCTGTGCCTGTTGATCTGAATGTCAGTTGCAGTTGGAAGACTGGCATTCTGTCAAGGGTGAAGATTACTGCTAGTGTTAATTGTTGAGACTTCATGCAGTGGATGGTCCTTGTGGTCAGGCAGAAATGAGGTTAACTGAATTTATGTCCCAGTGATGTTCGTTTGTGAGGTCAGCTTGTAAACCATAGTTAACCCAGGCTTTTGTCACCGCCATGTCTTTGTTTTGTATGGCAGGTTCGTGTTGTTCAGATCTACCAACAACTACGATTTTGGCAGACACACGGAAGTCCGTAACTTGTGTTTGCAATACGCGAGGGTGAAGTAACGGTAAACTAGTTCTGGCACTACTGCATGTGGCACTTACTTTATAAGGAAACCAGTTCGTGACTAAAATCAGTTGGTTTGAATACGGTATTTTTGTGGTTGTCTGAGGTTAAATCATGAGGGTAATTTTTATGCGCCCACATATTTATATGTGGACAGATTTTTACAAAATTTGGTGAATAGCTTTCTATTAAAGAAGCTATGACATGTTTCCATTTTCGGATGTATTGTACTTTTTTTAGGCCATATAGTGAACATTTTTATGACAAATAAACAACCCTAAAAGCACATCGTTAGCGATGCATTGATGGGTGCATTTCAACGCTCCACGTTGCTGTTGTTGATATTCAGGGGGAAATTTTTTTAACCTTACGAGGGGAATTTCGTGATATTTTTATGAGCCCACATATTTACATGTGGGTGTATATTCCTGTCATATCTGTCCGGGCGTCCGCAGGTGTATCTTCGAAACCCTCACAGGATCTTGAGATTTGGCAGATGGGAAGCTGACTATGGATGGCGACGAATTTCGGACTAAGTGACTACNCACTGTGCCTAGTGGCAACTTTTTTTTTTTTTTTGCTGTTGCCTCTGTGTCTTTGGATGGATTTTTATGAAATTTTGCAAATTGTTTTTTTAAGGGGGCAACTACACCTTTCCATTTTCGAATGAATGTTCACAATTCTTGGCCACCTAGTTACCATTCTTTAAATTTGCGAGTCCGTTTTTTGGCGTCCGCCTTTCTGAATGCCAAAAGTGTGTTCTCAATGCGGAGACTGCAGACGACGGATGGGTTTGACTATTCCTGGGCCTCCTAATGGGGACTTTGTTTCATTTTGTGTCCATGGCTTTATCTCCCCTTTGCAAGTTCTTTGTGGAATTTGCAGGTGTGTTTCTATGGAGCTGACAACAGGTTATGACCAGTTTCAGACCAATCCAATGTTTCGTGTACGCCTTAGTGACAGTTTTTTTTTTTTACATTTTCATGTGTCTGGAGTTCATTGATGGATTTTCATGAAATTTGGTAGTGAGGTTTCTAGGAGACAACAGTGCCTTCCCATTTTCGGACAAATCTGATGTATTCTGCATCACCTATTGGGGATTTTCAAAAGTTTAGAGTCCGTTTTTAACAATCTCTTTCTGCTAAACTGCCTCAAGGATCATTGTAAAAATTGTCAAGTTT
Organism: Phoronis australis; assembly: GCA_002633005.1. NCBI lineage: Eukaryota > Metazoa > Phoronida > Phoronidae > Phoronis > Phoronis australis. The sequence goes on from NMRA01000510.1 coordinate 277,682, forward strand.
GTTTCTGATGGGAAGACCAAAACTGACTTTCATAATCGGTTAGGCTTGATTGGTGGCAGTTTTTTGCTTCTACGACTGTGTCGCTTTAAGCCTTTGCAGGATCTTTGTGGAATGTGTGTATTGGGAGAGCTTTAAATAGTCTCATCGATACCCCACAGTTCATTCTGCGCCAAGTTGAACTTCAGTGGTCTTACTTTCAGGTCTTTTACGAATTTCACCTGATTTGTGACTAATTTGGTTAGGCCACTCTTCTCAAAAATTCAGTTTTTTTCACTGTCCATGCCCAACTGTCTACTCATTTTTTACTGGCTCATATTGTTTATCAAACACTCTTATTATATACGTATTTGGATCTGCATTAGTTTGAGCCAGCGTTTCACAATTCTTTCATATCTTACAAATCTTAATTAAAAGTCGCTCTGCCAAACTCTGCTTGTACTGCTGTGGCCAGTGTATCCTGGTTTACTCACAGAACCTATCTAAAGAATTTATTTTGCACCGTTTCAATGTCTTTGGCTTCACGGAATCCCCAATGACACAAGTTAAGCCTTTTGACACTGATTTATGTTCATAAAAGGTTTAACCAAGGTGTTTCCTCGGGTGCCAGTCGTGACACTGGAGTGTGTAAACAGTGGTTTATAAGTTGATGCGAAGTGACAGTCATATACTCTAGGCTTAAGAATACTGCTGACAAAATACTTCCAATACAAGGAAGTTCATTATCATCTAAAAACAGTCGCTATTTTATTTTTATGCATCATATGCTAAGACTAGAAGAACTGCTTTTTCCTGTGTAGAACTTGTTATATCCTGAATCTAGCACTGCATGTGTAATGTCTATCATTTTTAATACCAGAAGTAAGGTTTACCGAAGTGTAATAAGCTTCTCATTGTATGTCAACAGGAGTTTGTTGTTACCTTTTGCAGGGCGTAAAGTTTCCTATTCCTATTTTTGAGACTTTCTTTCTTATACTTTTCTGTGAAATTTCTATTTTTTCCTAATTTTCACTCATGGTGAGTCCAAATAAAAGGCCAGCAATAAATCGTTGTTTTTCATAGCTGACATTTAACTCCATTGTGCTTAAAATAAATATGCTGCTGGGTTAGTTGTTTCATTGAGCTTCAAACGCATTATAGCTGGGGGATCTAATTGTGTTTGTGCACTTTTAAATATTAGAGGTACTAGAGCAATGTTATCCCCTCTCATGCAAATATGGCCACCCTGGATTACACAGGGACAAATAGCCTCTAGCTGTATTTACCCACAATGCCATAAACATCCGTCAGGCACATTTGCTGCCTTGTTTTCATGCCACCGGAGTTTCACATGTTAGTTGTTATCTGATTCTTTACAAGTTCTTTCTCGGTTGCATTTCTCTATTTGTTCTTCCAATGCCAATGAAGTATTATTACTGTGGTATGGGTTGCAACTCTGAAGTGAAAATTTTGATAAACGGGACAAATGCCGGTGGATGTCTGATGTGAAACTCTTCGCCTCCCACATCAACGAGACATGAAAATGTGTCTCATTTCAAAAAGTAGCTCCCCGCACTTTCTTATCTCCGTGTAATTCGGGATGGTCCTATTACATGCGCAGACAACACTTCATGGTGGTGAAACTACTTGGAATTATTGTATTTTAATAACAACGAGGCTCAAGTTAATTAAAGTGATAAACGGATGAGGAATTGGTCAGAATACGTGAAGGGAGCTTGAGAAATTACTGAAGCGTAAGCCTATATGCCAGTGTTCTCCACAATACCAATTCCAAACTATACGCAAATTTCTAGAGTTCAGTATCAGTAGTCAACACTATAGGTGGAGGTATTTATGTGTTTCAAAAATGTACATTGAACTGGTCAGGTGTGACCTACTTTTCAACACTTTGTAGGGCCTACACGTGAAAACCGCTTATGACTGTCTCACGAATGAAAAAATTGTTGTTAAAAGCACGTGGCCAGGAAGCGTGCGTTACATATCTGTCACTTGACATCGCAGACATTAGTCTCGGGAACTGTCAATGAATCAACACCGGGTAGCTATATCGGCAAGAAATAAATATTGGGCACTAATGTCAGAAAGTTTCTAATGCCGTAAAAACTGTTGCGTTGTTTTTAAAGAGAGATTGCCTTATTAATCGCTTTTTCAATGTATTCATAATTGGTGTTTTTAAAGTAAACTACCTGATAAAATGCCCCACTAATAGTGGACGCCTTCGCCCCCGAATCTCCCGGAAAATAACTCGGACTGGCACATCCAGTCACCCGGCGACTCAGTGCAATTCAGCCTTAGGCCCTACCGAGACAATTCTCGTACGTTTTAATAGTAGATGTGCAGGGTCAACAAAGTAATGATACTCCCTGTTTTTATCATAATTTCTTCCTCGTTTTTACTGAAAATGTCATATTTTTCTATTTTTTTCAATGCCTTGTGTTATTTGAAACAATGCTTTTGTGTTGTTTGGCAGATACATAAATTTCTCTTGCATTTGTGTTTTTAGGCAGATGGTTGCCAGGGGTATCCTGGATACGCTCCGAGCTGTTGGTGGCATGGAGGAAGAGTGTGAGGGGGTGTTGGTGGCCATGTCACGACTGTCTGACGACTACGGTGAGTGAAGTGGCTATCTAGCTTGGGCACACTACTGTACTGGGTTCGTTTGAGAAGAACGCAGGCCGTGTTAGTTTGAAGTAGGGGACATACTATTCACGACCGTACATCACAAAATGATGTGGATGCAACGTCTTGAGAAGGATGCTGTTGTACCAAGTTGTTGTTGATTCAGATGACCTTGGTGTATTTTTCAAGGTCACACCAAAGAAAACTACATGAAGATGATATACACTCCAAGGAATATGTGAGTGTCGATCGAAGTTTTGTGTCGCTCTTGAAACATTGTTCCATGGGGCTGGGGGTCATGATTCCCTAATACTTTTGGTGCTTGGTGGCAAGGTTTGGAGGGCAGTATTGGTGAAAGCGATTGTAAACGGACTTAATGGCCTTATGTGCGTGTGCTGAACTTTCTGTTTGCTTACATTTAATTAGTTATTTGTCAAGACATTGTTAAGGGCTGTTCCAGTAAAATCTGTATGGGAGGGGGGGAAGGCACCTTTTTTTCGCACCCACCACCCATATTTTTCATTTATTTCTTCAGCCTACCACCCGTAATTTTTTATAAGTTTGAAATGCAACCACCCGTAATTTTTTTTGTCCTTGTGGTTGACTGCACAGGCGCTTGAGTTTATCTGTTCCTCCATCACCACTAACGTCATTCATTACAAAGAAAACGCATGTTTCTTATATATGGTTATTAGCCATCGAGAAATTTGAGCACCTGTGGTTAAATGGTGTTATGGGCATGCCGATGAGGAGATCGGAGGGAGTGAAAAAGTCGGAGCTTTTTGCAAGTTGCATTTTTGTTTCAGTTTTTGATTCTGTGCGGATTGTTTATAAAATTTACTAAAATTACCCACCATCAAACATTTATGGCCCAATGAAACAACAACGACCTGTAAATTTTTATTTTNGACGGAACTAATGGGTGGAGGTGGGTACAAAGGACCTGGTGTTTGGTAATAGGGAGAGCTGTTGGTGTTATTGGGAAAAGAACTACTGGATAATGGTCGGTACAAAGGACTTGGTGTCGGGCAATAGGAGTCACTGCTGGTGCTTTTGAGGAAGAACTTGTGTGTAAAAGAGGATACACTGGGCATGGTGCCAGGTAATAGGAGTCACTGCTGGTGCTATTTGCAAAAGCATCTAGTTAATGGAGAAAGGTGGTTACAAGGGACATGGGGACTGGTAGTAGTTGATAAAACTTGGTGCAACGGACTCACCTATGTTTCCTAACATTTCACCAATTTTAGTTTTGATTCTCGCAGAGAGTAATATATTCGTTGAATTTTCAGTGCAGTATTATTGAAAATGAATAGTAAGCTTTTCATGCAACGCTCCTAGTTCAAAATCTGAGTTCCAATTTACTTTCATTTGGTTTTCTTTTGTATTGAAAGAAAATTTCATCATAATACAGATAAATTATTAGAAAAAAATTTACATTTTTTAGTTAACAAAGACGAATTTGCACCGAAGGGTTTAGTGCCCGGTTGCATGAAACAGTCCCAAATAGAGACTCAACTAAGTGCCCTAAATCTACTGCGTACCTTTGGACTTGTGAAAACATCGATTGCCCTTTCTTGTGATGTTTTAGTTTCATTACTAAGTCACCTTTTGACTGGTGCAAATCAAGAGTGAACTCTACGTTGAATTGTCAATATTATCGAAAATAATTAGGGATCTTTCTATGCAACACGTCCAAATTAAGGACTGAGTTCCTAATTGTTATCTATGAACTCTGGGCTCAGTTTTTAGTGGTGTGATTAGAAAATGTTATTAAACATAGAGGATCTCATAATAAAGTTGAAATGATAGATAGAAAAATATTACATCTTTGAGTTCATAAAGACACAAATACTCAAAAAGACTTAAGGTACCTGTGTTGAGTTCCTATTTTTGACTGTTTCATGCAACTGGCCACAGGAACTTAGTTGAGCACTGATTTGGGAATGTTTCATGCAACCAGCCACTGCTACAAGTTACCTGGTATCCTACAATAGTTGATGATGGTGGGTGTAAGGGACCTGGTGTCACACTAGAAGGTGCCGCTACTGATGCTATTGGGTGAAGGAATGGATGACCACTGTGTGGGTGGCACCAGTTCCAAAACACAATGTTTGACTGCTACGGCTCTGGTCTATTTCAGGGGATGTTGAGGAGCAGATCTGTCCAATCATCCTTCAGTTGACGGGACCTGACAGTATTGATGACCTCCGCACAGAAGCTGTGGCTGTGGGTTTAATACAATTGTTTTAAGCTTTTAAGCAAGTTTTGGTTTCTTCTGAGTAAAAATCGACATTTTTGGAGTATGCAATATCCGTTGAGATATTTTCCTTTATTGAGGGATGTAGGGTATGTTACTTCGTCTTCGAGCATAATTATTTTTACAATGATTTCTCATGCTTACATTTTCGCCATCTTAGTCTCGTCTTGTAGAAGAATATGCGTTATCTGCAGTGTAATTGGCCAAAGCATCGATGACAAAGATTACAATAGCCAATCATAACATTTCTGAAAATAACCAACTTGGATTTGTTCATCGGCTGCTCTTCATCACTATGTTTCTCTTCTGTATCGGTTTTTTCACTCAAAATGTCAAATACAATTAACGTGTGTAATGAAGCATATGTATATGAAATTGATGCTGGTATTAAAAAAAACGAGTTGAGGTGGGATTGGTTACATTCTAAAGGTGCAACAAGTTCAGTAGATGGGAGCATGAACCCATGTGACCATTGAGAATGAATGCTCAGAGTCACCTCACGACTGTGTGGTCACGAACACAGCAAGTTGTGAAAAGAGAAATCCACCCAAGTTTCTTAATTCAATAGGTAGTTTGACATTTCCATGCTAGCGATGTGCTTTAACCACTAACTCGATTTCTGTTATCCATTTTCTAATTGGTTTCGTGTCAGTCTCCCGGCATGTGGTGTACATAACAATGAACTGTTGACCTACTTTTAAGTAGGTTAGCAGTTGATCCCTCCTCTAGGTTGGGGACAGTGACGTTCTAGTGATAATTATATTAGCTATATACTGTTAATACAGGTCATATTGCGAGTGAATGTTGAAATAGCTAATATGGTTAAGGCATATATAGGTTATATTGACTGAACACAAATTTACACCAAATAATTATTCGAAGACCTTGAGATTTTCACTAGTCCCAGTTTAATTAGCTTTTTCTCACCTCCAGTAAATTGGCTTTATTCTCGGAAACGTCTCGGTGGATTTCGCTGAAACTTTCCAAACAATATTTATTCATCAATCTCAAAAATGCTGTAGGGTTTTCGATATCTAGGCCTAGTTTTTGGGTAATGTAACAAAGACTGCTATTTTTTACAAAAACACCTTGTGTGTTGCAAGTTGATTTGTCAGAAAGCAAACGAAAAAAAATTATCGAAAATTCCTATTTTGATGTATCTGGTGAAGTTTTCATTTGAAAAAGGTTTTATTAAAATCGACAGTGTTTACTTTGCTATGACTGTACCTTTCTTGAAAATGAAATTATGACATAAAAAGATGTTAATGTAATAATGTTAACGGTACATAAATGTGAAATGTATTTTTATATTCCCTGATATTTTTTCTTTTTACTTTTACTGGTTGACAAAGCTTAGGTTTTTATATTTAATGTGGACGCATTATGCCATCATCTCCGTCCTCAACGTATTTTCATAAAATTTGGCATATAGTCATCTATTAAGGAGATGACGCTATCCTCTCGTTTTCGGAAAGATTCGACATAGTTTTGCGCCACCTAGTGACCCCCCCCCAGTCTGTTTTTTGGCGTCCACCACTCTATCAACCAAACTCTAAGGATGATTGTGAAAATTGGTATGTATGTTCTTAGTATAAAGATGACGGCTGCCGATGATTTTCCAATGATTTTAACTACTGTGGCGCCTCCTAGTGGCAGTTTTGTATTTGCGCCCGTGGCTGTATCTCCTAAACCCACTGCAGGATCTTTGTTAAGTTTAGTAAGTGTATTTATATGAAGGGCACAACAGACAATGACAACTTTCGGGCGGATCCAAAGAACACTGTGCCCTCTAGTGGCAATTGCATTTTATTCTGTTTTCCTTTGTTTCTCTGAAGTTCCTTGACGGATTTTTGTGAAATTTGGTGTATAGCTTTCTATTAAAGAAGCATTGACATGTTTCCATTTTCGGACGAANTGGCGCCTCCTAGTGGCAGTTTTGTATTTGCGCCCATTTCTGTATCTCCTAAACCCACTGCAGGATCTTTGTTAAGTTTAGTAAGTGTATTTATATGAAGGGCACAACAGACAATGACAACTTTCGGGCGGATCCAAAGAACACTGTGCCCTCTAGTGGCAATTGCATTTTATTCTGTTTTCCTTTGTTTCTCTGAAGTTCCTTGACGGATTTCTGCGAAATTTGGTGTATAGCTTTCTATTAAAGAAGCATTGACATGTTTCCATTTTCGGACGAATTGTATGTTTTTGCGCCATCTAGTGGCCATTTCTATGACAAAAATAAGCAACCCTAAAAGCACTCCATTTGCGATGCATTCGTGGGCGCATTTCAACGCTCCCGTGTTGCTCTTGTTTGATATTCGCATTAGAATGGAGGCCACTAAATAAGGTTTGAGATAACCTTCAATCTAAAGGCATAAGTAATTGGTATGGAGAATTAGTCACTCCATAATATATCCATATATAATGAAATAATAAAAGATACTGAAATGCTATAGTCATTGTTTGCACTTTTGGAGAATGTTGGCTCAGAGGAAATATTTCGATGAAGTTAATATTGTGACTAGTGAGATTGTTTCCTTTTAGTTGTTCACAAGGTTGGATTCTGATATAACAAGTTTGTGATCAGTGTTTCTGGTACGCACTGAGCATGGAATGTGGTGTTGGCAAGGTTCTACGGTGTAGAGTCTCTGAGTGCTGCTGTTGAGCACGTTGCCATGGAAATGCTGGATCACTGTGTGAAAGACATGGGTAGTGAGATGGTCACTGTAAATGCACCTCGCTACCGTGTCTTTTCCAAAGTTTTCTTGACCTCGTCCGTCTCCTCTATATTTGGAGTTAGACATTGGTTTGTCTTGGTCTGGCTGGTGTTCTGCTGAGAGTTCTTGGAAGTGAGTAAGTAGTCCAGTGGAGGTATTATTTGCTATCTTTATGTTCTGAGTCCCTATGAATTACCACCGCCACATTGGTTTGCAGTTATTCTGCTGATTTTTATCTAGAAAACTTGCCTTGGAGATGTAGTGACAGTTGTTTTCTGGTGCTCGGCATCTATGCCGTGCCTGACCATCACAGCTGGTGTGCCGGTAGTACACTCTCTAGCAGCCTATCACAGCCAGCTTTGATGAGCCTGGCGCAGCATAACTCACAGACGATGCACTTCAGATTTTGCGGGCAGTGGAGAAGTGATCCAAGTACCGCTGTGCCTTCTAGTGGTATTTTTTTTACATTTGCCTCTGTATCTTCGGAGTTCAGCAATGTATTTTCATGAAATTCGGCAGATAGGTTTCCATTAAGAAGACAACAACGCCTTCCCATTTTCAGAGACTTGATGTTTTCTGTGTCAGCTGGTGGCCATTTGAAAATTTTTATATTTGTTTTTTATGTCTGCCTCTCGAATCTGCCAAACCACTCTAAAAATCATTGTGAAAATTTGTGGTTGTGTTCCTGATTCGAAGACCCTCGCTGGCGTTGATTTTTGGACATTTTCTACTATGCTGGGGCAATTTTGCTTTTTTTTGCGTCTACAGCTGTATTTTCTTAAACCTTTGAAGGATCTTTACGAAATTTGGCAGATGGGCTCCTATAGCAATGACAACAGATAACGATGTGTTTCAGACCAATAGGACTATAGCTGTGCCCCCTAGTGTCAATTGTTTTTACATTTGCCTCTACATCTGAGGAGTTCCTTAGCTTATTGTCATGAAATTTGGCAGATAGTTGTGTATCACAAGGACAGTGCCACCTTCTCCATTCAGACAGGCTTTTCGCATTTGGCGCCATCTAATGGCCGATTTTATGGTACTAAAAACACCCATAGCACACTGTTTGCGTTGCTCTTGGTAGTGGTGGTAGTGGTCAACTGGTATGTCCCTGGACATGATAGCTTGTTGTAGGTGTCCACCAGGGAGTGATGTGTTGCTGGTCATATCACAGCCTGCTTGGATAACCTGTAGCCAGTCATTTTCTGCAGTCTCTCCTTTCCAAGGCTTTTGCACTAAATGTTCAGTGATTTTAGTGCTGGTTCATAGTCTTGTCATATTTGCAATGCCATCTGTTGTCAGTCAGTGATGACTAATAAATTCATTGGTGTCCTCCGTAATTGTTCTGAAGCTGCTTAATATGCTTATCTCAAAGGGTTGATCAAGGTAAAAAAAAAACTTGAAGATATACATCAAATATGTGACTTGGTATAATGTTTACCTCTTTTCTTTAATCAAAGTAAAAGCTTTTTTGAGCACAATTTCATACCTCTGCCGAGATCAGAAAATCCTCTTATTTTTGTGACCTGGGGTCCTTGAACATCAGTCAAGGAACGATTTCTGAATGACGGCCATGTCCTTGAAAACGTATTGATGTCACGGTGAGCGTAAGAGTTATTTTGTTTGGTTGTTTTTTAGTCTCATTTCGGGGTTTTTTATACAAATATTCTGATAAAGGTTAAAAACGTGCTACTAGGTGTTTAACTTCACTACTTCAGACCTTCAACAGATATGATGCACTTACTAGGCAACTTCAGAATTCAATGAATACTTTGATTGCCCTGAGAAATACTATCCATTATGTTTTGTCATGTACATGTGTGTTTTTCTTGTTATTTTTACTCGTGGTGGCTTTCCCAATCTTGTGAAGGCACACAGAGCTGGCAGCATTATAGTACGTTACGCATTATATTATGTTATGCATTATAGTATGTTATGCCAAGTGACTCCATCCTCTTATCTCCCTTGTGGCTTTGCTTAATCACCATTGCTGTAGAGGTCGCCGGTGTTTGTGTTTTGGCTTTCAGCCAGTGACCTGTGTCAGTGAACTGATGTGTCCTTACAGATGACTTGGGTATTCCACAGTTTGGTGCCTTTTTGTCAAGATTATGTCAAGGGCACTTGTTCCGCAGTTTGTAGTTGTGTGAAGTAGTTGATCCGCCATCCACTCTTGTAGTCCTCTGTCAGCTAGTCTTTAGGTGCTGTAATTGCTTTCTATGTTTTATCATGGTTGCTGTGTTTGCTATTATGATGTTATTTATGAGATGGCTTCCCAGATAGCATGTTTGGTAAGTTGATTTTTTCAAATTCTCTTTTGTCATTGTGACATTTTTGTTAGGTTTGGTTTGCCATTTTGGTTTGGCATCATGAGAGTTGTGGATAAGTTGTAATAAAAATCTATCTGGTTGCAACTTGTTCGCAGACCTGTGTACCTTGTACAAAAAATGCGGGTTCTTATTGAAATTGTATTGTACTACGCAAGACCAGGCAAAAATAAGCAAATTTTAACCTAAAAATGTGAGCTCCGAAGTAGAAACTCTGTCCGATTCATTCTAAATATAGCTGGATAATGGACGAATCGCAAGGCTTCTATTGGTATTCATCATCACTGGCCTAAACTATATACAGTGACTTATGGGTTGGTGGATTGTTTATTTCATTGAATTCCGGCCATCTGTGGCTAAATGGTACTGTTGTCAAAATGGCAAAGCGTGAAAGGCTGCATATTCAGAGTTGAGAATAAAATGGCTTCTGAAAGAAGGGAACATTGTTGTTTTCCACATTATTTCGATGATTAGGAGTGTCTTATGGAAGGGGCCGTCGAATTCATAATGCAAGATGTGCAGCAGTTGAGACTTTTTGACAGGCAGTACGCTTGCAATGAACAATTATTCCAAAGTTTAGTGAATAGTTGACGTGTCGTCTGGTGTAAAACATGGTCCAGTGCAGAGTCATGAACACTTTTTGCAGACAAGTTTTTGGTTTAAGAAACGAGCATAACTAGTGAAGCAAGGAACTAATAGTTGTGTATCTGACTTATCACGATTGACGGTATACATTAACATTGCGTCATGTATGAACATAATTGTTCTAAGTTCAGTAAGGAACCTTTCTGTTGATTAACCGGATCTTTTCGGTAGTGCAAGCACAGCTTGCCAACTAAACCTTAGAGAAATCTGAAAATTGGTATGTAGCAGGGAAAAGTACCAGCTAAACACTGTTTCAATAGGCTAACATGCTGAAAAGTTTGAATTTTTGATGTTTACTAAAGAAATCTTCAAATCTGGTGTCTAAAGTACTCTAATGCAGTTTTGGTGGTACACAGGTCTGTGTTCATGTGTTTAATCTGCAGGATGTTATGTCTGAAGCTTACACTAAGATAGATAATTCAGGTTGACTGTTAAGATAATTGCTCTGTTGTATTGTTCACGCAGTAGTGGAATTGTCCTGGTGTCGAGGCTATCGGTTACTTGCCCGTTATAGTGGCTGTGATGTGTGAACATTGGTTCGTATCACAGCCCAGCTATGACGAGCTGGTGGCTGGACTATGTCCGCTAGCATGACACCTGCGACGGGATGTTGTGTCCATTACCGAAGTGTGGGTTCTGAACCTATGGGAATACTTCACAACTAGGTCCGACTTTTAGACAGTGTGTACCCAGTCATCTGTTACTGTCTCCTTTACTTGTAATAGTGGCGGAAGTACTTTATAAACCCTTTCTTGGTTTTAAGGCTTTGTTGGTGTTCAAATTTTAATGGTATCTTCCCTTGCTGAAGTTGCTATATTGTTGGTTGAAGGTGTGCTTCAGCTCTCTGGTCACCCTTTTAGCTGAAGCCCTTGTTGAGTTGTAGTGTCTTACGACATTGTTCATCTTGTAAACAACAGTCGATATTCAGTTTACTGATGTTCTGGTCGGGTCCACAACTTGAGCTGGAGCATCTTGTCCTGTTCTGCCAAGCATCCCTACTACGCAGCGTACGCCATGCGGCAGATGTGACACACAAACGATTAGAGGCATCCCTATGTAACTTAGCAAGCGAACTGTTGTCATTACTTCCGCTTTGTCTGCACATTTGTGTGCATACTGCAGCTTACTTAGGGGCAAGTTGAGAACGCGTTCCCTGTCTCAAAGAGTTGAAAAGTGGGGTCAAGTTGTCGCACTTTTGTCGTGTTGCCCAAACACAAGGAGTGTCCACACACTACTCAACCTGGCAACCTCGTGCCTCTTGTAACTCATAGTGTGGACGATGCTATAGATTGCCATCTTTTGTTGTTGCAGTGAACTAATGTGAATTCTCCAGGTAATGATTTCCCACGCCTTCCATGCTGAAATGAATTCAATTTCAGTTTACCCACAAAATGCTTTAAGCCATTGGTGAATGCGAGTGGCCAGTTGTTGCGCGCTGTAGTCGGGTCGTTAAAGTGGCTGTGATGTGCTATCACTCATGACATATCACAGCCTGCTTTGACGAGTTGACAGGCACGATTTATCCTCTTGACCAAAGCACTAGTCAGATCACACCTTGGGCTGTTGGGCTTACGGTGTTTTCGTGGCAGAATTGAGCACGAGCACGTTTTCTTTTTCTCCTCTTGGTTTGCTTTTTGTTTCCTGTAACATTTCAATGCAGCCTTAGCATAGTATCTAACATTTACATATTGTTACATTGTCGCCCTGGGTTTGACGTCATGGCTAGGTTGGTAGAAATGTCAAGGCTTTGTCTCAAGGATGGCCTGCACATTTGGGTTTGAGAGTATCGTTCTCTTGCAGTCAGTTATACTGTGCCTGGCAATTATTGTTGTGAGAATTTTATGTCCCTCGAAAGGTTATTCACTCCATTATGTTGGAAACCTCAGGCCTGCTTTGATGTGTAATGGTGATTAGCCCATCAGAAATTGATTTTTCAGATTTGTTTATTATAATCTTTGTAGTCTGAAAAGGGTGTCTTATTTTCAAATTTTTGGAACTTGCATCGGTATGGGTTGTACTTTTAGCAGTTTTCTGAAGAAATGCTGTCAATTTGTGATGACTTGTGGTTTAACTTGTTTACCCACCATAAATATGCAAAGAAGGTTTTATGAAGGCGATGGTCCACTTGTTATGTCTAGTCCAATCAAAGGTTAAAGGGTTATGAGAACAAATATTCCTTAATGTCAAATTTTACTGGCTCTGTAAATGGTGTGTTATTTCATTCAACTATCAATAATTTCTGGGTTATTATAGAAAACAAGTGTTTTTTTTTTTTAAGTTTGCTTTTGGCAATCAGATGGAAAATACTGTGATACGGTTGATGCGATGTGTTTTGAATCTAACAGCCAATGAATTACTGTTGGTCGTTTTGAAATGTTTATTTTCATTTTTGTTGGGTTTCTCTTCAAGTAGCATTTGGCATTAGTTATACTATCAAGAATGGTGTTGATGGTTGAGAAAGCCTTACTGCTTCATTGCGATGCGGTGCTGGTTGAGAAACCTTATATAACACCATCAGAGTGTTGAAGGTGATGCGGTGCTGGTTGAGAAACCTGATATAACACCATCAGACTGATGAAGGTGATGCGGTGCTGGTTGAGAAAGTCTTGTAGCGCCATCAGAGTGGTGGTGATGTGTTCTATGCTTCATATCACAGCCTGCTTTGATGAGTGCTGCAGCGCTACGTTTTCTGCTGTTACAATCCCTGCGTACTTTTCTGGCCATTGTTCTTGGTGTGTGCTTCTGTGGTTCATTATCGTGTTGGTGTGTACTCGGGTGAAATGTCCACACCATGGAAAGTAATGGAGCAACTACAGATTGGCTTTGAGGTGTGTTTTGCAAAGCAAATGGATGCGTTGAACTTTGTCAAAGTGGCTGTGATGTGTTGTGATTGCTCATATCACAGCCTGCTTTGATGAGTTTCAACTAGCCCATTCTCACTGGTTCTTTGGGTTTTTTACTTCAAGTTTCATGGGAATTTGTGTCTCTTGGGTGGGTGTCTTTACTTTCCAATTGCAGTTTTGTTGTCTGTTATCAGGGAAGTAATTTATCAATAGGCCGTTTAAGGCTGTGAATACTGTCATCATCAAGTGTTAAGTGGGGTGCAAGCCTGTGAGTGAAGATGTTGATGTATAATGCCGTCTAAGTTCCAGTTTCTCAACAAATTGTTCTGTCCCCTCCTTATGGACCGTTTATGTGACCACTGTCGACTAATACGGTCATAACGTTGATCAATATTTCTTACGCTGTAAAGTAAATGTGTACGCATTTGTTGGGCTTGATTAAAAACTTCCAAGCTCATTTGGTGAGCTATTTCAGTATGTAATGGTGATGAATAACTGGGTACTCAGTAGGTGGTGCTGATAAAGAAAGGAACTCTTCTATCAACTGAACTGACGACTAGGCTGTAAACCAGCGTTTTTTCTTGTAATGTATGCCAAAGTCTTGTGTGTTCTTATGTATTACCGAGTTTATACCGTCTACTCAACACTACATTGGGTGCATGTGTTTCTGCATGTGGACTCTGATATGAATCTAGAGTTGGTCGTTCATGGGTTCAGATTACTGTGAGCACAAATTCAAACATCAGGGTTTCCCCTGCACGTAAACTTCTGGGCGGCCTGCCACGCTCCTTTTTGGCCCCACCACTCGTAAATCATACTCAAATTGACCGCCACACACCTAGTCGTGACGTGGAAACTTCACCGCCAAACAAAAATCGCTAGTAAAAATGATCGCCATGTTCCGCTCCCGCGTCGAGCATTCACCGCCATGCTCCTTTTGAAACCCAGCTAATAGGGGGATCCCATTTCTCATGTTCGCATGCGGCAACGGGCTTTGCACCCTGTTTTGGCCATTCACCACCACGCTCCTTGCAAAACCCAGAGGAAACACTGAACATGATACAAATTCTGCACTGTGTTTTTACATCCTAATTTTCTTTCTATTCAGAAAACAAAGAATAAGTTACACATTATTTTCGCTTCGTGGAAATGTCACTGTCATTTTCATTGCAAAATAATGCAACACAATTCTAATGTCTTGTAATTCTGGCTTTTTAAACATTGCTAACAATTTAAACATGGCTTGGTTCTTTTCAAACATGGCTCGAGATTTCCGAACATTTTGCAGCACAATGTTTGGATGCATGCGGGGAGAACAGTTGGGATTGTCAGCAGTTACTTTTTGTACATGCATCGATCTAGTGTTTTTCCTAGTTGGCATGCTGAGTGAACATATTGCATGCAGCTCTTGTTGAATGTTTCTATGTGCAGTGTGAGTCAAGACCTGTTGTGGCAGTGCATTCATGTCATTTGTTATCTATTTCAGTTGATGAGTAAGATGACGCCGCTGATTGGCAAGGACATCACAGAAAGGCTCTTCCTGCCTAGATTTGCTCACCTGTGCTCGGATACTTTGTTCCATGTTCGAAAAGTGGGTTTAATATGTTGCGGATACGTGTTCCCTAAGATATATTTTTTTTTAAACTAGAAGTCTGACGAATCTGTTAGAACCATTCACAACACCTTAAGCATGTTCTATTAAATTTAAATGAAATGCTGAAGAGGCGTTTTTGGTGTTTTTGTGGCTCGAAATAATTTTATGATCAAGAAATGCTCTTGGTACTGAGCACTTTAAAAAAACCACGACTTGATCTTAAAATCAAATATAAGGATGTGAATGGGAACAATTTTCATACTTAAAAACTGTACTGTCAGGTCATACAAGTACTGCTAAAATCTGCATTCTCTTTGTGAAGATAGTGTATTCCAAGGCTTGGAATTTTCCATTTAAACGTGGATTTCTGCTTTTTTCTATTATTCCCTCCGCGCATTTTTGTTATAATCCTGCGGGAAAAATCAGATCTGCCATAAAATATCCGCCGCAAATTGGTCTGTGACGTTGCCGATGACTCGAAAAGTGGAAACTGCTCTTTATGTTTCGGAGAAACGAAAATCGTAATTGCCAAGGCTTATGAGATAGTGTGGTCATCAATGGCATCTGCACATGGTATTAAATCGCGGTGACAAATGGTGCGATTCCACGGCCAAAAATGCGTGGAGCTTGGAGTACACAGAATATTTTGTAGAAAAATTGGATAAAAGAAACGGCCAATGTGTTCGCAAACGGCACAAGTCGGGGTTTGCGCGCTGTAAACTTTGACAGAGGGACAATTACGGCATGTGTGGCCGAATCGCGGAGGACCACCTGAAAACGATGAAACACATGAAAGAAAATGCTTTGTGAAACGAAATTCAACCGTAACTGGTAATTCGTTGGATTGGAATGGGGGGGGATTGAGTGATGTATGAAATTCTTTTGTTTGATCCCACGTGCCTGCAGTTGCCAAATTGGCTGCTAAGTCTGAGTCCGATATTCCATGTGCCGCCGAAACGGGCTACAAAGTGCTGTTTTCGTTACTGCAAATGTGTTTTAAATCGCCGTTGATGTATTCCAATTTATTTTTGATGTTTTTCATGTTTTGTTAAAAAGTCTTATTTTGACTCACTCTAGTTTTGCGGCTCGAGAGAAATGGGCTCGTGACAGGTTCTGAATGATCTGATTGGTCTAAGCCAGTGTTTACAAATTCTGCTAGCCTATTTTGAGTGTCCTTGAAGTCATTTGTTATGTCACACAGTTTGGCCAACTTAGGATTGTTGATGTTTTTCTGTAGTTCAAAGTACGTAGTTTTTTACTTTCATTTTTCCATGCTAACAGTTAGGGTATGAGCCACTAGTTTTCGTCTTTACTTTTTTCCATTTGCGTTGGAATTGATTCAATGTTTTGTTGGAATTATATGGGTATGCATTTCAGGCTTTCCAGATAATCTCTGGATCGATTTTCAAAAAAAATTTTATCGTAATTGTAAAAACTTAAAATGATTTTATAGGTCTCCCTGCAGCAAATCAAGAATAGCTTCTGTCACTTTCACTGCAAATTTTGCATCATCTTTATTATTTTAATTTAAAAAAATGTCTTCTGTTTCGTCTAATTGCCTTCATTATTGTTGCTGAAATAGATATCAGGGAACTGCTTAAGATGAGTAGTTTTTGCCAACACAACGAAGTTACTGGGCATCTTGTGATAATAATGTTTACTTTCGATCTGTTGAGATATGGTTGTTTAGATTGCAATGTGTATTTGGGGCAGTAAAAAACTTCCTCTTTTTTGTCATGGGTCATTCCAAGCCCTGGTGCTATTGACCAGAAAACAGAGACTGCAGTGAAATTTATTTGAAATCGTCGCATCCTGTTTCCCGCATGCACAGCCATTGTATATTAAACAGACCTTTTGACAAATAGGGGTTCGCCTTGGGATTGTATCTAGCCTTATCTCTAACAGGATAAGTGCCAAAAGTTTACCCTTGCTGTATGATTTTTTGTACTTGCGGAAATTGTGATTTGTGTTGTTTTAATACGAATGTTTTGATTTGCTTGAATGATGATCTAATTCTTCTGGAAGTGAAAACTGTTGTATCTGTTTTTCCACAGGTTTGTGCTGCTAACTTTGGTGATATGTGCTCAGTAGTGGGTAGTCAGCTGACGGAAGATGTACTGGTAAGTTGTCCTTGTGGCTGTGTAACCAGGAAAAGGGAGAGCCCAAGTTACGCCAAGTCTTGGTCGAGCTATGGTGTATGTCTTTGAGTTGGTTTGGGGAAACATTGAATGTACTCATTTCCTTTTTTTGTGCATCAACAAAGCTTTGTAAACCCTCATATTGGGAGACGGCAGTCTTCAGTCTTGGGTTTTGGTTAGTTTTGATGAAAAGCCAGTGTTGATGGGGTGTTATTCTCGGAGCAGCAGAAAATCTGGTGACAAGTTTTTTTTTTTGAAAAACCTGACATTTTCTCATTGGGTCCGAACATGATGGGAAATTTGCACCTATTTCCTTTCAGATTAATGTCCAGCAATCTTTAATTGAGAAATATAAAACCAATTGGCGGTGGTTTGCCAAGTAATCTAACCTGATGGGTTATTGCCAGTGAAATCCGAAAATTCAGTGTGATGTGTCAAGTCGTATGTGGGAATTGTGGGTTAACGCGGATTGTGTGGTATCTAGGTGACATGTACTTTAAATCTCTTCGTTGCAGCTGATCAAGTTCTACAGTTTGTGTGAAGATGGCGTATGGGGTGTACGGAAAGCTTGCGCAGAGTGTTTCATGCAAGTATCTTGTGCCTGCTCCCAGGACGTGAGACACGAACAGTTGGCTCGGCACTTTGTAGGCCTCCTCTGTGACCAGTCACGCTGGGTGCGCATGGCTGCCTTCCAGGCCCTGGGGCCGTTCATCTCAACGTTCGCTGACATGGGCCACACAGGCCTGTACTTGAATGAGGATGGTGTATTGTGTATTCAGGAAAGGAGAGCCAGGTGTGCAATAACCTTGTGAATCAACTTTCAAGGAGATGCTTAAGGTTGCGTAGAACCTTATCAAGAAGTCTGCATTTTACCAAATTTCTAAAAAAAATTATAGACATTAAATGTAAAACTAAAAGTAAATTATTTCTGTAGGTTAAGAACATAGTCTACATTTTTATGTGCCCACATATTTATATGTGGACGCATTATGCCGTCATCTGCGTCCGTCCGGCGTCCGCTGCTCTATCTCTGATGTATGCTCATGAAACTTTACACATGTGTTCCTTTCATGGATGGGACGGCATGAGCGAACTTTCGGGCGGATCCGAGTACCGGTGTGCCCCCTAGTGGCAATTTTAGTTTCTTACGTTTACCGCTGTATCTTCAAAGGTCCTTAAGGTATTTTCATGAAATTTGGAAAAAGGCATCTATTAGTGAGACGACAGTATCTTCACGTTTTCTGATGGATTCGACGTAGTTTGCCCCACCTTGTGGTCATTTTTATGCACCCACATACATGTGGACACATTATGCCATCGTCTCCGTCTGGGCGTCGTCCATCCGGCGTCCGCTGCTCCAAAACCCTTTGACATACGTTCATGAAATTTGGCATATATGTTCCATTCATGAATGAAACGGCATGAGCGAACTTTCGGACAGATTCAAGTACCGGTGTGCCCCCTAGTGGCAATTTTAGTTTTTTAACGCTTTGTATCTTCAAAAGTCCTGAACGGATTTTGATGAAATTTGGTATGTAGGCACCTGTTAGTGAGATGACGCTATCCTCCCGTTTTTGGATGGATTCAACTTAGTTTGCTCTGCAGATAAACAATGTGTGGAGAATGAATCGGCAAAAATGCCTCTCACTGGCAAATGTAGCAGACTCCAAGATGAGCTGAATTTATGTCTAGATAAGTTGGTGCTAAATGAAAAAAAGTCTGATGGTTTGTATTTTATTTATTTATTTTTCATTTTAAGTGTCTTGTGTTAATTAGTAATTAAGTATGTAACTTGGGGGAGTGACGGCACTTGGGGAAACTTAGTCTCGTCCACAACTCAAGATGCTTTCTTGTTTCTAATACTAGTTCACCTGTTAACTTTAAAAACTTTCAAATGCAGTGAAATTGCATGGAGGTAGTTTTTCCTGTCTCAACTTGCACTGTGAAACGGCTTACCAGTGCACCTAATCCAATCATCAGTCTGTTGCTACCATTGGTACCTGTTTGAAGTGACATCTGTGAATGAAGCTTGAAATTTCAGTTATGGCTTGGTATCATATGTCCCACTGTAGTTAAGCTTGTTCGCAGCTCTATATGGTGTCAATTTCCATGAAATATCAAAAACCTCATACTTAGAGAGACTTCCGCCATTGTAGCTTTGCAATGGACGTGGCCTGATTGCATTTGTTGGAACTGTCCATTTGCATGAATTGTTTTCCGAAAGCATTTACGCAAAGCAACATTTTCCTATTCTTTGCTGTTGATCAAAAGATTATGTAGTGTAGGCTGTATTGCATCTGTGCTTGATTTGGTGTCTTCTTTACAGGGGAGATAAGCCAACAAGTGAACCAAGTGCTAGTGAACAGGAAGTGCAATATTCCCTCAATGCCGGCGATTCTGACTGTGATAAAGACGATCCCAAAGAGGGTGCTAACGAATCGAACAAACACTTAACAGACATGGACATAGATAGCATAGAAAGCACGGAGGTGGATAGTTTAGCATCAGATACTAGTGCTCCTCGAGTAGATATTTCGTTTGAGGAATTGCGTGCGCAGAATTACACGAACATGGATTTGGAGGATCAGTGGAGCATGGTTTCCACTCGGGGATCTGAGGCTAATTTAAAGGATTTTGATGTAGACAACGGAGTAACGGAATCAAAACAGTGTGAGGGTGGTGTGTCGGAGGATACTTGTGAGGCTGAGAGTAGAACAAATCAAACTAGTGCAGATAGTAATGATAAAAGTCTTTGCTCATCTGGAGAGGCCAGTGACATCAGTGGGGAGACGGGGCAGGGTGATGCAACCCAGCCTGCAGTGACAATTGATGACTTTAATGCGTTCAACTACTGGCGCACTCCGCTACCTGTGATAAACTTGGAAGAGATTGTCGACGACAAACCCTGTGATACGTATCTGCCAGGTGACGAAGCAAGTGCTGTGGTGTCCCAATACGATGACATCACCGCCCACCTGGACTCGCTGGCCCAGACATTAGAGTCGCAAGCTGTCTCCGAAGGGGATGACAACCTGCCAGTAACCATCCACACGGCCAGTGAGAGTCTAGTTAATGAAGAAGTGGAAACTGTACGCAACATTGGCAGTACACATGTGGTGGGACAGAGCCTGGACGAGACACTATTGACTGTGGTCAATGGACAGGTGAAGGGTAAGTGCTGTCTCAACAGGGAGCGATGGTTCTCTTAAGTATGAGTTGAACTGGTTTCTGGAAGTTTTCCAAAAGTTGGATATAAAGAAGTTAAAGTTAATGGCTGCGGGCTTGAGTAGTACTCCAGCCTCAACTTTGCTTGTGATAGTCATCTGTCATAATGCTACAGGTTTTTATAATGTGACCAATTCAAATCTACCTAGACGAAGTAGCGTGGTAAGCCGATCTATGCGTTATTTGTGGATATTCTTGATGTCTCGATTATTGGCGTGTTTTTCCTTCAGATGTTAATCCATCTTTGAGTTACTATGATGTTGACTCGCCACTGGATTCACCGCCACCAGAGTTCAGGGCATCCTTGTCACCGCAGCCTCCTCTTGGAGCAGAGGAGCAGGTGGGTAGTGTTCCAGACATATTGCTTTTGGTGTACAACTTGGCAGGCTCGTAGATTCTTGAACAGTCAATAGTGACATAACTATTTAGCTTCTGATCTGAGAAAAGTTGAGACCATTTTTTTAGTATACCGGTTTATTGTCTGGTTTGTAATTTAATGTTTTTGACATGGAAAATTGAGACTTGCAGTTGCATCTGAATATGAATTTTTGTTTGATTTTCGGCACGGTTATGAGTAAACTATAAGACTAAGACATTATTTTGTGAATTTCGTGGTAAACTATTGTCTCCCCTGACTAGGACGTGATCCCGCAGGCGCTGCTAGAGAACTACCTCAGTATGATTGACCCATCACGTGCCCAGACTGTGGACACGGACATCGTACGCCACTGTGCCTACAGCTTCCCTGCAGTAGCATACACACTTGGCAATAGTTACTGGTACTGTCTCAAGTCTCTCTATGAAACTCTTGCTGGTGACATGCAGGTAAGCTGGTCTATCTTTGGTTACTGTCATTGCTTATGATACAAGTAGAGCTGCACACTGTTTAGAATAGAACAGACCTGTGTGCCATACGCAAAAAAAATCCGGATTCGTACTGAAATCAAGTCTCCAGCCACCGGGCAAAAATACGCAAATTCAAAAGAGATTATTAATTGGTTTTTTCTCAATAAATATGTAGTCAAAACGGACGAGGAAGAAGATTTCAAAGTTAGAAATAAAAAGTATTGTAAAATCATCATTATGGCCAAAAAGTTGAGCTACAAACTCGGAAAACTTACTTCGTTTCATTCTCGAAATAGCCCGATAATCGGCGAATCGCAAGGCCTCTTCTATTGGTATGTGTCTCACAAGCCTAACCTATAAGTAACGACTTCTGTGATTTGTGGATTGCTTACTTCGTCTAATGCCGGCTATTTACGGTTAAATATATACTGTTGACAAAATGACAAAACATTAATGGTGGCATATTCCTTGCTGTGAAGAAAGTAGCTTCTGAAAGAAGGGAACGTCTGTTTTTGCCACGTTATTCCAAAGAATGACAATGTCTTATTCAAGGGACCGTGGAATTTAAAGTGGGCAAAAGGACCTGAGGGAAACCAAAAGTCCGAGAAAACGAGACAAAAGTCCACTAAAAAGGCAAGAATTCGGCGAAAGCTCTGAACGCAGAGCAAACCCTTTTTTTAGTGAAAGGCCCAGAAAAATTCACAACCCTCCAATATTTTAGGTAAATTTGATCTGTACGTAAAAATCTACATATTTACTGAAAAATCTGCAAATCTGGTGTCCAGAGTATTCCAATGCAGTTTTGGTGGTACACAGGTCTGATGGAATTCCAGATAAAATTCAATATTGATGTTTTCTTATTGGTACAATAGTTCAAAGGTGCTGTTAGCAATACTTGTAAGAACTTGAGAATGTTAATCCCACACGAAAAATTGATGGTGAGCAAAGAGCATTTCCCCCTCGATCAAAAAGTAGGCAGAGGTACCTTTGTTGGATGATTGAAGGCTGTTTGTGTGTGCCATTTGCAAACCCAGTTTGCATGTAGTTTCTGGTTTTGGTGTATTCTTTCTAAACATTTGGGGCAATGAGTTGACGATGGCCAATCATGAGATGTTTGTGAATTGACTTGGAAAGCCGACTTGACTTGGCGAAGTGTTTAAATCTTGCTTGCATGAATTTGTGTGGCTCTTGAAAGATATTCAAGAACTCTGCATATTTGATGTTGGTGTGTTGTTCTCATCTCTGTCTAGGAGTACAGCATCCCACTGTTGTGTCCCCTAAACCCTCTCAAGATCGTTACGTTCATGTGAAGTTCACAATGGATGACTGTTTTTGGATTGTGCTTGGATGTGTCCGCTAAAGGCAATTTTAGTTTTTGACATATGGCATCCCCTGTCAAAATCTACCAGGCTGTCCTTCTGAACCACCCTTAGGAATATGTTTTAGAACACACAATGTAGGATGAAATACAAATTAGAGCACTCTTTGTACCACCCTTTAGTTGTAAGGTGTCTACTTAGGTCAGTGGCTGATTCTGTTTTAGTGGAAAGTACGGCGGACGTTGGCCTTTTCCATCCATGAACTAGCTGTGATACTGGGTCCTGAGATCACCACACAGGACCTTGTGCCTATCTTTAATGGGTTCCTGAAGGATTTGGATGAGGTTCGCATTGGCGTGCTTAAACATTTAGCAGACTTCTTGAGGGTAAGTGTTTGAGATTTCTGTCTAGGACTAGTTCTACAAATCAGCCATTTATTGGGTGGCATGCCTGTGTACGCTGGAAGTGTAACGACGATATCCGTGATGTTAAATTCCATTGGATATAAATGCTAAAGATACAATCGCAAAAACGCTGTTACAGTTTTCTAAATTATTTTGTTTTATGCAAAATTAGATATTTTTTCTTGAAAATTAGGAAAGTCTTATTTTTGGTAGCCCCTGGTACAAAAAGGAATGGTTTAAAAATAATACTGAACAGTGTTCTAGAGAATAGTTCCATATGAATTGGATCAGCCATTTCTGTGATAACCTCAAAAGTTAATACAATTGGTCAATTTTCTAGACTTCTCCATAAAATTACCGTGGTCTTGTGTTGCAGCTGCTGGATCCCTCACTACGCCAGCAGTACCTACCAAATCTCTCTGGATTCATGACAACAGACAACAACCGCAACTGGCGGTTCCGTCTAGAGCTGGCAGACCAGTTGATCTACCTGTGTGAACTGTACTCACCTGAGGATATCGCCACCTACATGGCGCCCTTAGCCATGCAGCTGGCTGCAGACAAGGTGTCAGAGGTGCGCAATGTGTCATTCCGCGTGCTCAGTCTCATGCTGCGAAGACTTCGCGATGCTGACGAGGCTGGTAGAGAGGGAGGGTGTGGACTGGCTGACGCCTACGTCAAGGACATGATAGATAAGTTTGCCAAGAGTCCCAAGTGGTTTGGCAGACAGACGTAAGTATGGGTGGAAGGCACGGTAACATTGTCTTGTAACAGCTGAAGTCAAGTGATATAATAGAACATTGATTGTGGCCGAAAAATCCAGTGTTCTTACAGATGAACTAGGCACAGTTAATGGTTAATTAGTTACACATCTTTTGCCTATTGTCATGCAGGTTTGCTCAGCTGTGCTACCATATCCTACACGAGAATGCCATGGGTCCAGATTCATTTGCAAGAGAGCTGCTGCCCAGCCTACTGGAGCTAGCCAATGACAGTATCCCCAATGTGAAGATTGCTGTGTCACGCAGCCTGTCCCAGAGTGTACTGCCTTTGGAATACTTCACCTGCTACCAGAACCCACACCACGAACTCCTGCTTAGTTGTGTGCAGAAACTTCAGTCGGACACTGACCGTGACGTGCGCTACTATGCAGCATTGTCGCCGCAGACAGAGATTGAGCACCATGAGACGGTAGGTTGGGGGGTCGGTGTAGGTTGGTGGACTAGACAGAAGGGTCGGTGTTGGCTGGTGGTGGTGTAGACAGAAGGGTCTGTTTGGACTGGTGGTGGAGTTGACAGAGGGGTTGGTGTAGGCTGGTGGAGTGGACAGAAGGGTTGGTGTAGGTTGGTGGTGGAGTTGACAGAGGAGTCTATATAGGCTGGTGGAGTTGACAGAGGGATAGGTGTAGGCTACTGGTGGAGGTGATAAAGGTTGTGCGGCTGGTTTCTCTGTCAGATAAACTTTATCTTTGACCTTGTCTCTGTATGTAGTTGGTGTTTACAGATACCCTATTACTCACATAATTCATCCATGGTTATGTCTATTCTGTTTCTTCTATTTTCAGGTTGCTGTATGAGGTTCTCGGGAACTCGGACAGGAGTAACTTGCTGATGACCATGACACGCTACATAAACCAGTAAAAGAAAACACCAAATCATGATGAGATTCTACTAATTGTGTTGACTATATTGACAAATTCTATTGTATCGTTGCTTGAGATTACCTTGCATTGTTATTCTCCGGTTTTAGCGATTGGACGTAGCCATTTCAAAGTGGATGATTTGGAGCGTGTTTGTTGGGAGATGATCGAGCAAGAACTTGGTTTGGCCTTGCAAGCCCCTCCCCTCCCTAAATACCATTGTGTTGAGTGTGTGGTTTTGTTTGGCTGGCCTTCAGTGAAGCTGGTCTGGTTATGATATACCATGTGACATAGTGGACTGGGGGTATTTTTTTGCTCTGGTTCTTGAACTCAAAACTAGACTCAACTGTGTCGTTTTAGCGTAATAACGTTTACATTTAGTAAAAGACTGTGATGTTTAATTTATTGGAGACATTGGCCAAATTATGTTGTCTCAATTGTACATTTAAATGTACAATAGGCTGGAAATGGGATAGACATATTACGTGGTGTGTAGGTGGAATAAAGGAAACTGAATTGAGAAGCTAGCTGAGATGTTTCAGTACTGGCATGATTCTTAAATGAAACTGGACGAATTGTGATTGTAGTCTTAAAAATAGTTGATTTATCTCAGTGATTCTACGAGTAAAATTCATTGCTGTGTTCAATTGCCATGAATAGACTTGTTCAATTGTAGCGAGAACCAGTATTATCGGTAATGGAGGTCACTCCAGTCAGATGTCTTTCAATGTAGAGTTGATATTTAGTTATTTGATTTTACCCTCATGAAAGTGAGCACGTCTGCACCTCTTGTGTGGACAGGTATTGTAGTAATTGCTCTAATAATTCACACATTAATAATTTTGGGTTGTTGATCACGTGTGCGTTTTTAGTTAGTACACATAACTCCTCAATCTACCTGCAGGGGTTGTCACTGCTGGTAGAGATGGCTACCTTTCTATTGATCAAGGTTATGTACCCCTACTTGCACTAAGTTGTTTCTTGGAATGAGTCGACACTTATCATGGTCCAGCAGGTGGTGGATTAAGAGGGGTTGTGTGCACACATTGGTAGATATAGTAGCTCACACCCTTGTAATAATCTTTCACAGGGCTTGTCTACCTAAATAATATTTTTCTGAGAATGAATAGAAAAAAGTGCTGTAGTAAGATTAGCATTCGGTTTTACATTCTCAAAAGAAATCTTCTGTTTGGCTGTGAATTGTTGAACTTGTTTTTTATCTTGCTCTATTACTAGGTCACCTGCATTTCCGTGATAATGGAATATTACATTAATTTAACCAATCGGATTGTTTTATTCATGTGACTGGTCTTGCTTCTTCAGGGTAGACAACCGTGTTTGTGGATCACAAAGGCGTTCTTGTTGAGGGGAATGGCAACCGCTTTTGGTTCAATTAGGATTTTCTTGTTTTCCCGAACAAGTTTTCAAATTAATAAATGTCCCCAGGATGTAATTATGCAAAAGCTATGCTGTTTGCTGGCTGTAGATACTTAAATGATTTCAATTCACTCCAAAGGGCCCGGGTGGTTTCAGGAGGAAATTTAATTAGTGACGATCCTGAATTTGTTGAGAATGACACCTGGAGGAGATATCCGGAACATGCAGCACTGAAGGAGGATTGTTTCCTGGCCATTTTCCCTACGAAACTTAAAAGTTTTGACGAAAATTATCCCAAAGGATGACTTTTCGGACAAATTTCACTTACAGACTTCTACAAAAGGTTCCTGAGTTCCTTGCAAATGATGTTCTCATTGTTGGCATGACTATTATTTTTAACTATTTGGGGGTTACTGGGTTGCCAAAAATTCCCCATGAGGAAATGGTTCGATCCTTGCAAAAGGGTTGATATTTCTGGAACAAAGCCCTTCGAAAGGGCGACTTTTCTAACGGAAGTTCCCTACAAATTACTTCCTTTTCTGGCCCATTCTAATGGTGAATCCAAATTGTGCAGCTGGTACTCCGTCAAAATATAGTCGAGAATCCCCTAGGCATGCTTTGCATAAGTACACATGCACGTCTTTAGTTTTTTTATATAAACCATTGGGCGGTGCAGTTGTCTATTAAGATCAGGGTCGACTTAGACAGCAAGGTCTTGTTTAATGCCCTTTTTGGCCAGTTGACAGATATTGAAAACTACTTTCCCATCCAGTTCTCTGAAACGAAATGCTGAGTAACTCTCAACAGTTAGAGTTAGAATTTTTTGAAAACTTACGCAGCCGATTTCATAAAGGTGGTTTAACAAAACCAGGTTTAAGACTTAAACCTGGTCTTCCTAAACCTGGTCTAATTTTAGACCTGACTTGCATTTCACCAACATGGTTTAAGAGTCTGAAAGCCTGGTTTTGCTAGACCAGGGAGCTGGTTCAGTAAAACCTGCCTTAAAGTATCAAAAGCACCCCCACTGTGTCGAGCTGGGTAAACCCAACAAAGAAACTATTGAAGTGTTTCAATGAAACCTTGATCACGTGGGTATACAATGGCATACACTAGTAGAATCGGTGCAGACATTTACGAAAAACATCTAAAAGCTTTTCTCATGAGGAAAACTGTAATTTCTGTGCCCAACACACACGCATTAAAGAACATGCTCCCGATTAGATGTAACATGTTAAATGCCCAAATTTATTTCCTTGTCATTTTAGTGTTTCTTTTTCGCGGCCAAAGGGGGGAGGCAAGACCCCTTCCTGGCAATATTGTATCGGAGAACAGTGGAGGTGAAACTCAGTCAGAAGAATCGGAAGATGTTGTCTTTAGTCAAATCCGTAGCGCTTACGACCTGCTCGACCAGTCGTATTCTGAGAAATCCGCAGGACACACTCCAGCAAGTACTGGTCTACGCATAGGCGGATCCACGGGGGTCAAGGGGTCCGGAGTCCCCTTTTTTCCCTTGATTTTAGTGATATCAAATATATAATTTTCAAATTGTTGACTTGGCCCCCTTTCAAAAAGTCCTTGACCATCCCCCTCCCCCTTTAAAAACCTGAATCCGCCCCTGCTACGCTTGATCTTGTGTCATAGTAAAACTGAATATTGAAAATAGTCCATTTTCGCTCTAAAACTGCGTCGCAAATGCACTCCCCGGCATCATTCAGTTGTACCATGCAAGTCTGACATATTTAACAGTTAAACCTGGGTCTGACCAAGTCTAAAGTTAAACATGGTTTAAGATGTTAATACAGGTCTAAATAATATAGCCCTCGTTGGTGAAATATAAACTGACTTAGACCAGGTCTAAACTGGAGTTAAACCAGGTTTTACTAGACCACTGGTCTAAAAGTTGAACCACCTTTATGAAATGCAGATTATCTTTAAACCTGGCCTAAGTCCAGTTTAAACCAGGTTTAACTTTAAACCACCTTTATGAAATCGGCTGAAGATGTCATCAGTGTCACCGATTGCTCATACTACATCGAAATACCGACGAAATCTTGCGTCTGGTTTGTGTTCAATTTCCTGTTATTTACCAAACAGTGCTGAGAAATGAGTAATATGGGTCACATAATTTTTCTTACTTAGAAATCTCATTCCGTTGTGCTGATCTCAAATCGTATTATCTGTTATGTTAGTGATTTCATTCCGTATCTGAGTAAGGAACAAGCCGAGACATATTTGATGACGGCACCTGCAATGAATCACATAATTGCTTTTTGACAGAAGTTAGTTTACAGCAGTTTTGATTTTTTCGAAATCTCATTCTAATGTCTAGCGCATTCGCCACGGTACGTAAAATAGATTTCGGATAAAAGATTATGTAGGACATTACAGAAAAGTTTGTGTATTTAAAACTAAGTTGAGTTGCCGATCCCCAGCTGGTCTAATTTAACGTGCCTTCAAAAGTCAGTAAATATTCCTTCAAAAATCTGCGCCCAACAAATGACTAACCCCACAAAAGTTCCAAAGACGCTGCATGCCACAGCGAGGACACACGAATGCTGCACTGAACTGGTCGATGTTCCTTTGTTCCCTAAACTGCAGCTTCTGTCGAAAAAATAAATCTTCTCCTCCTCTTCGTGGTTTTCAAGCGCCTGACCAAGTCGGTACCAGAACAAACGTTGGTCTTTGTGATATTCAATTGGTCGAACATCCTCCAAGCACTGAGGGACTTCCCCATCATCAACAAGAAGTGGTATGATTGTGTAATTTTTATCCTTATCTCTTGCTTTTACAATTCTTAATAGTGCTCTGTTGCTCTCACGGTCCTTACAAAAATTGTCGGTTAAAAACACGATGATATATTTACAAATGTGTTGCATTTTTAGTAGCTCTTCGATTTCGTTGCTCCCAGGTATTGTATCCCTAGATAGATAATACACACTTATGTCGATTTCATGCTCAAGGGTTTCAATGAAATCGGCGACTTGGCTGTCATCTTTCTTGCAGTACAGAACCCCAACATCGAAGGTCAGTTTTGGATTTCTACCCTGTCTAATATCGTCTGCGAGCTTACGTTTTTCTTTAGCTGCTTCATGATATCCATGTTTCTCAAGTAACTGGGACCACAATTCGTACAACTTGACATTGCGGAGCCCCTCAAACGTTTCTTCACACTTATCAAACACAACGATTGCCTTGTCGATTTCGCAATGATATTCATACGCTTTGGCGAGAGACATATATAGTACAAACAGGTCACAGTGGGCAGCAATGGCCTTTTCAAAGTTTTTAATGGCTTCACGTAAATGTTCTTTTCTTGTTTTATCAGTTTCGTAATTTTTAAGAAACCACTGACCAAGAAGATTGAAAGAGTATCCGATTGGTTCCGCGGCAATTGCCTGAATCAAAATATAATATGCTCGACTGTCATTCATTTTAGTGTAGGCTTGACCTAATCTTCGTAATATAGTCGGATTGTGAGCAATACTGTGTGCAGTATCAAAGCATTTCGAAGCATTGAAATCTTTATGGTGATCTTGTGCGAACTTCACGAATTGCGATAGCTTCAAAGATTCTGGATAACGACGCATTAGCATTACACCCAAATACACCCACGCCTTGCCTTTAATGTGCAAATCTTTTTTGCTACTGCTGTCCAACAAACGTCCAGGGTCAATTTCATGGACAGCAACTGCATATAAGGTGTTAAAACACGGTCTCAACCATTTGCTTTCAACCCCTTCTGGATTACCGGAGACGGAGTCGATGCGCACATAGGTTCGTCCTAACATAAACTTCCACTCGATAAGTTCGTGGCCGTCCACAGAACATTTTTCACCTAACTTAATTGCAGTTTGAAATTTTTCGATGATTTGTTTGTACCGTTTTTCGAAAAACGGCTCTTCCCGCAAGAGCATAAAGACGGCAGTCTCATACAAATATCTCGCGATACAAGTCTTACGCATCCTCTCTTCACTATTGTAAATCTTCTTCAATTTTTCTTCGTAGGAGCTACGCTCAGAAGTCGTCTGACTCATATGCTTCAAGTTCAGGAGGGCGTTAATGTTGTTCGGATCTCCGTGTAAGACTTCCTCATACATGCCTTGAGGACTTCGTGAACTTCCAGGACACTTCTTGTAAATAAAACCAAGAATATGCATGGTGGCATGAGACCGGAAGTGTGGTTCATTTTTGTTTTCTGATTCGCAACGTACTTTTAGGTTTTCCAATACTCGGCGATCAATGTTTCGGGCAAACTTTGCGGTAAACACACACTCTGGGGGTTGCTTTTCTTCAGGCTTTTTCCGTTTCGGCATTGTATCGACGTTATTCCTACAAAAAACAACACTGTCTAAGACATGGATGACAATCAACGGCGGTTTCCGAACAACTGAATTGTTCAAACAGAGGAATCTACCTTTTTAACCCTTCAAACCTCTCTTTCGTCACTAAAACTAAGTTTTTATTTAGACCACGGTTTGAAAATGTCTCTTGGTCACAACAGATGCGATTTTTGAGCGTAGAAAGAACTGAAAGTTCGTTATTGCATGAGACAAGATTATACAAGTTGCGTTGTCACGGAGCCCCCATCCCACTCATTCGTCAAGTAAGGTCTTAAACAAAAAACGAACTGTCAGTTCTTTGTAAAGCCAAATGTCACTCCTTATCTGAGTAAGGAACAAGTTACCAATTCGATAAAAAATCATTCATTCACTACGGAATGCAGGTTTATTGCCGCTCTAAGCTTCCGAACCACTGAATGAATTGAGTCAAGAAAAATCATACGATCCGAAAGTTAGATAGTTTGAAAAGCTGATACTCAGTTTAAGATTATCAAGCGTGTGGCGTGCCCCCTCTGTGTAGAATTTGAAGATCACTTGTCAAGGTACTGAAACGGCCCAAGATGTGAAAGTTGTTTAGCCTTTTCATTGTTTTACTGCCTAGACGATCTGTTCGCCGTGAAAGTTGCTATCTTTCGTTGTGTGGAATCCTTTGTAACATACTTTGCACACTGTAGCTGAGAAATTTCCCAATTTAAAAAATTGTAATCAAAATGAAATGTTTCTTTAACTGAACCATATGTTAACATAGCAGTGGTTGGATCCCACAAGAATCAAATTTTTAAAACGATATTATCTTTATTATTGATGTAATGAATGCGAAATCGTAAATGCACATGATTTACTTTCACAAAAGTTTGACAGCAAATTTAAGTAAGTTTGTGAAATTCGTGCATTAAGACCAGACTAAGTTCACTACAAATTAACACATGGCACGGAAACCGAAACCACTGAAAAAGTATGTCTATCTTCAATTTTAATCCTAATTTCCAAGATGAACGGAATTCTAACGTATATTATGTTTTCGGTAGAAAATACCTATTCTATTACTAATAGGCGGAGTTAGGAGAGGGGGGCAAGGCCTGCCTACGAACGCCCCATTGGCTTTCCGTTTTTAGGGGTCACGCGGACATTTGCCTCCCTCCACTAGGACATCCTAGACCCGCCAAAGAATTAAGGCCCCTTTAAATGGCTCGCATTAGCGTAGAAATTATTTGAGCAATATCGTGCGAACTGCATAGTGTGATCTACTGAAAAGTACATTTCCTTTTTAATCTCAAAAGTAAGCGACATACAGGAGAAAATATTTATGCAAGGCATGTTGCTCCTATCTACGTCTTTCCACACAGAATTCAGACTGTCTGCTAGCGTACACTAATTACTAAATTTATATTTCCATAACATTCAGCAGCAACTGAAACGATTTCGATGTTAATGGTCACGACTCCAGTCTTTTGTACGTAGCCGTCTTAATTTTAGATCGAGAGTTGACTTTTTTAGATTGTGAGACGAAAATTAAAAAAACCAATCCATTAAAAATTAGTACGTAGAATGTATCTGTTGAAATCAATTCAATATGGCACATTCAAGTAGTGAAAACAATTAAATGGTCGCGCTTCTAAATTCCAGATCTGAACTCCTCGACTCCGGTCTCGTACATCAACTGAGTGAACCTGCGGTTAAAATTTCAGACCCGCGTGAACCCCTTAACTCCACACAAGCACCGAAAATGATCTATAATTATCAGGCGACCATCTGAACACGGGCAACCTGATTTATCACCCGGGCTCAGCTTCGAGTCTAGAGTACGTGGTCTTCGGATATGGAGTTTGGCTGGTCAGCGGCCCGTAAGTGTAGTTTAAAGGCGAAGGCAACCTTTTTCCATGTCATTTTGAGCTAAAATAAGATTGGTTGGTTATCCTAGACATATTTTCCACTTAATTACAGTTTTTCGTAATTTTATTAATTACTCGTCCGCTCTTTCGGAAGTGACGTTTTAGGAGGCAAGCATTTCGCGCCAATTTCTTTTCCTATAGTCTGACTGTGAGAGCTGCCGAGTCAGTCATTGTTCTACCTCGGTTGTGTTAAATTCCGTCGTCGTTTGCTTTCATTTACTAGTCAGTCAATATGCCACACTGTTGCTGCGTACCAGGATATACTAATTATCGGCTCACGCGCGCTTTGGGAGTACCTTTGCATCGCTTTCCGATGGATGACACACTTCGCCGTACTTGGCTCGTTCATGTGAAGACCGCAGCGTTACCC